>CM022470.1:19884594-19898848 GCA_011952105.1 Coreoperca whiteheadi
CCCCCACCCCCACCCCCCACAGCCCTTCACTCCTTGCATTATCTTTCCCGGAAATTGCATTTCCAGCACAGCCAGGGCCCCATTATGAAGAGGGAGCGACATGCTGTAACCTTTTTAAAAAGCCATTAGTGATGCACCTGCCCCTCCCTCTACCCCCTCCCTCCTTCATAGCACCCACCCCTTAGACCCCCACCAACCCTCACCCTTTATATATAGCCCCCCCCTTTGCCTCTTTTCGCCCTCCCTGACCCCTCCCCACCCTTATGGCAGCTGTAATGTTATTAGGCCGTTTCTACAGCCATTACTCGGCCAGCTCCTCACTCCCCAGCTGAACATGGAGCAGATGCAGAGGGAGCAGCGTGGGGCAATGTGTGCAGCGATAAGTGTGCACAGGGTCAGGTGTAAAGGAGGGTTTCTAGAGCGGATGGATAGATGGATGGATGGATGGATGGATGGATGGATGGATGGAGGGAAGGGAGGAGGAATAAAATTGAATGTGTGCAGTAGAAAAGATAGGAAACTGAGCAAGAGAGGAGAAGGGAGTGCAATCGATAAAGGTAAACAATGAACTGTCTATCTCTCCATCCCCCATCCCTGCTCCCTCTTTCGGCCCCCTTATCTAAACACAAACAGCAACTGTAACACCAGACCTCGGCATCGCGCTCAGCTCGCACAAATATGTAAACAGACACAGTATAACCTACACACACACACACACACACACACACACACACACAGCAGCAGCAGCAGCAGCAACTCGATACACATGAGCCTGTCGGAGGAACGCTATTGTTGTTGCGCTGTCATGTAGTGTTGTAGTTGTGGACCACACTGGCTGCATTATCGTCCAATTAGAATGCAGAGACGAGCCAAGGAGGGCAGTAAAGAGGGAAGTGGAGTGCCATGGAGCAGTGGAGAGACAGAGAGAGAGGGTTGAGACAAGCCAGGCACACAGACAGACACCAAATCCAATTGCATGGGCAGGTTCCAGGAAGCAGATAGTGAGAGATAGAGGAGGAGGAGGTGAAGGAAAAAGTATTTTCCCCCCTTTTTCTGCTTCTTCTATCTTCTTGTTCTTCTTCTCTGTAACACACAGCAGAGCATGCAAGCCCTAATGCAGCAGCTGTAGCTTAACTGTACTGTACAAACCTACACAATACAGCTTCAGCGTGGCTCAGCCCACTGACTGACTGTCAATGTGATGGAGGTGCTGCACTACGCCGAGGCATCGGTGGGAAACCCAGAGGACACAAATCCATAAAAACAACCCACTGTATATTTTATGTTTCTGCCCACTTCATAAAATCCCACTATCACACCGGAGGATGTTCATTAAAGTAATTATTGGCAAGTTGATGGCGCAACGCAGGCCATTCAGCGAGGTGACTGCAGTGAATGTTGATAAGAATATCTCAGAAGTCTACATATTCACACTGTTAATGTGATCCTAATGCTTGGCAACATATTGATCAAAACTGCATGAGATGTTGAAGTAGGTTTACATGATGGCCAGAGCTGGCAGTAAGGTTTGTAATCCTCCTCCATACACTAGTCCTCTGTGTCTACCGGATGGTAACATGGCTTGATTATTCACTTCACAGTAAGTCACTGAGGGCATCTTCCTCCCCACACTCTCTTTCTTTGTTCATCTATCTATCTATCTATCTATCTATCTATGGAAGAGGTATTTAGATCTTAAGCAATACCACAAAGTAAAAATACTCCATTACAGGCGAAAGTCCTGCATTCAAAGTCTTAGTCAAAGCAACAGTTTGACAATTTGGGACATACATTTATTCACTTTCTTACATAGAGTTAGAGGAGAATAATAATACCACTCTAAATGAAATATGAAACTACAGCCGGTTATCTAAGATTAGCTTAGCATAAAGACTAGAAATGGGGCAAAACAGCTAGCCTGGCTCTGTCCAACAGTATAAACAAATCCACTCACAAGCACCTCTAAAGCTCACTAATTAATGCATTATATCCCATTTTTTTAAAGGGGCTATGTGTAGTTTTTTTAATGAAATTAATGACTTTTTGTATTGCCTGTGTGTGACAGGCGTCGCATAAAAATCAGCCATTTGCTGGCTTTCTCGGTTGAGTCTGACTGCCAGTATGCCTCTTTCTTTGAGAAGGTATCGGGTCGGATTTTCCGCCATATCCATTTGGTTAACATACGCAGTGGCGTTCATGCTCGCTCCCGAGCCACTTGCCTACTGATTCTGCACTCCACAGCTAGTGACATGGAGTCCACTAACACTAAAAACCGAGCAGCACAATACAGAAATATTTTGTGATTTTGTGCTTCGTCGGTTCAAGTTAGATAATGTTAGCTTGTCAGGTAACACCGACCAGTTGCTAACATTAGATACCTGACATAAGATACCAGACAAAACCATATTGAGTGGATAATGTCAGCTAATTAATTTCTTGCTCAATAACGTTATCCATTGCAAATTACTATAGTTGTAACGTTATGGCTTGTCACATCACTTCACTGGCTAAGCGTTGATTCTAGCCTGCAAGAAAGGATGTAACGGTGCAAAACAAATGTGAAACGGTTTGTTTGCACAAGCCTGTCTGACCGGGTAAGAAGCTGGGCACACGAGTTTTGGTAAAACGACAATAAATCTAAAACAACGTTACTGTGCAACCAACTGCAGAGTGATTCTAATGCAGCTGTGCGCTGCCTTGCACCGCGATAGGCCGGTGTAAACAAACCGTTCCCCTTACATTTAGGAGATTTAGCAGACGCGTTTGTCCAAAGCGACTTAGGTACAACTGTCTGAAGAAAGTGAAAAAGCAAGGGATCACTGTTGGTAGAGTAAGGATGTCATTAGAACAAGATTCAAGCCCTCATAATTGCTAGCTTAGCCATTGCTGGTGGACAGTTCCGCATTTGTTTTGTACCGTTACATAATTTCTCGCAGGCCAGAACCAACACTTGGTCGGTGAAGCGATGTGGCAAGCCGTTACAACGATCTCACTTGAGCATATAAAACATACGGTGCAGGACAACAACACAGTGGTTAAGTAACGTTACTTACTGCGGTCTAACTGTTATACTAAAGTGGCAACAATGTCATTTCTAATATTCAGTCTAGCTCACTAACGTTAACCGTTTTCGGCATCATAACATAAATTTTGCTATGTTGATGCTAGCTCACGCCGACTTATCGTCGTCTCAGTGCAGTCAGTGTAACGTTGTCATGCAGCGAGCGTGAATCAGTTCGACGCCAAGCTGATAAAAATATTGCTGTAACGTCGCAGTGGGAGTTTAGCTGAGTTTCCAGCATGTTGTGTGATGCCATCTCCTGTGTTTTCGTGCCTGTGTTTTGGTCGATATCGAGAGTGCTTGCTCATGAGCAGAAGCGGATCTAGAAACATATTTATGGGGTGGCGAGGGGGGGGTAGGAGTTTTTGAGGGGTGGCCACATATGGCAGACGTATATGTACTGAATTTAATCAGAGTTATCACAGTTTGATGAGAAATAGTATGTACCTACTACAAAAGGGCACAGGTTGCCATTTCCAAACTCATACAGACAAACTCGTGCTGCATTCACTGCAGTCGGAGATTCGTGCTCGTAAACTGTCAAATTGGCCATAACTTTTAATTCGTTGCTGCCAACTGGGGTGGCAGCAGGGCTGGTAAGGCTTTCTTTTACCACCCGACGAGCACGCCCAAGAGCCCACACTTGGTAAGGTAGTGGCTGCAATCTGAAACGTGACCGCTAGAGGCCACTGAAAACTACACATGGCCCCTTTACAGCCAAACTAAAAGGTGCATAAATAATAAAAAGTTGCAGTTTTATGTGGTGTTATGTGGATTTTGCTGCCTTCAGACAGAGACAGGCTAGCATTTTCCCCCCGTTGATTCCAAGCTGCTGTTAGCTAACCAACTTCTGGCTGTTGCTTCATATTTAAAGCACCGACATGAGAGGGGTGTCAATCTTCTCATCTACCTCTCGGCAAAAATGCAAATAAATGTATTTCCCAAAATGTCGAGTTGTTGCTTTAACCTTTAAAGATGCGTCATATTTCATAAGATCTTTTTTTGTAAAAACTTGATTTTCAAAAGTACCTATAGCTATCACATAAATGTGGTATACTCTAAAACTAGGTGGGACCGAGCCTTTCAGTCAGGGGCCCAAGGGGCTGAAATCCGGTGGCCTGAGTCAGCACCATCCTTTAAATCTTTTATTAAACACACTTTTAGCTAATAGTCTTACTTGATTTATCTTTTAATTCTTTTATGTTATTTTACTGGAATTTGTTTATTCTGTCTGTCTGTCTCTGAGCCTTCCTCTTTTCTTTTCTTCTGTCGCTGACCTCCCTCCACCTAACCCCATCAACCCCATCCTCTCTTCCTCTCTCTCCAGACACTGACACCAAATCCCACAACAGACGCCCTGCTGATCGATACCATGACATCATCAGGCGTGGACATCATCAGTGGGCTGTGGGCGAGGTGCTGACCTGAAACACACTCACACTCGCACACACACACAAACACACACACACAAACACACACACACACACATCCACACACATACAGCAGGACCTGAGGGACTGAGCCAAGCCGAGCTTCCTCGCATCCCATCCCAACCCGTATAACCCCTGCCTGCCTGCCAACGCTGCTGTAGTAAATCTGACTGATGACAGGAACAGGACCTCTTTCAAACACACGTAAACACATGGACACACACCGAGCTAATAGACAATGAGGACATTCCCCTTGAGTGAGCTGTTGAGAGGAGGCCAGTCTGATGGGTGTAAGTACAGTCAAGACAAAGCACTGCGCTCTGAGTCTGTTAAACCACACTGCAGCTGTCATATTTGCACTCTTTCACCGTACTTATCAGGATAAATGAAAAACAGGTATATTATAATCCTAATTGTGTGTGAAGCTTTGAATGTCACTATAGCTCCCTCTCCCCCGGTCTATCTTACAACAAAAACCTTTTCATTCCAAGCTTGACTGACTGTCCGAAAGAGTGATTGACTGACAGACCTGGTTATTGTCTGACTAGGCCAGGACAATCATGTACATGCAGTTTTATGTCGGTGCTTCCTGTCGGAAGCTGTCACCGGCTTAACAGCCAGCTGGGAGGCTCCAGTCTGATGCTGGACAGCCAGGATCAAAGAGCAGAGGAGGAGTCAATATCCATAAAGCTGAAAACACCTCCCAGTCTGCTTAAGACGACTGCAAACGGGAAAATCGCTCAGTGTTTATGGCTGTGGGCTCGACAGGGCATTTCAGCCTTTAGACAGACAGACGGACTGACACAGAAAGACAGGAAGGAGGGAGGGTGGGGCGGCGCCGGTGAGCTGTGATTTCTTTTATTGGAATAGAAACATCTGTAAAATGTTGTAAATATTGGTACATTTGTCTGTCACAGTAAGTTGCCGCTGGCGTTGTGAGTGTGGAAGCTTGGCCTGTCATGTATCTGAAGGATGACGCTCCAATCTTGTAGGTTGACATCCACAATATTGAAATATTGGTAATCTTTTAAATTACAGCCTGCAAATTACAGTGTAAATATTTTGTACATAGATGGTATGTACCAATGAAATACTTGCCGGGTACCTATTGGTGGTTAGAAGGGAGGAAGCACAAGGAATAAGAGGGTAGCAAATTTGTGTTTAGGAGGGACCTAGAAATAAATTTCACCCTAAGTACCTTTCTAATTATCCGGTACATATTGAATATTTACAGGGTGCAGACAGGGGACCAACAGGCCTATATGTCGTTTTACAATAGCTATGTCATACAAAGGTTGAGTTTGTGAGCGACAGTATATGTATTCAGCTGCATAATTGTTCATGATCTGCTGATATGAAACGACATAAAAGTTTGTCTCAATTCTTCTCTAATATTAGTTTTGATTGACAGATGGATCCTGCTTTGGACCCCAAACTACATCACTCTTCCCAAGTATTTTGTCATCATTTTAAAAACACAGCAGTTCGCTTGAATACACCTCACAGGAATCATGATGCACTTGTAGTACACCATGCTGTAACCACAACTGCAGGAAGTCTCTTACCTGTTCCCCAAACCCATCCCACCTCCCAACCCAATTTCCAAAAACCCTCCCACTTACCCCACCAACCTCACAGAAGGACCAAAAATAACAATGGCAATAAATATAGCATACAGATGTGGATATCTCCCAGTATCTACAGAGCCATCCACACGCTAACATCTGCATGCAACAAAGCACCCATAGTAATCTACACATGTACTGGCACCCACATAAACTGTACATCTATATAATCACAGTGTCTCTGGACAAAAACACCAAGATACGTACGTCCGTCAAAAGGTTTTACTGTATATATTCGATGACGTAGCCCCAGCTATAGAAACACCTGTCTTTCCTTTGTTCCTCAGCAGCAACGATGTGCACCATAGTACTGTAATAAGAACAGTAAAAACAATGAATATTTAAAAACGTTTCTCAAGAGAAATGTTTGCACACGTATCATCATTTAAATATAAATGATACCATTTCTAATTTCATTGCAATATATCCTTATCACCTTGTTTCCCTATATTTCCTGTCTTGCTACTCAAGATGACTTACAGTAATTTGAAAAATAAGTGTCATTCATTTCCAAGGCCCTCTTAAATGCAACATTTTTACCTCCTAACTCCCAAACGCCTTGTCTTTTTCACCTGTACTTTCATATCTCTCTGATGTAGGCACCCAGTAAGGATTTTATTCTTATTCCATATGTACTAAATAATCACACTGCAATCTAAAGCGACTGTCTTTTTCTTCATGGACTAGAAACGTTTTATTCCCTTATTCAAACAGAAACAAACAGAAAACTCAGAGCTGAGGCTGTTCTTGAGTACCTTGGACTGATATACTGTCAGATATGCTGTCATACAGTATTTGTGGAAATGCTTTACTGGTGGGGTGGGGGGGTGATGCTTGATTTATTTAGCAGGCAATTCATCTATATTTGCAAAGATATTTCAGTGAGCAAAATATACAAAGTGTACCTCAGCTCATTTGAAATTATATTCAAATATGTTTCTGCCGACCAGGAAATGTATTCATTACATGTCTGCGCCCTGCCTATTTTTCCAACCACATTTTCACTCGCCTGAGTCTGAGACGCCACTCGGATGTAATAGACAATTCAAAAACAGTTATGTGAAGATTGTTTTTTTTGGTTTTGATTGGATAAGACCTCTTTTGAATCAGGCAATCATTGGTCATGTTTGTTGATATTGTTTGCTATGTCAGTACTCAACTGAGCAGACTGGACACCAACTGTCACTGTTTGCATTCAAAACATTTACCAACCACATGGCCATAAACCTCAGACTTAGATCGCAATGCAGTTAGAAAAGTCTAGCTCAAATTAATGTTTTTTTCATTACCTTAAGGGACAAATTATATACTGAAATGTTCTTTTTGTTTCTTGGGGCAGACACTAAAATCAACAATCTTCCTTTCTGGGATATTTTTTTATAGTGTAGCAATGATTAGATAGGGATTGTTCTGATGTGACGTGACAGGCAACATGTCAATTCACTTCTCATTTGATTGCCCAAATTGAGTCAATTGACCAATTGATTGAATTAATTTCAGTTGATCACAGTGACACAGGTTAAATGAACTGGAAACCCCAGGTGTGAATGGGAATGTGTGTCTGTGTGTTAGCCCTGTTATAAACATATCTCCTGCTGAAACACTAAGTAGGATAATGGCTGGATGGATAGTGAAAGGGCTTTCTCTACTAATACATTTTTAATCCATCATAAAACACACTCTTAGATCAAGTTTTTACGCGTTTTTTTTAAAGCCTTTCCAAAACCAAAAATGCAAGAGCAAAAGCGTGAGGAGTGGATAAAACTGCACGTTTGTCTGCTGCTCTATTAGAAGCTGCAATAATCAGCTTCTCTGGTTAACTAGATTACTACGTACAGTAGTAACCAAGCGTTACATCCAAGGCTAAGGAACATTCTATAGTATTTAATTTCATGGGGTGGAAGGTTAAGTTAAAAAGAGCATTGTTCACGACTAGCACTTCCACTGTGTATAGTATTTGACCTCTGTAAGGAAGGAAGCCGGTCCTGGATGCTAACATAGTTTAATGAGGGTAATGTTAGCAGCTCTGTCCTGATCTTTTTTGGATTCATGGAAGTTTATCTTATCTTGGATAACTCAAACACACTGATTAGTCCTAACCCTGAATCCCCTTTGCCGTGTGACAGCAAAAGCAAATCATAATGTTTGAAAATACGAACAATAAAGCATAGCTCTACAATACATACAACGCAAAACGAGATCAATGCTACTCATGTGCTTCCATTTCGTCTACATGGATCATCAACTGATGAGGCTGTGGAGTTTTTGCTGGGGAAATGTAGCTTTAGCCTTAATCTTTTAGCACAATATTGTACATAGCCATCATGTGCATATTGAAGACCATTATACAAAGTTCTTGTAATAAAACCAGGAAACATTAAAAAATCAGTCAGAAACTGTGATTTCAACCCACTGAATGAGCTAACTTTAGCTTCATTAACCAGCTACAGCTGATAAATTCTGATCAGTTGTTTTCGTCAAAATCGACGGTCACTGGCTAGCTCTTACTAAGAATTTAGACATAAATCTGCCACAGATATCAGTGTCTACTGCATGCGTGCCGCGCAAGAATGGAAAGCTTGACAGGCGTAGCAACAGTAAATAAGGGGAGCAATTGAGGCTGGCATTGCTTCGGTATGTGGCGCTCAGAGCCTCTGGTCAGAGTGACTGTATTGATGTAGCAGGGTGCCATTTCAGCCTGTCACCCACAGCCTGCTGCCGGACCAGATGAGACCAGGCAGCAGAAGCGAGGTGAAAGCAGCGGGGTGTATCACACCTCTGCTCCAGCTCAACTCCATGGACTCCCCATGTGTCCTTATATGTACAGTAGCGTGTAATGTATGTGCCTTTCACTTTAATCTCCCTTGTCACTTCAGCCTGGGGCAGACTTTGAGGAAAGGGAGATTTCTATTCTCAATTCGTCTCCTGTACGAGGCCTCCTTTTCTATTTTCCTGTCCGGTCCCTCCCTCCTGCCATCCCACATTCTTGTCGTCCAGAGAGGAAGGTGCAGGGGCGCGACCCTTTCCTTATTCCCCTCTCTTACTCAAACATTTCACATTCAGAGTGTGTGGTGCAACAGAGTGAAGTAGGCCCATTGAGCCGGGGTGCTCCTCCCTGCATGAATGTGTGCATTTGGAGTGAATTGAGCTTGAATTTGAGTCCCCACGACCCCCCCCCCACACACACACACACACACCACCACCACCTCACCCTCCCTCCCCTTCCATAGCAGGTGGCGCCACTGGCAGCGGGGCAGAGAGAGGGCTTTGATTCCTAAGCCAGTGGGCTCAGTGCATATTCAAACTAGGGCCTTTTGTTTGTGTTGCTGCGAGGCCCGAGTCAGACTTGCATGCAGAGAATACAAATCAGACCTTTGACAGGAGCAGTTAACCTGCCGCTAAATATAGCTGCCCTGGGTCTGAAAGAGATGGAGGGAGCACGGGGAGAGGGAGAGAGATGGAGGGAGCACATAGGGTGGGAGCGATGTAGAGAGTGAACAAAGAGAGAGATGAGGTAGGGCGAAGAGAGAAGTGAGCATGGAACATATAGAAAGAAGCGAGATGCCTTTCTTTCTTTCTTTCTTTCTTTCTTTCTTGCTTTCTTTCTGTATCCTTTGGTTTTCTAGTTGAAGAGAATCCGGTGGTTATAGATGGAGCTGAAAAGTATATACAGAAATGGCTGCTGAGCAATGCATTGACGCATGCAAAGCCAGTGAGATGTGTGCGTTGAGGAGGGGGCAAAAAGAGAGAATAAATAAAAACCACAGAGTCTGGGAGTGGGGAGCATGGCGGGGAGAGTGGCAAATGAAAGATAGGGAGAGTCTGTTTAATAAAGCAGCAATCTTGAGGGAGCGAGGGTGAGGGAGAGAAGGAGAGGGAATGAGAAATGTGCTCATACCACGGGGATCTGAGCAGACTGCAAAAGAGGGGGAGAGACAGAGGAAAGACAGAGAGAAGAAATTAGAGAACCAAAGAGCCAAACAGCCAGGAAACAGGACGGGCGCGGGGACTTACAACTGTCCTGTCTAGGGCTCTTTACTCGGTCTGATTGCTTCGGATCCCAAAACCCACCCGCCTGGGTCATCTTGACTCAAAAAGGACCTCAGAATCTTGCCTTTGTGGGAGACAGTTCGCAGCCTATGTATTCAGAGCTCAAGAAGGAGCCTCGTGAAATATCCTCTTCCAAGTTTGTCCACATTGTGCACACATACAGTATGCATGTGATGAAAAATCGAACCATTGAGTGATTGACAGGCAGCATGCAGCAGTATTATGTAATTCTACAGCGGTATCAGTCACAGAGTGATGGATGGTCAGATACGGCGTGTGTGTGTGTGTGTGTGTGTGTGTGTGCTCTTTCCGCCTGGTCCTTCTAAGATACAAAATAAATCCGCCTTCAGTGTCAGCCCGGTAAAACCCTGCATCCTGATACTGTTTGACAAATAATAAAACCATGATGAATGGTGGCGCAGTCCCACAATATGCCCACCTCGTCAGCTATACTGAGCTATTATGCAATGATAGAGCAACACCACTTCCACACCACCACCACTACTGCTACCGGAGTACACTACCCCTACTTCCACTGCTACCCAGGGAGCTGAGCTGTGTAATCCCTGGGCGGATAAGGCGAGGTTTGGGGAGATTTGGGAAGCAGAGATCCCGCTGAAGCTGCCAGTCCGCTTGCTGTGGAAATTCAACGGAAATCCCATGGGATTGGATTAGGATGGATATAGAGCCAGTCACTGAGAAGTTGCTGTCAGGGAGCTGCAATGCTCGCAGTGGGCCACAATACACACACACACACACACACACACACACACACACACACAGATTGTGCTCTTGAATGGGCAGGCGGTGAGACTTCCTTTACTTGTGCATCAGGCAGTAATGCACTTACCGTCTGTCCATCAGCTCCTATTATGCGCTACTGATAAAAAAATAAAGAAAAAAAAAGAAAAAGAGGCAATTTTAAAGGGAAAAGAAAGAAAAGCTAACTGGGCCTAATTTTATGCACAATGATGATTTTGTAGCGAGGGAGGCGGGCCCCAGAATTAATAACAGAAAATGTCGATCATCCCGCCCAGAATTTAAATGTGGGACCATCTGTAATTTTGAAAAGTTAATTAGCCTAACGCGCAGCGCGGTCATGTTCAGGGCAAACGGCTCCAAAGTAGAGCTCTCCAGGCAGCCTGCCACTGCCTAATGAGCGTCTCCCGGTGTGCAGGTTTATCATTTGAACACTTTGGTGAAGGTTACATTTGAATAATTTCCAAGCCTTAGTTAGAGACTGTTGTTTAATGTGCTTATCATAGCCTAATAGAATAAGGACACGGAAACAAAGGAGAACACCGAGGCTACACAAACTCCAGTGACCAAAAAGTGGAGCCAAGTTAACATATTTTTCATTTAAATGCACGTACAATTTAACCCCTACGACTTCATAATCATTATTACTATTATTATTATTATTAGGATTATTATTAGGCCTAGTATTATTGTTGCTGTTGGTGGACTTCCACCTAATAAATCCCTCAGTATGTGAGCTGTCACTACAGTATACCCTGATCAGTGTGCATCACCATCACCGTGATGTGTGAGCCGGAATCTGTTTCTTCTCTGTGAATCCTGAATCGTTGAGTCGCCTCCGCCGCGCCCCTTTGACCACGTTTGATTCGCAACAATGGGAGGACAGAAAGGGAGGGAGAGAGAGAGGGAGTGAGAGGGAGAGGGAGGGAGAGAGAAGAGAGACGGAGAGAGAGATGAGGGCAGAAGCAGAGCCAGAGATTCCAGGATCTAAAGGGAGGATAAAGGGTGTAGAGTGTCTGCCTCTCGGATCCCCCCCCCCCCTCCCTCCCTCCCCTTTTACCTTCATTTTTTTTTTCCTCCTACGAGGGAGAGGCTTTTTTGGGGGATGGAGGGAGAAAGAGAAAAAGAGAGAGTTAGACAGGGGGCGTTTCCCCCCTCAGTGTGATTTCCAGATATTGCCAATACAGTGTCGTCGACTTGAGTGCATGAGGAGGAATTGACAGACTTCCAACAATGGGGTGAGTATGGAATCAATTCTCCAGAGATGCTGCTGCTGCTGCTGCCGCTGCCATTCTCCTCCTAATCCGTTTGACTGAAATGCTGTGTTAAGAGACTGAATGCGCTACCGTAAGTCACGCCGAAAATGTGCGGCCAATATGGCCACAGTGCACTATTTAGAATCTGTCAGTTTTGTCAGGTGGGCTTCTTCCAGCGTTGGCCGCAGAGATGTGCGGAGCAGCCATGGAGCCAGCAGCGGGGTGGAGGCGCGAGGGGGGGAAAGGCGCTCACTGGGTTTGAGTCGCATAGAAACGCCAACAGTGGTGCCGTGGCATAACCCTGTCAGACCATGCCTCACCCCCTCGCTCTTTACTCTCCTTAATTCATTCTTTTCATCACCTAGTATTTTTTTCAACTTGCTCCGGAGCTTTTCGTTTTTCTTTTTCTTTTTCTTGTTTTTTTTTTTTTTTTTTTTTTTTATTTTAAACCCCCCCCACGCTTAAGTCAGATAAAAAAGAGTTTGACGTGACTCCGCTTGTTGCTTACACTTCCGTGTTCAAAGTGAACGGCCCGCGCTGTATTGCAGACGCGGGGGACTTTATTTCCATCTCGAATAAAGGTTAGCAAATTCAAAACACTTTGAAAGAAGTAGAAGAGGGGGGGGGGGGTTAAGAGACTTGCCATTTGTCTGGTCTTCACGTGATCCCAGAATTGAACGCAATTAACGGCCACCTTATCGGAAATGCGTCAGGCGTTTCATCAGAGTTGTGCGTTAATGAAACTGAGCTTTATTTGATGTTGTGAGACTTAACACCAGGCTGAGATATCTGTGGATGTACGGTCTACTCCAGGCTCTCGGGCCTTTGACGTTCAATTTCATGTTCCACAGCAATCTCATGTAAGTTTTGTGTCAGTATCTATGGGGGCTAAACACTGCATTTAAGCACTACATTTGTAAGGCAGGAGCTGCTCTGACACAAGGGCGTGTATAATGGGATCGCCTCTTCAGATGATTGCTTTCAGCTCACTTCAATGAAATATTCAAGCTTCCTCCTATAGATTCCCTCCCTGTGAGTTGGGTGATTCAATAATCAGTGGATTATTATTTCAGTCTGTATCAAAGCAAATTCTGCAGCATATAATCGATTGAATTTATATATTACATACTTAAAGCATTTGAAATTCAATCGGTGGCTTTTGGCAGCTTGCGCGCGCGTGTGTATGTGAGAGCATGTGGTGGCCTGATGTGCACGTGTGTGTGTGTGTGTGTGTGTGCGCGCGTGCGTGTGTGTCTGTGTGCCATAGAAAAAGAACATCAATTTGAATGAGTGTGTGTGTGTGTGTGTGCGCGTGTGCGAGAGCCTCCCTGCCTGCCTCACAGCGTGCATGTGCTCAGCCCCTCAGGCGCGTTGGCAAGCATGAACTCCCTGAACTCAATCCTTGTCCATTAAATTCCTATTGATCAAGCAGCAGAGAGAGACATAAAGTTCCATCTCCTCGGTTTCATGTGGGCTCGGCTCGGAGCTAGCTCTCCGTCTTTTAGGCTCTCTACCCCCTGTAAAGAGGAGAAGGGAAGAAAAAAGAGAGGCGAAGAAGAGGGAGGAGGAGGAGGAGGAAATAGGGAAGAAAAAAACGATTGGCTGAAGCCTTGGAATCCATTAGGAGAGATGGATGAAGAGGGGAAATAGGAATGAGCTAACAGTTGATTACTAAATTGTACTCAGTGCTGGTGATTGCACATGTATATGCATGCGTGTGTGCTTGAATGTGTTTGAACATAAGCGTTTCCTTTTGCGTGCATACACAAGCATGTCCATTGGTTTTTGTATCTGCGCTTTTGCGCAATGCACATGTATGCGTGTGTGTGTATGTACTTGATGTGTGTGTGTGTGTGTGTGTGTGTGTGAGAACAGGGGAGACTTCCATTTAGCAACGCAGCAAGGCGGCGCATATCTCTCCACTGGGAGCTGTCCTTGGTTCTGATCCGTGGCCCTATACTCCTTCACTTGCTACCCACCACCCATCCCCAACACATACTTGTACAGACACACACACATACACACATACGTACACTGCCACCCCCCCCCCACTCCTTCCTCAATCACCCCCCC
>CM022470.1:19898873-19921089 GCA_011952105.1 Coreoperca whiteheadi
AAGCTGCAGCATAGCATGTATACACAAGTGAATGAAGTGACTTGCCTTATGCCTGGTCTTCACGTGGTCCCAGAATGGAACGCAATCAACGGCTTTCTTATAGACATCTAGAGGGGAAGAA
Organism: Coreoperca whiteheadi; assembly: GCA_011952105.1. Taxonomy (NCBI): domain Eukaryota; kingdom Metazoa; phylum Chordata; class Actinopteri; order Centrarchiformes; family Sinipercidae; genus Coreoperca; species Coreoperca whiteheadi. Next base: position 19,898,995 of record CM022470.1, read on the forward strand.
GAGACGGCGCTAAGGCTGCGTGTGCGTATACATGTGTGGACCACAGTTAGTGTGACTGGTGGAGGGTGTTTTTTTTTTCGGGCGATTCGGGGGAGGGACTGGGCCATCCTCAGAGGGCCTTGAGCAGAGAGGATGCTGGGTAAAAAAACAAAAATCAAGAAGTGAGAGGAGGAAAAACAAAACATCTGTGTGGTAATTGGGCTCCCTTTAGTATTGTAACGCATACATTGACATCTGTTTGATAATTGGCTACCCTGGCTCCTCGGCTTGTGTCATGCTAAATGCCGGTTTAGTGGAAAGGAAGAGAAAGAAAGAAATGCGGAGGGGTGGGGGGCTGTTAGTGTGCACATGCATTTGTGTGCATCTATACCAATGGGGGGAAGGGATGCTTAGATTTGTTAGTATTGTGAAAGCTCCACAGGTCTCTTGTGCACACATTTGCCGCCATTGTCTCTTTCATAAAAGAAGGCCCAACCTACAGTATGCATGGCTCAGAGCGGAGGTGTGCATGAGTTCACAGCCTGCATTTAGCCCGACAGATCAAAAAATATAAGTGCTAAGTGTCAAGTGATTGTTTACAGCCTCTTGTGCTCAGCCTCTGGGGTTTGCTGGCGCAGTGATTTGAGCCACAGACCCAGAAGCGATATTAGCTGCTTCCGCAATTTGTTCAGAGCTTTAGAGGGGAGAGGCCGTCAAATTGCATAGATAAATATGTTGAATAATTGATGCGGCGCATAGTGGGGAGCTGTTTGGGAGCACACTAGAGATTGCCCGTGATGCCTGTGCAGCCTCGCAGACAGTCTGTCTGTTTTAGACGAGCCTGGCGCGCGTGTTCTATCCTCACAGGGTCTAAACATTACAACACTTACTCTTATCCAATGCACGCTCGGATCTGCACAATCAATCCTCGATGTGCGGGTCCAAGCTGTGGGTTTATAAAGCGTTTGTGATCTGAATTTTTACACCACCCTTTAAGTCTCTACAAGAAAGCACTTGTATCGATAGAATTCATGTTTAAAACCCCTTTCACTGGACCTTTGCGTCATCAGACATGAAGGTTTAAGCTGCTACTTAAAAAACTAATTCCTACTAATACCTTATAATACCTACCTATTCTATAATCCCGCAGATCTATACAAGAGTGTCAAAGCTTATAGTAATGGGTGAAGGATTAATTTGTGGATTTCTCTTAGAAGACGCATGGGAAGTGGTTGACTGAGTCAGAGGAGACCGGCTGGACAGGCCACCAGGACAGTTAAGAGCTGAGATGTTAAGTCCTGCAGGAACTGAGACGTAGGGGAGTTGCTCCTCCTCGCTCCATCTCCCTCCCTAATGCTGTCTAATGTGAGAGCTTATGGTGAGAGGAAGAGGAAGAAGGAGTTGCAAAGACACGGGGATTTGAGATCTCAGGGCCTCGGAAACCACAAGGGTACTATCAGGCTACAACCTCCTATAAAGAATCCTAACGTTTTTCGAAAACCAGCCGTTTTCTGTCGTTCTGCCTTTTTTATCCTTTTCTCCACATCCATGTCTTTGAAATAGTGTGGTATTTCACATGCAGAGGTGTTTAGAATAATAGCAGGAATCACTCCTTTCATGTAGTCTCTTTTCAGTGCAGAGGAGCGCGCACCACCACCGTTTGATTCCAGGGCCTTGAAGATGCGAGGGCAGAGGGATGTGAAGACTGCTTATCTCTTCCTGACACAGCCAATCATGTCGTAGAATGACAGTCCGAACCCAGCTGATAGCCCCCCCCATGCCCCCCGTCTCTTTTTCTCTCTCACACACAAACACACTCCCTCCTGCTCTTTATCCATTTCTTCTCTCTCGTCTCTCTTGAAATTACACTCTCGTCCTCTTTTCCCCCCTTCTGTTCCCTGACATTTCCCTCATTTCGGTCTCTCCTCGCCACCTTTTCTTTTTCTCGCTCGGATGCTGTCACGTCGCCTTCTTCTGTCCTTTTTTCCAGCTCTCCCGTACACATAAAAACACACATGCGCGCACTGCCTCCGAGTCTGCCTCTTCTTCCCGTTCGCTGCCTCCTCCTCTACATCTCTTTGCTGTTTTTCTCCTTCCCTTTCTCCTGATTTCTCTCATGTGTGCAGCATGGGGGCCTCGAGCTCGCAGCACTGCGGGGGCAGCCCTCACTCCCTCAGATGTATGCGTGCGACTGTGGCGCTCGCTGATAAACACAGGGACAGGGATGGCAAAGCTCACATCTCCCACTTCCTCACTCGCACTCAGTCAGGGGTTCCAAGCATTGAAGGAAAAAAAAAAGAAGAAACTTTATCGCACCCTAGCGCGCAATGACAAAATGACTATTCATGTAAGCACGGCAGTCCATCACATTCTCTCTCTTCTTTTTCCCCTCATTGCTTGCCTGCTGCCGACTGCAGATACAGTTGATGTGGCAGAAGAAATAGTGAGTAGAGAATATTTACAACACTGGAAACAACAGCAGTTTCGTTGTCGCATTGTAGTTGACAAGAGATATAAACACCATTTCGCGAGGTCTTCCATACAATACAGAATAGGCATCTTGAACAAAGCATTCACCCTCTATTTAGACTCTAGCTTGCAGATGATTTGCTCCCCTTTTTAAGATGAATTGCTCATTATTCATCAGTACTTTTCCTCTCCTTAAGCAAATGTAACATTGATCTATCTATGTGGCATGGACAGACAATGCTTAGCAATCTTTGCCCAGTGAAGGTGTGGTATTGCTTGTCTAGAAGGTGAAACGATTAGCCGATTAGTAGATCGACAGAAAAAGAATCAGGAACTATTTTGATAATCGAGTAATCGCTTCAATCCTTTTTCTAACAAAAAACGTGAAAAATACCAAACATTTTCCAGTTCCAGCCTCTCACGTGTGAGGATTTGCTGCTTTTCTTTGTCATCTGTCACTGTAAATTGATTGTGGCTTAACTGGGTTTTTGGTCAAACAAAACAAGACATTAGTAGAACGTTACCTTGGGCTCTGGGTGCATTGGGCGGTTTTTCTACTATTTTTTTATATTTTACAGATGAGTAATTAATAAATGGAACAAAGAATGTGCAGATTAATGTATAATAAAAATAATCATTAGTTGCAGCCCTAAGTATTTGATGAATCACTCCCAAAAGACTTGTGTTCTTTCTCGTTTTTCTTGCAGGACCTGGACAGTTTCAGCAGCTTATGAAATCCCCACCCTTCCCTCCAGCTCGCTCCTGCTGTATAGCGTCGAACAGAGAAAGGGGGGGATGGGAGACGAGAGTCAGAGAGAAAGGAGAGAAGGTGGAGGGGAGTGAGGTGGTGTGACCGTTTGCTCCCGTCTCGACCACGGGTATTCTTGGGTTGATAATACAGATGTCGATGTTATTGCTTGAGAATACGCGTAGCTGAGCGGAAGCCATCATCATTGACAACAAACGGATGTTGATATACGCCCTCCTCCGAACGCAAATGTGACGTGAAGAGCGTCCGTGGTGGTGAAGAAGTCCTACTTGTGGTCCTGAGACTCGCTCCGTTCCTCCACCCAGCATCCTCTTGGCCTCTGCAGGAAGTAAGATCCTTCCAAGCGTGCATCACACACCTTTTTAGCTCTGATTGTTCATCCGCTTGACAGATGCCCTTATCAGAGCGCATGGTGAAGAGGGGAATCCAATAAGTGCACAAGGTGGAGGGGTTGGGAGGTGGGGGTGTGTTGAGTGTTTTGTTGGGGGCGGGGGGGGGCTGGTGACGGGGGGTGGGGGGGCAGGAAGACACGACTCCGCACGACAGGACAGAAGGTCCAGCAGTCGCACTAGCTCCTGTTGCTCGCCATGTATAAGGTCACAGTCAAAGAGCAAATCCAATATCCAGACAGGCTGGCGGGCAAACAGGCTTGCAGGCAGGTAGGGGCATAGGCAGGAACGCTTTTAGAAAGTCAGAGATAAATCTCAGTCAACTCTCATCTGTTCTCCAAGCTACCTGGAGGAGGGGTGGGAAGAGAAGCAGACAGAAAAACAGAGACAGGGACAATAAGACAGACAAACTGGTAGCAGCAGACATGCCCAAAACCTACGAGGAAAATATGTGAGGATGCAGTGGTGGAAAGTGACTAAGAACATTTACTCAAGATCTGTAGTCCTGTACAGCACTTACTTGAGTTTTTCCAATTTCTGATACTCTATACTTCTAATCCACTACATTTACAATATGTATTACATTTATTTGACATACACTTTGCAGAATCTGATTTTTCATACAAAACATATGAGTTTCTATAACAGGATGCATTGTTCAGTGCAAAACATGTGCTTCTTATCAACTAATTTTAGTCTGTGAATGAGTCCTTGAAGTGGCCTTAATCAACTACGTATCAAATGACAATGTTTAAACAATGTGAAAGGTGCCGCTCGTAGTGATGAACCTACAGAGAATTATCACCTGAATCTGCAGCTCCCCTCGGCTTTATGGAGCTTTGTAGTGAGTTTCAGCTCATTGTTTAGCTGTCAGGTCCTCAACTTTACTATTTTGGTTCACTCGCACCACTCTCACTGTGTTGTTTGCAGCAAAAAAGTTCTAAAAGCCAACTGTACACTACCTGCTCAGCACCAAACTGCAGACACAGTTAGGATTCAAGTATAGACAGAAATGTCTTTATAAGATTGCAAACAGTCTATACATAGCCAGTTTATACATAGTTTGAACTAGCTCCAACTTGACCAGCTGCAAAAGTAAAATGCTACATACCCATTGATGCATCAGTAATAATGAACCCATAATGTATTATAACATACAACACTATTTTAAAAGTCGTCATTCTGCTTCATAACAACTATTTTGATACTACATTTTACTTCTGTACTTTCATTGAAGTAACATTTTGAATGCAGGACTTTGACTTGTAGTGGACTATTTTTACACTGTGGTTTCGCGTCTTTTACTAAACTAAAGGCTCCGATAACATCTTCCATCACCGTCTGGATCAAATCACCAATCAAGACATTGTTTTAAGACCTGGAATGCTGGTTAAGTACACTAATAAAAACACTATTCCCTTAATATTTGTTATTTTTGTGATTTACTTGCCCCGTCTCTGGTACCCTGTGGGGTGGTCAAAATTGTCAATTTCCCCACTCTGGTATAGTTTGCAGGGCTTTGGATCATATTAGTGTTATTGTAATGGGGTGTAATAAGATTATTCAAATCCCTCTATTTCACAGTGGGCGAATGTGATTCTGGGGCTCATCCATGTAAAAGGGCCCTTTTGACAGAAACTGTGTCTGTGTGCTAAACCCTGGAAATTCCCAGCCAAGAGGATTCTCCACGCCACTCCCTAGAGACTCCACTCACATCAGCGCCACTGTCTCTCTGTCACTGTGCGTGTGTATGTGTGTGTGCAATTTGCCTGTCTCTTTTTCCACACAGCAATTAAAGATCCAATTGATTTCCCTGCCTACACCGATTACCTGCTTCACCAGTTTGGTTTTTCCATGATTTCTGATTAATACTGAGGCCATATACAGAGTGCTGACAAAATAACATGAACACCTCACTTTATAATAAACCCATGGCCTCAAAAATGACCATTAATAGGGCTGAAACAATTAGCCAATTAACAGATTATTCTGTCTACAGAAAGAGCACCTGCAACAATTTTGATAATTAGTTAACTGTTTAAGTAATTTTTTATGGAAAAATGCCAAAAGTTTGCTCATTCCAGCCTTTTCAAAAATGTGTTCCAGTTTTTCTTTGTCTTGTACATAGTGAGCTGAATTTAATTTTGGTTTAGAGTTGTTGTTCACACAAAACAATACATTTTAAGGAAATCATCTTTCACTCTGGGAACTTGTGTCAGACGTAAACTATTATTATATTATAATAATTTATCAAAAGTAATTGGCAGATGAATCAATAATCAAAATAATCGTGAGCTGCATCCAATTAACTATGAAAACTGTTTCTTTTTATTGGATTGCATTCTATGCTATAAGTAAACATATTGTTTCCACGCCCTCTACATTTAGCTGCATTATCATGTAAAGCCAAAATGTCCTATGTGGTACTGTCAAGGCCTGACTAACTTCCACTAGACATACTGTTTGTCATGAGACTAAGGGCTCTGCAAGGCTGCACTACAATTCATCCAGAGGGGGAACCTGAATGTCTTTACCAAATATCATGGCAATTAACCAATAGCTCTCGAGACATTTCACTCAAAAACATGAATATCAACCTAATGGTGGCACTAGATGAAAAGTCAGAAGATGACCAAAGTCAGTAGGATTCATCCTCTGGGAACCATGAATGTCTGTAAAAAATGGTAAAATGTAAACATTGAGTAGATGTTGAAATATTTGACAGGATAAGTGAAACTTTCACCCACTGGTCGCACAACAGAACAAGTTAGGGGAGTCTCCAGGATTCATTCTCTCAGGATCATGAATGTCTGTACAAAATGTCATCTTTATCAGGACAGTAGTTGTTGAGCTGTTTCGGTCTGGGAACAAAGCGGACTGACCAACAAACCAATATTTCCGTTTTGCTGGCTAAAATATATCAACATACAGTATATAAGTAATGATCTGTAGCAAGTATTTGTAACATCTGTTTCCACAGACTATCATGTTGTTCCAATGCACAATTGAACTGCCTACACTGAATATCCACAGTACTGTATAATCAGTAACCAGCTTTGGGCAAGTTGCTTCCAAAATGTAATACATTATAGATTACTAGCTACTGTCATTTGAGAGTAATTAGTTATATTGCAATATTACTGTCTCTGAATTGAAATGTTTTGCACTACTTTTGCATTACTTTTGAGTTACTTGCACCAAAGTATGACATGGCATTCTAAAATGCTAAAATTGAGTTTATTGCAGCCCATTATGCATCCAGTGGAGGGCAATGTGACGAGCTGAAAATAATGGGAGTATGTCCATCTCGCAAATGTAGAACCAGTCTCAACCATCGAATTCCAGTAACAGGAAATATCGTTACTCTTTTGCTCACAGACTTTTTTTCTCAGGTGCCGAAATGTTTCGCGGTGTTGGTGAATTCTTAAAAAAACTAAACTTAATTTAATTCCACTTAAGTTTGGGTTAAAATGCTTGTAACGCACTTTACTGAGATTGTAACGGGTATAAAATTATCGAAATTTTATTAGTAATGCGTTATATTATTGCGTTACAGCAAAAAGCAATGCATTATTGTAATTGCGTTACTTTTGTAAGGTCTTACTCCCAACGCTGTCAGTAACGCTGCCTACATCCCCAACACTCATCAAATAATCAAATATTTCTTCATTCTTCAGTTTCCAAAGGGCTGACGATGATCAACATGATTAATCTATTGTCTTTTTCTGTACAATAGCAAGCCTCTCAACAGGAATTCATCGAAACATGGCCAACAAACAGTCCAGCGCGTTACATCTGCGAATGAGCCGACATCAAACAACCCCCGTCAGAATCAACCTGGCCAACTGAAACCTCTCCATCCTTTTCCTCAGCCCTCCTCCTCCCCCTCTCCTCCATCCAAGCTGTCCCCCTGTAATGACCACAGCACTAAAGCAAACAGAGACAATAGACTCTGAATGAATAAGTATGTCTTGGATTTGGCCACGCGGCAATAGCGGTAATTTCCCCCTCGATGGGTCACTCCATTACTATTACCCTGTAATGTTTATCCAGACAAACAAAAGGCCCGATGCGTGCAGGAGTGGCTGCAGGGATGTGATGGATAGATGGATGCGGAGAGAAAGGACGCTGCAGGTATAGAAGGATGAATATGGAGAGAGAGGGGGAGGAGGGGATGGAGGGACGGAGGGAGGAAATCACAGTGCAATAAGAGCCCTCTCATTAGGGCCTGTCTTTATCACTGTGCAGCTCCTATGAGACGTGGCAGATGAGAGGAGGGAACAGAAGGCCAGGAGGAGAGCACAGCTCAGATTAGGATCCTTATTGCTATGATAATCATTGTTTGTCATCCAATGCGCACTTTTCACACCTGTGGAAAATGCAGATGGGTTAGTTAGTTACTGTAGCGCCAGGGTCGTATCAGTCGGTGTGAGTGTGTGTGTGTGTGTGTGTGTGTGTATGCATTTTTGTGTTTGCATAAGACAAAAAAAAATATCATGTTTATGTGTATGTGCGAGAGAGCGAGAGAAAGAGTGTGAGAGGAACAGTGACAATGTGTGTGTTTGCATATGTGTGTATTTCTGGTGCATGGAGGAGCGCGCACGTGAATGCAAGTGCGGACGCATTTAGAATGAACAAATAGATAAAGATAGAATTAAATAAATAAGTAACAATCACATGCATTGCTCTCGGTGCCTGGCAACCGGATCTCTCCGTTGCCTTGGAAACAGTTGCTACAGAATGTGAGGTGATTGGCAACCGTGACAACGAGGAGGGAATAACATTTGACCCCGCTTGCTGACGAGGGGAGGCGAGTTGGGGGGTGGGGTGGGTGGAGCAGAGGGGAGAAAAAGAGAGATAGAGAGAATAGTAGATAGAAGATGGTATCAGATGCGTATTTAGAAATTCATCCTCTGAAGCCGCTCCACTCTCACTCCTTCCTTTACACACACAACCTCTTCCCCCTGGCTCACGCACACACGCACACACACACACACACTTAATCTCACTGATGCTGTAACACCATGCATTCAGACTCACATGCTCTCACACACACACACACACACACACACACACACACACACTTGATGCTTTAACATACCAGTACTTGTGCCAACCCAAACTCACACTCTGCCACCCACCACCATAGCACACACACACACACTTACACACAGTTGTCTTTAGGACTCAACACATTACACACTAAATCTACACATCCTCTATCACATGTGAAAATCTGCAGGGTGCGGGTTTGTAACGGCATGAAGGTGGGTCTGCATGCAAGTGTGAGTGTGTGCTGGCTTCGTGAGTGTTGTTCAAAACCATACACACACTTAAGTACAAACATAACCACACATACTAGACAGCACAGACACGTATTAATCAGGGCGGCATTGTTTTGCTCCTAAAGCTACACTATGCTAAACCGAAGGCACGTGTGAAGTCACGACCAGCTCTCTCAACCTCTCTCTTCCCCCTCTATTTTTCCTCCTCTTCTTTTTCCCATCCGATTGCACTTTCCGTCTTTCCATTCCTCTCTTCACTCTTCCCCTCTCTCTGCCTGGCTAAACTAATAAGGCTGTGATTAATGGTCTGCTAATTGCTGTAATCTCAGTTAATTAGAGTGGAGATTCTTCAGTGGTGGAGTGCTTAGGGAGAGATGCATGTTGCACTGATCTGGAGGTACAGAACTGGCAACACTCCACGTAGACAGAAAAAGAGACGTACTCGCTGGCACACTGAATAGTGTAGTACAGTAGTACTATCTCACTCCAAAGCTCCCTTTTACACATCCAGGCACACACACAAATGATGGCTTTTGAGACAGTGGACAGGCAGATCAGAGATTTAGGTGTCTAACATAAGTGTACTTTAATATACTGTATTTTGTTTGGTCGTCACAGAAATCCTCTTGACTCAGTCCACAATTCTCTGAGCTCCCTCGTGTCTCTATTAGGGCTGCAAATAACCATTATTTTTTATTATCTATGAATCTGCCCTTTATTATCTTTATTAATCAATGTTTTTTTTTTGTTCTATGAAATGTCAGAATATAGTGAATGTGGCCATCACGCTTTCTCAGAACCCAGTGCGAGAATCTATTGCATGTCTGTCCGTTCTGGAAGAGGGATCCCTCCTCTCTTGCGCTTCCTGAGGTTTCTTCCATTTTTTGGGGGGGGGGGTTCATCTGAATCGAGGATCTAAGGACAGAGGGTGTCCTATGCTGTACAGATTGTAAAGCCCCTTGAGGCAAATTTGTGATATTTGGTTATATAAATAAAAAATGACTTGACTTGAATTTAGAAGCAGCAAACAGTGAATTTTTGCTTAAAAAATGACTTGAATGATCAATCAATTATCAAAATAGTTGCAAATTTATTTCATGTTGATTGACTAATTGATCCGTTGACTAATAATTTTTTCTCATCATATGAAGGGAAAGGGACTGTACAGAAATTATTGGGGTAGGGAGAGGGGACAAACCATATATTCCTCTTTATAAAATAGCATATTTAGATTTATTTTGAACCCTGAACAATTGCACCTCCCGCCAATTAAGGTTTACACAGACAGCGATGTGGTTAAACAAAGCTCTAGATGTCTTGGTAACAGTTTGCTGCCTATGGATTCCTACAAAATACCCCTTCCCCTGCTTTCCCAAAGAATGTCAGACTACCCTCCTTCAGCACAAAGAAAAAGTGCACAGCCTTCTCCCTTTTCTGACCTCCCTCGCCCTTGAATAATTTCCGTACAGTCCCCTGATTGAATAAATAAATATGGTGGCATATATGCAGCATTTGATGTTTTCTCTCTCTTATATTTACCTCCATCTTGAACACAAATTTGAATGGGCCATCAGCTCGTTTTTATTTTCTCAGACACGTATAAAGCTGCCATATTTACAAATGCATGCCTTTTTCAAACCCATATAAAAAGATTAAATATTGTATATTCTAGTTAAGATTCCAAGGTTAAATGAATAAACATAAATATGCCTAATACCATGGAAACATGTCTAAAATGATGCACGAGATATCTACAGTCTTCTCTTTGACGTTAAAATGCAGCCATGAAACAGTGATGCCTTGGGTTTGAAACTTTAAATATTTCACTTAGTGTGAAATACATTTGGTGGTGCACTGGAACAAGGTGATCCAGAATATACAGTATCTGTGAGATTGTGCAGGGGGAAAAAATAACTAAGTTTACTTTGTCAAATTCAAGGGAAATATTGGCGGTATGTGGGTATATCTGTTTAAAGCATAACACCAACTCGCTCTAAAATGTGTGCTGGTATGAGTGAAAGTCATTGCAGGATAAGATCTGGTGTGTTTAAAAATGAGTACCGTTGTTGGACATCTTTTGATTGGTTAGTCCTTTAGTTAGCCGCATTTTGGAAAGGTAAACTTCAAAATCCTTTTTCTGTCTCTGACCCATTTACACTGACTACAGTGCCTGGTGTGACTTTCTGGGTGTGTTTTTAACTGAGAGGTGTGAAGACTGGAGATTCAGCCCTGAGGATCTACATGTACCCAGTGTCACACACACGCAAGCACTAACACACACAGATTCTCACTTGCACGCAGACACATGTGCATGCACGCTCTGATAGCCAGTCTCACACACCCACACACACACACACACACACACACACACACACACACACACAGGCAGATGTGGCAGCGTGGATGCACATGCAGCCAGTGTCTCGCCTCTAACAGTGAGGTGGGCTCCAGGTAACCCGGAGTGACAGATAAGTGTCTGCAGGACGCTGTCCAGACATGTGTGGGGTGCGGGACAGCTGGACTGCCTCCCAGATGTGGCAGAATTCGTCAAACACACACCCATAAACGCACAGACATATACACACACCGCAGATGTGGCAGCAGGAGTCATAACACAGAAGACCTCAGCTGTTCACATGTCAAGAAAAGGGAGGACTAGCTCTTCTTGTCTGATGGTGCTCGTCAAACTTCCTGGGATGGAGGACAAGTGGGGTTAAATCATACTGACAATAGTTGCCAGTCTGGGTAAATAATGACAGGTGCATATGAGTGTGTGTGTGTGTGTGTGTGTGTGTGCTTCTGTGTATCTGCTTTGTTTACTCATGAATAGTTTTTCTTCTGCACTTTGTTAGTTGTTGCAGTAGTTAGTTTACTTGTGTGGGTGTAGAATGGAATAGATTGCGCATGGCACCGCACAAACTTATGCCCCCCCCCCCCCCCCGCCCCCCCCCCCCACACCCCCCCCCACACACCGGGACCCGGCGCCCCCCCCCCAAGCCCAACCGCTTTTCATTAGTACCACCAGTATTATGTAATGTGGTATAATGCTAAATGTTAAAATTCAGCCTTGCAGGAGATGGGTTCTGTCCAGTGGGATTTGGAAGTTTCTATATTATTTGCTCACTCTTTCTCTTTCTCTTAGAGTATTGTATTGATGTAACAGCCATTGAATGAACAGGAAAGCTGCCCCTCTCTGGGCCCTCTGAAGTACAGAAGACAGTATCAAGTTCGCCATCTTGTGTTCATTGTCAGTATAACAACAACTTCAAATCAATGATGGAAAATTGCAGTCTTTCTGTGTAATCACACCGTGTTCTCTTCACTAAAACAACAGTGTAATTGCTGCACCTTCACGCTGTTGTTCTTAGGGGGTGTACATATATTTTTAGGGTGGTCAGAAAAGAAGAAGTGTATTGTAATTTTTATTTTTGCTGAAGAGAGCGTAGTTTGACGTTTCTGAGAGACAGGGGTGTGATTATTATATATAGATATCTATATATCTATACATATATCCCTTTGTAGTAAAACCAAATTATCTTATATGTCAAACAAGAGCTTACCAGTAGTGTAGCAGTTAGTAGCTCTTGTTTTAAGGTTCAGCCACCACAATCATTTTCATACACTGCCTTGTTTCTCTGAACCAAAAGGTTTCTCCTGAACCAAAAGGCATCTATGAAGCCTAAACACCTAAAATGATTTCCCACCCTTTCCAGTTTTTTTCCTTTTTTTTTTTAAACCCAAACTTTAAATAGTTAGGCACACATTATAATTCATGAAAATAATATCTGGGAGGGTGAGTGCTGTGGTTGAAATGTAAACCTCAGAAATAAAGAAAAAAACGGGATGCCTTGCCCTAATTTACCCATGGATATATCAAGGACGCCAAATCATTTATCTGCTTGTGCCAAATAACCTTGTCGATACATGCTCTGAACCGCAGTAGGTGGCAGCGATCACACACAATTTCTCCAGCAGATGCACCTTCCAGTTAATAATAGGCTCCTGACAAAGATATTGTAGCAGACTGTTCATTCAGAAAATGAAAATGTTAAATTTATGATCATCTAAAGTATATGGCAGTGAAAAACAGCATAAAACACATACACTTCTCCCACTGTTGAAACAAAGCTATTACACTTAAGACAAATTTAAATTGCTTGTTTATTTGCTTGAATAATAGCTGCTTTTGACTCACTACCTGCAATAAAGTAGCCTACTAATTAGTCTCCTCCTGAGATAATTAAATATTTTGAGCCTTGGTAAGTTCAAACATTACTCACAGGGCCCAAGGGAGGTTAATAATTACTGTAATTGACTAAAGACGGCAACATAATGATTTATTCTGCCAAGTGTGTTCTTGGGATTAGAATGTTTTTGTTTAATAAATGTACCATTCCAAATTCTCCTCGTAAAATGCAGAGTAGAGGAAGAACACAGCATTACTATATTAATACAATACATGAATACGATTTGCATTATTCTCTCACACTGATGAAGATGCATATGGGTTACTGTTAATGTCTTGCATGTGCAGGTGTGTGCATACAAGAATATATGTGTGTGTGTGCATGGATGGTGAGTGTGCATTCTTCCCATATTCTGAGGGCCTGGGCACATATCCTGATGGCAAACACTTGACATATAGTCACACAAATATTAACATGGAACAAATAGTATTTGTAGTTTCATGCTGCACAAATACAGCTAATTAAACATTAAAACATTTGGGTTTCTGCTGGGGGCATTTTACACAGTATTTCCCGTTCTCGAACTCCCAACGTTCAGATTTTTTCTTCATGAAACAGATGGTTCGGTATTTTCTCATTTTTCAGGATATTCCGCCATGTCAAATGTAGTTTTCAACCTTTATCACTTCCCTTTTTTGCCACTGGTGTTTTATGAGTGCTATCCAGATAATTTCATTATCCTTTGTGGCCTTCTCCCAGTACCTGATTGTTTTTTATAGGTCATCTGAGAAAAGATCCAATCAAGGCTCCAAATGCCCCTGACCTCGGGGCAGAGCCGTTGACATTTCCTGTGCGTCTGGAGCTCAAGTCTCATGACTGCGTCTATTCTGGTGAAAAAAAAAACAGCAATTGCTGCTCTGCTTTTGCCCATATATCCATTTCTACCGAGGCAAACGAGCAAAGACTTTGATTATTTAATCCTGTTACATCAGAAGCAGCATCAAAGTCCCAGTTTCACAGTGCAGAGTAAAGGGTCATAAACAGAAACTGGTTTTATACAGTCAATATTTTTATGTGTAAACTCCAGGGCCATAGCTAGGATTTTGGAAATACTGAGGTCCTGAGTTCAGTCCCCCTAACGCAACTCCCACCCCTTTGGAATATTTTGACAAAATACAAAAAAGCATCATTTGGATTTGTAAGATTGTCATAATTGTTTATTTAAGTTTCTTTGTTCTGCACACTACCTGTAATACAATGAACAAATACAGAACCCTTTCATTGTTTAATCACTGGCCTGAAACAGTCCAGTTTAAATATACCTGATTAGAAATAGAAATACTGTAATCAGGTTTTTAAGTTTTGTTTTTTTTTAAAAGATGTAAACTCCCCCATCCGATTGCTAAATTCCCCCCCAAACTGACTGTTCACTAGCCGGCGAGGGACGATTAAAATGACAACTCTCTAGCACATTTAACCTAATGTTAGCTCCATGAGTTTGTTGAAAGCTCCAGATGACTTTTTAATGTTTCAAGCTGACTCAGTTTAAAACGGGAACCCTGTAAAGGGTTCTTAAACAGCAATATCATGCTAAAAGATTGAGGCTAAAGCTACATGTCCCAGGAAAAAAGTGAGCATCCTCACCGGCTGATCCACGTTGATCCACCCAAGACATCGAAATAAAGAAACATTTTTCTTGTATTGCAGTGCAGAGTTAGTCCTAGCATTGTAAGTATGATGTAAGATCAGACCATTATTTCATTCTAACATAACATTGTTTAGCTGCGTACCTTACATACTTGGACAAGCAAGAGGTTAGATTTATGCTTTACCGTCCGTGACAGTATGTTTCACTTTACGAGACATTACAGGACAGAAGGAGGAGTTGTTAGGCCGTTAGGCTAACTTACACTTAGTGGATACACAGTGGATGCATAAATCATGAATGAGCCTAGCCTGTAATTCCACAAATGAATGTAGTAGTATGAATTGCTGCTGGTCTTGGAAGTAACACTGTCTTAGATTCCTACTCTAGGTAGCACGCTAGTTAATGCGGCATGCTAATGTTTCCAGTTTACGTTAGAGCACACAAACACACTGTTTAACCCATTCCTCGGGTTTTTTACTTTATGCCCTCCCATTTTTTGCTTAGAAAGAAACCACCGTCGCACTCTTAAATACGGAGTGTCGCTCTTACAGTTCCATAGCATGTGGAGAAATTCAAAACGTGCCCACTTTGCCTGCGGAGTTAAGGTTGCTAAGTTATGAATGGATAGTCGCTGTACTGGGGGAAGGTTTTCGCAAAATCATTCAGAGACCTCAGTTTTCCTCACTGGTGGCTATGGTCCTGGTTAAGTCTCTTTTTGTTGAGATTTGGACCTGGATGACTTCGGCTATCAAAAATAGAAACCACATCAGTTACTGTATCTTCCAGTGATGTGGATAGACAAGACTGCAGGGTGTTTGTTCACTTCACTGCATCCTCTCCTCCTGCTCAAACAAGTGTTTTACCAGCTTAAAAAGATCCAAACCATAACTGATCTGCACCAGATTCTTGGTATTTTTACTTCACATGTATTTATATATATACTGCATGTACTTCTCTGCTCAGCATATGGACATCCACTGAAGTGCTCCCATAAACCAATTACCTCTTTGTCCTGGGCTACAAGCCAACCACCTTTCTCCTTCCAGCAAATGCCCTCAAGGTTGAAAAAAAATAAATAAATCCACTTTACACAGACTTTATGTTTCGTCTAAACTGAACCAACAGGGATGGCACTGACCCAAAGACTCAGCCGGCCTGCAGATTTCTACATCACCCTGCTGTGGCCTGCCCTTCGTTCTGTCTTACACCTTGATGAGTACAGCCCTCTGGCCTGCAGTGAGATTAAGTAGCCTGCTGTATTAAATTACTCTCCTAATATAATAAACAGTGTCGTTGTTGTTCTCATTATCATCATCATTACAGGTTAATTACAGTAAGTCACCAGGGACGTGGAATTTCCATGCTCGAAAATGTAAATTAGGGATTTGTTTAGCGAGTCCAACTAAATTAATTACATCAATCGGGCAACAAAAGCTTTCAAAAACTCTTCAGAGAGTATAACACGTATGAGACTTTCTGGTTTTGTTTGTTGATACATTTTGTATCTGCATATCTATTTGGCATCAAAGTGCAATACAGAATTTAAATTCCCACCCATTTCACACCCAGTCATGAGTCACTTTCACCAAATTCACACCAAAACTGTTCAGATTTGCGTCAGTTTTCTCAGGAGTTTACACTCTTTTAAACATATGAAAAATGTATGTAATCATACAACATTCATGTCATATAATGAATTGACAGAGCCAGGCTAGCTGTTTCCTTTGTTTTTAGTCTTTATGCTAAAGTCAGCTAAGCTAACCGTCCTTGGCTCTAACTTTAAAAGCAGAGTCGTATTTATCTTCCCAGCTAACGTTCGGCACAAAAGTGAATTAGCTTATTTCCCAAAGTGTCAGACTACTCCTTTAGCATGCATCAGCCGCTGGTTGCATGCTTGCTCCTGTCATATTATCTGACTTTATTTGAACTCATTATTTTCCCCACACCTCTTTGTTTCACTGTGCTGCTCCTATGATTGGCACCTGATCTGCTCTAATAAGCAGCTGATGTTTAGTAAATCCACGAGGCTCTTCGTTGTTAGAGAAGGCATTAGATTCATACTGTCTCGACACACTCTTTCAATCGACACAAACATCATTTATCCACCTCTCGTGCGCTCTCTCATACACTCACTCGCTTCAGTCAGTCAGTCAGTCAGTCAGTCACAGTGCCCTTTTTCTGCTCGACTGGAAAGGAAGTATTAAACAAATTTGAATTTTCACATTAAAATCTAATTCTCTTTAAATTTGTATTGGATCGTATCAAAATCTCATTTTAATGATGCTTTCTGGTTGTAATCGACCCATAACGCCTAGGATGTCTCCAACAGCGCGTTCATTTCTGAGGCTGCGTCTGGTTTTACATTGAGTTAGTATTGGTACGTCATATATCCATCTCTTACGCTCAGTCAGCGTGCACTCGGTTTTTCAAAATGTCTGCCTTCACGTTCGTTTCTGACTCACTCGCTACTTTAACAGAGGGTACACTCCAGTTCTCACTTGCTCTTTCTTTCCTACTAGAATGTACCCAAACAGAGTGATTCATTTTCAACGCAATTCAATATGACCTCTGTAACTATCTTATTTGAAATGTATGTCATTATGTCTATTTTAACCTTGCAGAGAGGACCTATTGGGCTCTTGGTGCCACACAATGTAAGCTCAAGGCTGCCCGGTAAAAATGCAGAATGTGAAAAAGAGACTAGATATTTCTATCTATTCACAGTATGTGAGCACGAGAACGACATTCCTCGGTGTGTGTGTGTGTGTGTGTGTGTGTGTGGGTGTGTGTGTGGGTGTATGTGGTGGAACCAGACAGACAACATTGACTCAACATTTCAGAAGTGATTCAGAAGTGGGCAGAACACGGAGGTCAGGCATTTTCTGCGACAAAGAAGAACCCACTTCAAAATAAAGACAACTTATTAGAAGGTCATAATCACCCCCAACATCAGTATTCTGACAGCATAGGGCTCTGCATTTGATTCCTTTGCCCTTACTGTGTGAAAGTTACTCATGAATTCATGTTGTCCTCCAGGTGTGTCCCTTTCTACATTCCAAAGTCCACTGGTGACTAAAGGCCTTTTCCCTGTCGTCTGTAATATGCTGGCACAGGTGAGATCCAAATGTATCTATAGCTGCCTTTCAAGCAAAGACAAAAAATAATAACCTGATTTCTGTGTGCTCATCCTGTGGGCTGCAGGACGAGAGGGTTTTACTGTTACTTGAAGGACCATACCAGTATATTTGTTAAGAGCCCAAGTTGAAATCTTGAAATTACTTGTTTTGTCTGACCAACACTCCAAAACCCAGAGATACTCAGTTAACAACGATATAAAACAGAGAAAAGCGGCAAATCGTCTCATAAGAGATGCTGGAACCAGAGAATGCTTATTAATTTTCTGTCGATTGACGAATCGATTCATTGACTAATCTGTCAGCTCTACTTACATTTTTTCCCTAACATTTCTTGGAGGTATGCTGTACAGTTTAGGAATTTGGGATTACATTATGTTTAGTTATGTTTGGTTAGCAGTCATTGCACTTTGGTACAGAGATCCATCGTCAGACTTAGGAGACTAAAACGAGCTTGAGCTGCGTAATCCATCACAAAGACCACAACGTGTGCATCTGTTTTGGTCAGTTACATTACAACTGTGTGGTTGTATGGTGATGCAGCAGATTGATTTTAAAAGGTTTGGATAGTGTTACCTCATATGCAACATTGACAAAAATGTAACTCAAGAAAGTTTCAAGAGTCTGTAAATGGATTTTCATATCATATGGAAATAAATGACAACGTGCATTCAAATTTGTAAAACAGAGCAGCATGGTTGGCAGAAAGATTAGGTGTAGCCTAATGTTAAGTACTGGTTTGTAGCAGTTTTTTGCGCATGCTAACTTTCAAAGTGGTAACCTGCTGTAGAGTGGGCAATATTCAAATGTTCACTAAAATTTTAAAATTAAATTTATCCTGATTTTCCATTCCTGCAAGCAATATTTAAGTCCAAATGAAAATGTACAAAGGCGACCTGACTGTCTACTGGATTACAGTACAAAAACACAACTTTGTAACTGTATTCACTGATTGTGGTGAAACTAGCGATATGGGGAACTGAACCGGATGAGTTTACTGTTTATCAGACCACTAATGACACAGGAATTTGATTTGAAAAACGACATACATGCTGCAGCATGTCTGGGAGCCGAGCCTTACAGATTACTCTACAAAAACACACACCTTTACATGTTTATTCACTGATTATGGTGAAACTGGATGGTGGTGATGATGTTACTTTGTTGTCAGATCAAGTCAGAAATGTTTCTTGCATCCCCGCAGCTCCATTTGCAGCGTCGCAGAGATCATATTTTATGGAGGAAATATTTTCTGGTTTTCCCTCTGATGTCCTCTGTTTGCTCTGCCTTAACTGTCTGTGATTTACAGAGTTTCCTGGTGGACAGATAGCTTTACTTGTTGCTAAGTAACAGCTAACTGCTGCTTAACTAGTTAGAGGTCCATTTGGCTGACTCTGCCCGGACTAGGATCTCTGTGGTGTTGCAAATGGAGCTGCTGTGATGCAAGACAAATTTCACACTTGATCTGACAATAAAGTGTCATCATCATCATCACCAGTGAATCAGTGAAGGAAGTTATAAAAGTTGTGTGTTTTTGTACAGTAATCTTTAAGGAACGTTTGGTTTTTCAAACCTAATTATCCACTCATTTGTGGTCTGATAAACTGTAAATTCATGAAATTCACTGCCCCATAGGCGAAGGTTCACTGAAATCAGTGAATACAAAGTTGTGTTTCTGTGTAGCAATCCAGTAGTCGCAGAGGCCCCGGCAGCCTTCTCGCATTTCCACCACAAGCGGCCTACGCACACGAGCAAAGCAGCAGATGTTCAAGCGAGGGACGTCCTGACTGAAGACCCGCCTTGATGAGAGCACTGACAGTTTTTTAAATTTTCATTTATACACCAAAATAAAAATGCAAAGACGAGGGGGCACTGTCTCGACATTTGAATATTGTCGCATGTAGAGCAGGTTAAGTCTTTGAAAATGAAATGTCAAATGCAGTTTTCATTTTCAAATTGTTCGAAAATGGCATTTTCATTTTGACTTCAATAACACATACATATGTGGAAAATGATAATGGTATCGGGGAATTACAATTTCAAGTTTGCATTATCATTTGAATATAGTCCCGTGTCTGCTTCCACAGCAGCCTTTGTTCCTCGTGGGCGTAGCCCTCCGTTACACAGTCTATGGCGCAGCCCCCTCCTCCGCGGGGGCGTGTGCACGAGGGGAGGGTACGTGGCGACGTCACCGGTTGGTCCTTACTGTCAACGCCAAAATAAAACGAGTAAAAAACTTTTCTATCGGACTCATAACTCTAAACACAGGGCCATGAGAAAACAAGGCTGTGAGAAAAGCCTTTTTCCTCCGGGCTGTAATGGTTGTTGGGACACGACATTGTTTGCGTAGCAGAGGAGCCTTTTTTTCTCTCTTTCTTTCCTGGGGTCGCACGAGAGCGAGAGGCGGGCGGCTGTATCAGTTTAGCCGACCTGCTAGCTAACGTCAAGTTGTAAGAAAGTGGAGAAGACCGCGACTAAACGGGAGCTTAGCCGCCTACACAGACCTATGCGACGGATAGCAGGTAACAGAGCTCCCCCTGCTTCCACCACATCAAATATAATGCGGACCAGCGCATGCTGTGTTTATGTTACACAATGTAGAGATTTTTTTTTAATCGTACAGATATCGGGACTGCAACAGCTCTGTGCCTCTCTTGCCTTGTCGGTGGTGGCAGTAGCAGCAGCAACGGCACACGTAGCAGTCGCTACCGCTTTCGCCAACAACTTTGCTGCTGAAAGCCACGGGGTTGCGTCCTGGCTCGGCTGCTTGTTACAGCTCACGTTAACGTTAGTTCAACGCCTGCCTAGCTTGAATCGTAAAGCTGTGCTTCCCAGCGATAATGTGGCCGATGTTTACGGAATCCGACGCGTCGCTCGCCCTTCCCCAAAAAAAAAACCCGTTAACGGTCCGCAATGCTTTACAATGCATGTGCACCTTATTGCAGAAGGAGAGGCCATTTACTGTTACATATTCCGTTTACTTTGAATTGCTCACGCCAGTTGCTATTGTGCAGGTTGCACATTCCTCCATAGCACAAAGGGGAGCGTGCATTTATGCCCGGACTCTGTATGTTAAATGAAAACATCTGCCTGCCAGCTTAAAACGGCAATAATCACCAGTCATTTGTCTATATTCATGTCATGACCCAACCTGCCTGCAGAGATCTGTGAGATCATGGCTCCCAAGGATTGTGCTTTAAGAGCAGCTACAGAGCGAGTCAAACCCACTGGTCGTCTTGTGTAGCAATGCGGTAGACGGACCGGTTTAGATTTCCAAAGGAACAGGGGAAATTGAACCGCTATTATTTATGTTTGGTCGATATGTCACGGGGTCATGGTCTGCTGACAGCAGCAGGATAATCCAGTGGAACAAGGTCAAACGTGGACCTCTCCTGTCCGGGCTGTCAACCGCAGTGAGGAGCCTCTGTGTGCTGCTGCGTCCCATGGGGCAGCGTGAACCAGCCTGCCAGCTGAAGAATGCCAATGAATTATTTAGGCACATGCTGCATATGATCAACGTGGCCCAGGAATGTGCAGTGCAGCGCTGCTGCTGGGGACAATAAGAGTCTCTCAGTGTGTTGTGGCTCCTCCAAGAAGAGTTGCCCGCCTCAGCAGTTGAACATGCCAGTTTCTAGTGAACGGGTCATTGGAAAGCTCAGTGGAGTAGGAGTCGCACTTCTCACAGCTGCTGTGATTTGAGGGAAATGTGAACGTTGCCATCCTATAATTTTTGGTCCATTTTCAAGTTTACTCTGCAGCTAGAGCTCAAGTGGGAAAACTGGTCTGAAGTTTGCCTCTGGTGGCTTGCAGCAAAGATGTAATCTCCATGGCAGCATTTAACTTGATGGCTTTGACTTGTGGCACTTTGACCTTTAATCTGCTTTGTCTTCTTCAACGGCTTGTGCTTTGCTTCCTTGTGTTTGACGCAAAAGAATGAATTCGTGACAATGGACGTGTTAGAGTAAAAATAGAGCTTTAATGTAGGCTGCATGCCTAATGTGTCATGTGCTTCCCAGAGGCTAAAGTGCTTTGGTTGCTTTGCAAAGAAAATTGCGTTACAAAATATATGGCTACATTATGTTAGGTTTCTGTCTTTGTGTCTGCCAGTCCGTTGTAATCTTTACCTTACACAATCCTAATCATCGGCTCAAGTGGTTTTAAATGGCCTGCATAATTTCTGTGGTTTAACCAGAATTCCAGTGCATTTATCCGGCCACAGTCCAGACCAGCGCTAA
>CM022470.1:19925538-19948781 GCA_011952105.1 Coreoperca whiteheadi
ACACACCCACACACACCACTAGGCCTCCATGAGCCTCCGCCGGCCTCTAGCTGTCCGTTGTACCCCACATCTCTAGCTGTCGAATCAATGCAGCACACCTCCCTCCTTCTTATTGTTTCCATGTCGGCCCCGGCCAGCATTGCTGATGGAGCGAAAAAGAGAAGAAAAGAGAAAGTGGTGGTGGTGGGGGGGGGGTCACAAAAGATGGGGGGGCTCGCTCCCTCCTCCTCCTCCTCCTACCAATCTTCATCTGCTGAGTGTTCACGCGCTTAGTATCTTAGCCCTCCTCCCCAAGCCTCTTTGTCTTTACGTGCATTTTTGTCGGACAGGATTTAATGCATTTTTTTTTTTTTCCTGTCGCATAATTTCCTTCAGCTCCCACGAGGAAAAGGTGATTTCTTAGTAGAAATACTTTCTGCGTTAGCGTAATTTTGGTGTTCCAACTTGAGCCTTGCAGTTCGCTGCTCTGTTCCTTTCCTCAACCCCTTCTCCTGTTGAATTTCTCATTGTGTCCCCCTTCACCCACCAGCACCTAGCCAATCCCCATCAGTAGCCCCGTGCCTTAAAGATCATCATCTCGTTGCAACACCGGAGTGGTGCAAGCATGAATTCTCCAGTCAATCTGATTTGCATTACAGCATCATTAAGACCTGTCACACAGCAGCTTTGTTCTCTCTGCTGCTTTCAATGGTGCCTGAGCGGCCAGAGCCATACTGTTAGAAAGCTGCATTGTTTTCAGCTGCTGCTCAGGCTCTTTCAGTGTGTCGCTCTGGCTGCCAGCGCGGCCTAGGCTGTTATCATAATCCATTCAGTTCGCAAGCCGTGTCTGAACGCCCCGCTTCTGCTGCTTCATTTCTTGATTGGCTCATGTGGACTTGCAGGGCCGTCTGAGGGGAACGAGAGACCAAATTTCAAGGTCATGTTGAGTTGAGGTCAACCTGATTTTTAGATATATTTATTTACATTTAACCTAAAATGATTGGACACATTTTTATTACCTTCCATGCAAGAACATTTTCATATTCTTATCCTATACGTCTTTTACTCTTTTCTTTGAGGCATGTTGGTGTGAATATTTTCACCAAACTCTCGTAATGTAAATGCCATGTTTCGATTTGATAAATGCCACCTGTTCATTAGGGGGTGTGCGTTTGTGATTCATGATCAGCATAACCGATGCCTGCAAATTGCTATATGTTCTGCTCGATTTGTGCACAAGTTTCATTCACAGGTATGTTACCCACGAGCTTAAAGATAAATTTCACACCACAGAGCTTGAAGGAAGAGCGGAAAAAGTGAAAAAGTATCACTACATCTGTCAACGTCTGTTTCAAAATCGAAAAGTGTATGAGAGCAGAGGCACGTCGTCACCTTGTGTCCTCCATCTGCGCCTCCTCAACTCTGCAGGGTTTCCCCACTAACTTCTTTCTGTTCCGCCTCCATTATTCAAAAGCGGCACTTTTGTGAAATGTAGCGCCAGCCAGTGTGTCCTGCGTAATTTCATGTCGTATTCTAATTGACGCTGTCAGTGTGACGCAAGCTGTCATCGTCCACCAAAGCTCCAAATCGGCCATCAGTGGGCACGTCGCACAGGCCTAAGAAGCGGGGGGCTTCTCTCACGATTGTCAACTTTCGTCTAACGTAGCCCAAAATCACACAAGGTAAAGGCGCCTTAAAGCAAAGCGGTACATAACTTAGATGGGGGGGGGGGGCTGTCACAGTGACGGTCACAGAGATGAATGACAGAACAGAATACGATATATTACACTCATGTGCAACAGGGGATGTTCCATGGAACAACCTGCATAAAGACAATGTTGGTAACACGTTTAAACTCTTAATTCATTCAGATTATAATTCTTATAGGCTATATAGTATTATATTTGTCCCCCTGTGGCGAAAAGCAGACTCTGTATATGACTCGTAGGACAGACCCGGACCACTTAAGGATTTTTTCCATACCTAAAATAAAATAAAATAAGTGAATGCAACAAGTTCTCTTAAATCACTGGTAAGAGCCACTTGAGAGCAAATCTGTTCACATGAGTGGTTCTTGCATGAAGCCCGTCGAGGCAGGGCTTTTGTGGCACTTCCTGTGCAAAAGGCTCCATATCTCTTTCTAGGCCAAATTCCAGTCAGCTAACCATACAGTGAGAGAGGAGGGTGGGTTCACTGCACATTTAAGTAACTGAGGCTGGATCCCACTGATGTGATTATCGAGAAGCCTTTGGACTCTATGACAGCAGCCTGCAGACTCTCTGACTATCGCACTAGGTTGGGTGTTATCCAAGCTTATATTTACTCGCTGCATTTCTGCATTATGTGCAGTGGTAAAGTGGTCTCTTGTGAAACAGATGTTAGATTAGATACATAATCAGAGAAAACTAATTAGAATGCTTCATTAACAACGTGACCAAGCCGATAAGAAATTCGGATTGTTGAGTTAATGTACAGTGTTGCTTGTTGACGATGCCTATAGCCATTAGTTGTTGGCTGATCAGGCTAATTGTACGTAGTTTCTAAAGGCAGTATGCAGTAAACGGTTGCCCTGTGTGTGTGTGTGTGTGTGTGTGTTTTAAACTACTTTACTAAACATGATGTGCTTGATGGTGTTATGACTACTGATGAAGCTCAGCGTTCTCTTTGCCCTTTAGCTTCCCTCTCTAACATTTATTCACCCAGGAAAAGCTCCTATTTCTCTGTATAATATAACCTCTCTCTGCCAGCGGCTGTGTGTCTGCAGTGTATTTACAGATTAGGGATTTCATTTGTTAAATTTGAAGGTACATTTTCATCCATCCATCCATCCATCCATTTTCTACCGCTTATCCGGGGCCGGGTCGCGGGGGCAGCAGTCTAAGCAGAGACGCCCAGACTTCCCTCTCCCCCGACACTTCCTCCAGCTCTTCCGGGGGAATACCGAGGCGTTCCCAGGCCAGCCGAGAGACATAGTCCCTCCAGCGTGACCTAGGTCTTCCCCGGGCCTCCTTCCGGTTGGACATGCCCGGAACACCTCCCCAGGGAGGCGTCCAGGAGGCATCCGGGACAGATGCCCGAGCCACCTCAGCTTACTCCTCTCAATGTGGAGGAGCAGCAGCTCTACTCTGAGCTCCTCCCGAGTGACCGAGCTCCTCACCCTATCTCTAAGGGAGCGCCCAGGCACCTTGCGGAGGAAACTCATTTCGGCCGCCTGTATCCGGGATCCTGTCCTTTCGGTCATGAGCCAAAGCTCATGACCATAGGTGAGAGTAGGAACGTAGATCGACTGGTAAATAGAGAGCTTTGCCTTGCAGCTCAGCTCCTTCTTCACCACGACAGACCGGTACATCGACCGCATCACTGCGGAGGATGCACCGATCCGCCTGTCAATCTCCCGCTCCGTCCTTCCCTCACTTGTGAACAAGACCCCAAGATACTTAAACTCCTCCACTTGGGCAAGGAGCTCTCCACCAACCTGAAGGGGACATGCCACCCTTTTCCGACTGAGAACCATGGCCTTGGATTTGGAGGTGCTGATTCTCATCCCCGCCGCTTCACACTCGGCTGCAAACTGTCCCAATGCACGCTGAAGGTCCTGATTTGATGAAGCCAACAGGACATTATCCGCAAAAAGCAGAGATGAAATCCTGTGGTCCCCAAACTGGACTCCCTCCGGCCCCCGACTGCGCCTAGAAATCCTGTCCATATAAACAATGAACAGGACCGGTGACAAAGGGCAGCCCTGCCGCAGTCCAACATGCACCGGGAACAAATCTGACTTACTCCCGGCAATGCGAACCAAACTCCTGCTCCTGTCATACAGGGACCGGTACATTTTCACATTACATGAATAACCATATAACACCAAACACGTTTAACACATCAAATTTTCAAAAACCAATAATTTTATAGGGGACCCTCTCAGGTGCCCACCTTTGTTTCACAGGGACTCACTACATTGAAAACCTGTGTGTGTGTGTGTGTGCTTAGGCTTTTGAGTGCATATGTTTGTACAGTGTGTGTGTGTGTGTGTGTGTGTGTTGGGGTTCTGTTACACAAACAGTCATTCACTCTAAGATACTTGTGACTGAGACCAGGATTGGATGTCTACTGAAGCAGAGACACCTTCATGCACGTCACTACTGATTACTGTTTATTCAGAAACCAAAAAGACTGTCGGTAATAGAGATGTTCTAATATGTTGTTCAAAGAGCTATTTGTCATGTTATGGACACAGCGCAAACAAGCTCAACTTTCCTTCCAGCCCTGTCAACCTACTGTTCTTTTTAATCAAGACAAGGTATCACAGCAGGCTCATCGACATTAGACAATTATTAGACAATCAACCTTGAATGATCTTTCTACATGCTTCATGGTTAGTGTTAGTCTTGTTACATTAATTAGTTTGCAAAATTGCATCATGTCTCTGTTTACAGAAGTACATTATCGATCTGAACAGTGTGAGTGCTTTAGATTTTTCTAGACTAGTGAGTAGCTTCCCCCTCCTGACTTGCTTATCGTAAGGGTTGTAGTGTTACAGCTGTGTTGAAACTACCTTTTACAATGTGTCCTTTGCTCTTCCACAGGGGTGAGCCCGGTCTCGTTAAGCTAAATGTAGCCATAACCTGTGGTTACCTCCTTTATGGTGAGCTATTTCAGTTTTTGCCTTTTGCTGTTGATCATTTGTATTAGTACGCAGTCCATCAGGGCAGTCATTCAATATGTATGCTATTAACAAACAAATGAAAGGACTTTAATCGGAAGTAAATTGATTATAGTATCTGCACTTTGATATGTAAATATACAGATGCATTGATCATTGAAAATCTTGGATTGTTATTTCATACATTCATAGAAAGTGCCTTTCATGGAGTATTTTGTCTCCTATATACCTGACTCAAACCGCTTTTTAGTAATTGAAGGTTATGACCACAGATTAGATTTCATATAACATGTCAGCCTTAAATGTGTTCCACTTTGTTTTCTAAAAATGTTCTCTGCAATTTTTCACCGTTTTTGTTCTTGGGTTCACCAATGGTGCAGTTGCTGCTCTTTGCCTCTAAAGCACTTACGTACATAATCATCTACCTAGTTCAACCGACGTATCAGTTTGCCAGCTTTCTGACCAACCTGTCACCCTGTCCTCTAGACCTTGTGCTGCTTGCATGTAACTGGAGCACTATGGGGGACAGCTTTTTTGTCTGTCACCACTTGGCGGCGCTGTATGCATATGGATATGTGCTGGTGAGTCTATCACTCTTCAAGACCCAGAGTGTATCAACTGAAATAGTAATTGGAGACACTGGATTATTCATCTATCATAATGTAATTGTCTTTTTGCTTGTCTCTGTGTTTGGTCATTGCAGACACGTGGTGTGCTTCCCTACTTTGCCAACTTTCGGCTCATTTCAGAGTTGTCCACGCCGTTTGTGAACCAAAGGTCAGTCAGCCCTACTAGTGAATAATCCCCATCATATCACCCTTTGTTTTACCATATGGCTGACATACCTTCCACACTGACATTTCTTAATCACCGTCTCCCTCCAGGTGGTTCTTTGAGGCATTAAAGTACCCCCGCTCACACCGGCTGGTGGTGTTAAACGGCGTTGCCATGGCGGTGGTGTTCTTCCTGGTGCGCATTGCCGTCATGCCATCTTACTGGTTCAGTGTATTCGCCACCTTTGGCACTCCAGACTTTGAGCGGCTGGGCTTGGGCGCCCAGGTGGCCTGGATCACCTCCTGCATCGCCCTGGATATCTTGAACACTGTCTGGATGTATAAGATCGCCCGTGGCTGCTACAAGGTCCTGGCAGGGAGAGGAGGGCGAACGGTCAAGGAAGGAGCAGAGGCATTGCCTTCCTCAGACAAGAAACAACACATTAACAACCACACAGACTAAGGAGATGCAGAGCAAAGGATATGTAGACACAGACATAAGCAGGGGGGGAGGCTGGACATCCAGGAACCTCACGGCCTCTCTGTTTTGCTATAGCCTCAGTGTCCACCCCCCACCCTTGAATCCCCAATCTCAGCCCTTGTTCTCCTTGTCGGCTAGTGGACCAGGCTAAGAGTCCTCAGGTTCGCACCCCAACACGGGACAAGGACACAGCTCCTTGCCTCACTCAAGCACCAGTCATTGCAGCCTCAGTGTTTTCACTGAAAGATTAGTTTCCCGCTGGGTGACGACAAGGTAGAGTTCACAAGCACACTTAACTCCCTCTGTCACTGCCCTCTTTCGTCCCTACCACCGTCCCTCTCTCATCTCCCCTCGGTCTCCTCACGTGCTCAACTTCAGCCAAAGCCCAATCCTCTGAAGTGCCTGTGAAAGACAGGAAAGCAATAACTGTGGCGGAATAAGATCACAAAGTCTAACAGAGCTTAGCCCCTTCAGAAGACAACCATCTCTCGCTCACTATTGCCCCTGGACGACTGGAGGCTTCTTCTGTTGTGCATACTCCGTCCACACTTGAGGTTACGTGGCCTACAGAGTGAAGAACTCTCACATCAGATCCATACAATCTTTGTGAATCTATAGGGCTCTTGTCTTAAACTCATCAGACCTCAGAAAAAGAGACAGAAAAACACCATAATGCCTCTTCTACAGTATCACCTGCTGTGGCCTCCTTGTAACAAGTGACTCCTGCCTATATCACCAGCCATGCCCCTCCAACATCCTTACAATTTGGATTATATATTACAAAACGAAGAATATGCATGCAGGAGAGCGAAAGCCGACACTCTCCAACATCCTTCTCACAGGACGATTTTGCCTTTTCAGTATTCGTGTTGGCATCATTGTGCTGTACTTTGCGCTCTTAATTTAACTTGTTTTACGCACCTTGAAGTCCTTAGCAGTCACAGTAACCTGTCTAATTCATATTATATCCATTGCAACCCTCTGCCTCACTGGATTGGGCTCCACTATCCAGCTCATTTGGTTTTGTTCTACCTCTCCCCCTCCCCTGGCTCACAAAGGCTTCGTCAATCACTTTGTCATGAGTTAATCAACATTTACTTCTCTTTCTACTGTAAAGAGCGATTTTAGCCTTTTAAAAAGAGACGTGTTCAGATAGGGATTTTCGTCAACTCTCTCCCTCTAACCGTCTTCAGAGCTTATCCCAGCCAATGCAGTGATAGTCAGTCAGTGTATTCCCCCCCCCCCCCCCCCCCCGAGGCTTTTATACTTCCATTCAAAGTTCACATACACAGATGTGTGGAAACTATACACTGTATTTGGTGCCCTTCTAAGACACCGACATGGTGCTCTCCCTTTTGCAGAATGTCAGTAATAGGAATGCTTCGCGATATGACATATCTGATTAATTTGGATGTACCAATCTGTGACATCAATAGGCTGTCCCTGTCAAAAGCAATGTGGCAATCTGCATGTTTGGTTTTGTTTTTCTATATAAACCGTATCCTCACTATAGAGCATGGTAAGATTTACATATTTCTGTGATGCCTTAGTGAATAGTCAAGATAGATGAATAACATCTACATATTAATTGCATTAATCTAATGCTTAAAAGGGGGTTGTATTCCAAAACAGTTAATGTTTTTGCCTCTCAGTGCATACTGAATGCATGGGTTTTTGATTCCTTTCTCCTCTCCCTGCATGTCTGTACAGTATATACACATACAGTAGCTATGCAGGTACCTTCTGCATACTGTATGGCTAACTCACTAATCATTACCACATTCTCTGTGTGCCGCTTGGCATTACCTGGTTTTACAAATTCACGAGTTCTTCATGTTGTACAGTCTGCTGTTCCCAGACGCTAACAACTACATAGCTGATACCATGACAGACGGAGATACAAGAGGATGTTTTAGATTCGGCTTTTTGAACACAACTAGAAATTTGCAACGGTTTCCTTTTTGCTTAAAAGATAACTTCACCGATAAACGGTACAGTCCTGTAACACGGACTCACAGTGGATAGTTAGGTTTTTTTTGGGGTTTATTATTTTTTTTCAAAGGATCAAACTTGATGCAGCAGAACCAGAGATTTTAGCCCGGTGTCCATCCAAATGTAGTGCAAATTTTAACCAAACTTCCTCAAAATCTGCAAGAAAATGTGAATAAATGCATGTTTCCATCATATTCACATAGTACCGTTGTGGGAATATTAGGAGTTGGTACATCGAGAAACAGCTGGGGGAGCTAATTCTCCAGTTGGATGTCATCAAACCATTGCAGAAGAAGAGCACACAACGAGATGAACTAATCGAAAAAGTGCCAGTTAAACCTCAGGCGATGGAAAACGATGTATGGCATTCATGTTTGTTTCATGTATTCATTAGAGGTGGGTTTCACTCTCCTCATCGCGCCACACAAAGCATGACGTCGGTGGGCTCCCGTGCTTCATGTACATTATGATTTATTCGCTAAGCCTATTTCTATTGCACTTTGTCACATTTAGTTTTTATTGATACCACAACTTTTCCACTTGAGGCGAGCTTAAAAACAGTATTTGTTTTACCAGCGTTTTTTAATTTTATTTTTTTTAATGCTCAAATGAAAAGTGTGCATAAAAGTAGCCCTAGAAATGCACTTATTGCCTTTTTTTTTTTTATTCCATGCATTCTTTTTCCTTGTCAAAACCTTGTACCTATATTTCCAATAATGAAAGTCGGCCGCTGCTAGTTCTGTTGGAGGTTTGGGTGTGCGGCTGGCCTCAAGCAGAGATGGGGAGCGTGCTGCAGAGGTCTGGCGAGCTCACTTCTTTCTAACTCCACACCCCCAGATGTTTGTCATTTTCAAACTTGTAGTCTTCAGCTCCAAGCGACGCTGTTGGGAGTTCATCAAATTTCACACAGCTCCCTCTAGAGCCAGAGTTGGCTTTATACAGCTTTTTTTTTTTTTTCAAATATATAGTAGTACTTCCCAAGACATGTAAACAGACTTATATATGTAAAATCGGTGGAGTTCCCCTTTAAGTCTTTGTCAGACTATTCTAACTATCTATCCAACTAGAGATGCAATGTTTGCTGATGTTTTCACTGTGGATCTACAAAGCACACTCCCTGTGGAGCAATAACTTGGTGATCTCCTGTATTTCTGTCTGTCACCACAGAGGAGGGGCTACAGTATCTTGTGCCTTTACACAAATGGTGGATGTGATGCAGCCAGATTTGGATTAGCACGACCTTTCTAATGTAATATTCAGTGATTATCTCCTCTGTATTTCATATGTATACTCTCTGTATATATTTTTATAATCTGCCTGCACAATGATTAATCCGGCCAAGTATTATAATCCAAAGCTGATCCCTCTCGGGGAGCCTGGTTTGTTTTGTGCTGTCCTGAATACAGGGGTACGTCTCTATGAATATTGTGATGGGTTCTTTAGTAGCATAAGGAGGATTTCACAGTGTGCAAGGTGATAGGAATGGAAATCAAACTATATATATATATTTTATTTTTTTTTTTGACAAAAGCTCTTTAAGGTATACAGGTAGTTGATGGGAAGGCTAATATCTCATTTCTCCGGCCTCCTAAACTCAAAGCTGTGAATAGTTGTGGAATAAAACTGTAATATCGTTCAGTCACGACACTATAATAATTCAACTACTGTGTGGGAGATTTCCTGGGACTGGCTCAGCAGTGATACTGATACACTACTTCTTGTAGCAGCATCCGGTGCTTTTGGTTGACTTTAGACTGAGACTGCGTGCACTAAGTTTAAAAAAAAAAAAAAAAAATGTGAATTACAGTATGTTTCCTGGTTGTCAATGGACTGGACAGACAGATTTTGTACTTGTCCAGGTTTTCTACAGAATATATTTCAAGACCTGATATGTGTGCTGTATCTCGCACCCTGGGGATGTTGGAAAATCAACCGAATGAATTAATGATTGATTTGAATTTGATAAGGCTGCTATTGTAAGGCCATGATCTGTATTGTATCAGGTTAGAACAACCACATTGCCTTTGTTTCTTTGGGGAGGCCAATGTTCATTATATTATATAATGAATCTATTTAAATATATCATGAAGGTATATACAAATGTGTGTATATATCAAGTATTGCAACCAGATACACACTGTACTAATTAAACCTCTATTTCGGTCATATTATATTTGGATGACAGGATGTGTCTTCTTTTTTTTAGGTACATTATAACAAAACTGCATCAGAATCTGGTACTTCAACAGTAGATCCTGCCGGTCTTGTAAAGGTTACACGTGGTAATTATTATTTTTGCCCCATTTTTGTTTTTCTGAAACACTTGATTTCAAAGCTTGATCCTAGATGTACAATGAAATATGGTGAATTCAATTTCAGTGTCACGAGGACGACTACATTTTTATAATGGTTAAGAATGACTGGAAAAATTGCAGACAAACTGATAATCATATAACTTGCCAGTTTAGTTTTTCTTTAGAATGTCTTGCCAGTGTGGCTTATGTTCCATCCCTTTTTTTTTTTTTATGTCTCTTTTTATTTTGTCTTTTAATGCAATGCAATTTCATGTTTATGATCTGTCTTTTGTTTTCTGGAGATTTTAATGTGAAACAGCCTACACTACACACACAGGCCTTAGGGGCTTTGTCTGAGCATTACCTTGTGACTCGGATTGTTGTCGTCTACAATGACCACTACTAATGATCATGTAACTGTAGTGCTGAAAGCTGAGACTTACTTGAAAGCGTTGCTCTTCAATAAAGTTGAAGACAAGAGAAACTAGGTGTTTTGACTTTTTCATTTTGACTTTATTTATCCTTATTACACCAACCTTAGTTTCCTTTTTACTTTTGCAGTAATTCATCAGTTTCCTTGGTTTCTGAACAATGATGTCAGCATGGGAATGTATTCAGTCGAATGTATCCAGACAGCAGCATACTGAACTGGTCTAGTCATTCGTCAGCCGTGGGCTGCTAGTGTGACAGTTCTACCCAGGCAAGCCAACACCAGCTACTGGTAGTTGGCACCACTGCTCCACGTTTTTTCTTCTCTCTTAAATTGTGTGTGAATGATGGAGATGTTCAGCGAAAAAGGAGAGGTGAAGTACAGACTGAAATGTTAAAAGTTAGCTGAAAGGTTAAAACGAGAGGATTGACTGAAATAGGGATGAAAGAGAGGGATGAAGAAGCGTGAAAAGGCAAAGATTTGGTGGGGGGGGGGGTTCTGGGCCACTGTAGGTCTGTGATCGAAACCATCGCCTCTGTGTGTGTGTGTGTGTGTGTGTGTGTGTGTGCGCGCGCACCAATCGGTCAAGGGGCTTGGTCAGAGACCGTGCCTGAGGAGCATTACCAAACATGGTCACATAACTGGGACTCAATGAAAATGTCCTCCTGCTACTACAGCACACATTCTTAGTGTAGACTTGCTGTTCAACTTCACTCATGCACGGGATGAACATCATCACCTGCATGCCGCGTACACACAGAAACACACCTGCATGTTACAAAAACACACTGTCGTCACCTGATTCAACACAATTACTATCGCATTACAAACACAAAGAAGCATGTGCAGTATACATTGGCGTTTCTGCTGGTTTCATTGCGTGGGTGATTCTGCAAGAGAGCCACAGCCTATCGTGGGTGTTTACCTTCTGTCAACAGTATTTGTAAGACATTTAAACTTAGTGAATTCATCTCTATCGATGCCACGTCATGTCCTCTTTCCCTCTTTACAAGGTCCAATTTCTGTGTTTTGAATTTAGTCCTTGTGGACACAAGCAAGTCAACAAATTGAGCAAGGTATAGTTATGTAAAAAAAAATTAGATTATACGGATATGCCTATTTCAGGAGGAATTTATGCTGAAGATTTTTCCCAGACTTGGGGAAACAAAAACACGTTAAAAAAAAAAATCAACATTCCGGACTTTGGAGAGGCTATAAACGGAGCCGATTTTACAAGGTACTTAAACCCTTGGCCAGAGTTGATCGAAATGACTTTTAAGCCAACTTGTTAACAAGCAGCACCTAACAGTCACCACCTACGTCAGCCAAAGATGTCATGAGCCTGTCTGAGCCTGTGAGTAAGATTAAGATGTGTGAAAACAACTGAAAGCATGGACAGTTCCCATTTCATGCTGCATCGCCACTCAGGTGGCACAAGGTAGAGGGATGAGTGAGATTTATCACGTCTTCAGGCAGTTCTAACTGCAAAATTCTACATTTTCTGAAGAAAATGCACATGTGCTTGCTGCTGAAAAATTCACAGTTTGAAACATTTGAAATGGTTTAAATATTAAACAGTTAAAGTTGTGGTTGAAGAGACGGATGAAATACGAATACCGAAGGACCTGTAATAAGCAATTAAAAATGGAAGCGCTAAAAGAATTTGAAGTTTTAGTTTAAGTGTAAACACTGAATGAAGTTGAAGTGTCATTTAAGTGTAATCGTTGAGTGAAGTGGAAATACTGAAAAGAGTTGAACCTTCAGTTGAAGTTCAAGCACTGAAAGGAGTTGAAATATTTAATTCACGTTTAGGTGACAAATTGAGCTGAAAGTGTCTGCTGTGTACGTCCTGAAAGACATCAGTGCCAGCACAAATGTATAAGCATTGTACAGATGAACGCAGCTGGAATGTTGGTTGACCTGTAAATGGTGAAAGCAGCTGAGTTGCCGTATGAAGAGTATGATGTGAAAGCAGCACAAGAGTAAAGGTTAAGTGCTGCTGAAATGTCAGTTGATGTGAAAACACCGAGGACAGTTCGAGTGTGTGCACTGTAAGCAGTTGAAAGTACATTTTAGAAGTGTAAGATCTGGAAGCAGTTAGACTGTCAGTTTAAAGGTCCACTGTGTAACATTTGGACATTTTAAAAGTTTGAATGACGTTTCAACATAAAAGTAAGTTGAAGGACGAAACCTATGCTGAAGAATAATACAAAATAATGATAATAATAACGAAGGTTTAATTAAGAGAACGTGAGCATCGATCGCTGCAGGCGAGCACACTAACTTGTGATTGAATGGGTCTGAGTTGACACTCGTGGTCTTATTGACCAAATCCAGGTTTGTTTGAAGCTTCCTGTCTTACTGTAGCGACAGGTTGGAATTATGATGCCATGAACTCAGCCTTCAGAACTCCTCCGAGTTACGTAGGATCTTGAGGACTTCTACCATAAATAGCCAGACGGAGTGGAGTGAGGAGAGGGGTTGCTGGGTGGAGGGAGAAACGGCTTACTGTAGAAATGCCCTTCTGAGTTTCTCAACACGCGCTCTCTATCCCTCTCTCTCTCCTCCTCTCCCTCCCTTTCTGTTTTTGCATCTTTCGCCCCTAACAGTTTTAGTCCTTGAAACTCTCTGTCTGCATTTTGTCAAATTTCATGACTCATGACTTTGTCCTCAACCTTGTGCCTCCGTAACCGCACAAGTCTCTATATTCAACTGGAGCTCTCCTGCCGTCCAAGATGTCTCTCCAAAGATGTTCATTTGCTGAAATATCCCTTCACTCTCAAATACTTTCTCTGAAACGTGCCATGTGTGTACAGTATGTTTCAGTCACATTAGCAATTACAAATTGTAAATCATCAAACAGTTTCTCCGCTCCTTTATTTGGATTGCTGGATTACTTGCCATCTGAACAAAGCACTTGAAAAACGTACTCCCGTAAAACACCAACAGCTATTTCAAGTAAAAATATTGCAAATACAAAGCACATTATCACAGACTTTCTGCCTCCAGTTGATTAGACTGTGACACATTTACTCCTTTCCTTAAATGAGGCCTCTTTACTCATGAGCTACCATCCACATGACATTTTGCAACACAATAAATGTGCCCAGAAGTAGCCTATTAGCCTAAGTGTCAGATTAACTTAGGACCAACATAAACAGTAAAGCCCACCGAGCAGTAAATATCTGACTCTAGTCTGTTATTTTTAGTGTGAGGGATACCTCTTTCACTAGACATTACATCTTTATCCATCTCCCAGTCAGCTTAGGCCCTTCCCTTCTCCCATCATGCCCAAATAAAGTGTCCAAATTCCATGTGTGTGCCTCTTCTTCTCTCTGTGAAATGTTTATAAGACCCTCGCTTGGAGTGTGTTCGTGTGTCTGTGTGTCTGAGAGGGAATGCGACTGTGCATAAAGAGCATGTCTCTGTGCTTGTGCAAATTTTTGTATGCAGAATTCTATATTCCAACAGGCTGTTTATGGTAAGGCAAGGCAAGTTTATTTGTATAGCACATTTCAACAACAGGGCAATTCAAAGTGCTTTACATGAACCATAAAAGGCATCAAGACAAAATGTAAAAGCAACATTAGGTAATATAAAAATGCATTTAATTACAATTGAAAAGAGTCAAATAGGTGCCTTAAAAACTGAATCCTGCTTCTCCATGTTTAGTTTTGATTTTGGTGACAGAAAGCAGACCTGTCCCGGGCTACCTGAGAGGTCTGGATGGTTCATAAGGTAGCAGAAGATCAGAAATGTATTTTGGCCCTAAATCATTCAGTGCTTTAACCAACAGCAGTATTTTAAAATCAATACTTTGAAAGACAGGAAGCAGACAATGTAAAGACCTCAGAACCGGAGTGATGTGGTCCACTATTTTGGTCTTAGTTAGGACTCTGAATCAGCTGCAGCTGTCTGATCAATTTTTTTAGAGAGACCTGTAAAGACACTGTTACAGTAGTCGAGTTGATTGAAGATAAATGCACGGACAGGTTGTTCCAAATCCTGCTGAGACATAAGTCCTTTAATTCTTGATATATTCTTAAGGTGGTATTAGGCTGACTTTGTAATTATCTTAATAATGTGGCTATTGAAATTCAGGTCTGAGTCTATGACTACATCAAGATTTCTGGCTTGGTTTATGGTTTGGAACATTACTGATTGAAGCTGAGCGATGACTTTTAATTGTTCCTCCTTGGCTCCAAAAACAATTACTTCAGTTTTATCTTTGTTTAATTGAAGAAAATTCTAGAACATCCAATCGTTGATTTATTCAATGCACTTACTCAGCGCTTGTATTGGACCATTGTCCTCTGGTGACATTTTTATGTAAATGTGTATGTCATCTGCATAATTATAGTAATTTATTTTGTTGTTTTCCATAATCTGAGCTAGTGGAAGCATATAGATGCTGAACAGAGGAGGCCCCAGAATGGAGCCTTGGGGAACGTGCTTAGATGTGTAATTACCTATAGACACAAAGTAGTTCCTGTCCTTTGAGTAGGATTCAAACCAGTTTAGGAATGTACCAGAAAGTCCCACGAAGTTTTCCATTCGGTCTAATAATATGTTGTGGTCGTCCATGTAAAATGCAGCACTAAGATCTAGTAATACTAACATGGAAATCTGCCACTGTGTTTAAATGAATGTCATGGAAGACCCTGACAAGAGCAGTCTTAGTACTGTGGTGTGGTCTAAATCGTGACTGGACCACATCAAAACAGTTGTTTAGTGCCAAGAAGTTGTTCAGCTGTTGAAAAACTGCATTTTTAATGATTTTACTTTAAAACCGGAGGTTTGATATGGGCCTATAATTGTTCACTGGTGGCGTGTCTAGATTGTTCTTTTTTAAGAGTTGCTTTACGACTGTAGTTTTCAGGGCTTGTGGGAAGAAACCTGAGAGAAGAGATGTGTTGACACAACACATACTCTGTACCTTTGTATGGAGGCACTGACTGCTTGTCTAATTTTATGAATTTTTTCAGTGAAGAAGGAAGCAAATTCATTGCAGGCCCTGAAATGGTAATCTGCTGTGCTTTGATAATGTACTACAATCTTGGATCACCTAAGAAACATTACAAATTACAAAAAAAAACCCCACTTTTACGATATTTTAATAGTATGAGGTGGAAGGTTAACTAGTTTATGAGGTCTATTATGATTGTATTTAACTTGATAATTAGCCGGTTATTGGTGCACTGAGCTCATCAGGGACATAGCCAGGATTTTATAAAATACTGAGGTCATGTGTCCAAATTCCACCTGTGCATCAGCATCAACATATGAACAAAAGCCTGTGAACTTTAAAAAAAGATTTTCTGGTATTTTTCTAATTTTCTTCATTAAAAAATCCTTCTCCACACTGCCAGGATATAAATATTAAATCTCTTTAATATATTATATAACAATGTATTTTATGTAATATTTCTGGTTAAAAGCTGTTAAAGAGTTTTCTTCTAAAAATGTCTAAATCCACCTTCAAAGACCACCATGTGTCATTACTGAATGTAAACTGACGCTTCAACTTCTGTCAATGCTTACATACCAACTGAAACTTCAACAGCTTGCAATGCACACATTTAAACTAACAGTGGAAGGGCCATTGTTAGTTGAACTGTAGCTTCAGCAAAAAATGTAGTTTGCTTTCATGTGATAAATTCAAGTATGTTTATTTCTTACTCTTTAACAGGTAGTTCAACTACTTTCAGTACTTACACTTCAACTGACACTTTAATTGCTTTTAGCCTTTACACAATAACTGACATACCAACTCATTTTTACGCTTCAACTAACATTTGACTGTGACCACTTTCATACCAACTGACACTTCAACTATCTCTGGTGCTTCAACTTCAACTGAAATTTGGATTGCTTTCAACATTTCAAGTTACCTGTATACTTTTAAGTGTATTCTCAAGTGTGCTGATCTTCTACTATATTCCCGAAAATGTAGCCTTTTCTAGTTTTATTTTTCTTGCCTTATTCATACATTTAACTGTTTGTGTATACTTTCTGTGAACTCCATCTCCCTACAATATGGTCAAAAAGCTGTTTCAAAGGCATCTTCATGCTGCAAGCATATAATTCTGATGGAGAAATACTAACTCCTTTGAGTATATTATAAACAATTTAATATTTCTGCTCCAAAAAACATAGACATTAAATATATTTAGAAAAAAAAAAACCTGTCTTCAGGTCCCAAAGTCCCCAAAGTCCCATAGCTATGAACTTGGAGCTCGTCACACTGTTTTCAGTTTTACCTCTCTGAGTGATCACCCTGTAGGCCCCAGCTGTAAAACATAGGGTTAACGTATATATCTCAGATCTATTAGTGGATTAAACCTTGAACATCTTGCTATTTGACCCACTATGCTCCCTTTATATATCCATCATGCTGTATGTTCTGGAGTGGATGCAGTGCAGTCATGTCCTTACTGAAATTGAAGATGAACTTATTAACTAACAGAAAAGTCCATGTGATGTATGTTTTTATCCTTCAGTCACCTGGCATTTTCATGACAAGAGTGCAGCGAAACATCTCAGCTGCAGTGTGCTACATCGGGAATATAGTGTGGCTGTAGTGGTGTGGTCAGTGAAAGTCTGTCATGCAGACCATTGCTCTGCTGCAATTATTTTCAGCTGTGTGTGTATAAACCCTCCACTGACTGATTGAAGCCCATTTGCATTGTCACTGGGTAACAGTGTATGTCCAGTAATCTTGCATTTGCACTCTTTCATTGTCTATCACCACCAGCGCAGCCACATATCCCGTGCTGTAACACAGCTCTATGTGTCCCTCTTTCTTTCACCCATCCCTGGCCTTTCCAGAATGTTCCTCTCCGACTCCATCGGCATGCCTGCCATGTGTCTGGTAGTGGCACACACACAAACACACACACAAAAGAGAAAGCAGAGGGTGAATCATGCTGTCCGGGGAGCTGCCTTCTCTGCCCCCCCTCCTCTGACTCTCCGCTCCACAGACCCCCTGAATCTGCTGCATTCCTTTCCTTGTCATCCCCCTGCCTGTGGGAGAAAGAGAAGTAACACACTGGAGTAAAACAGGAAAACCACCTCATTGTTCCCAGAGTGATGTCAGGCGCTCTACAGTAGCTTCCACGCACAATCAAACACATGTCAAATATGCTGCATCAGTCCCACAGCAGTGTATGGTTATATTTCCCTCCTTTTTAAGTAAGTGCATTTTAAACAGATTTGTAAGGGATTTGGGATTCTCCTATTGGTGAAAAAAAAAAAAAGGTTGTTAGTACGTTAAATGTGAATCTTGATGAGAAAAATTATAGTTAAAGAGACAGCATTATCTATGTGAACCAGATTACAGTACATTTTAAAGGATAGAAGCCTGTGAACACTGTATTCCTTGGCTGATAAATGATAAAATTATACATAAAACATACTGAGCAATAATCTGTAGTGCTTTTTCAGTTAAGCATGGAACATGGATTTAGCAGCTGTCGTAGAGCTTTCGACCGTATCCCACAATCTTCTTCATTAGATGGCGTTTGCCCAGTTGTCATGGAATTGTAGATGCTAATTTCCATTTGCCTGGGCCTTTGAAGGACTACTCGTCCATGCTGGCTGAAAAGTTGGGATTGAAATGATCATTTGATACGCTTGAAAGCTCCAAAACAGATTAGAAATGGACCTTGTGATCAGATCGTTTTGTTGCTACTGCTGTTTCCAAGGTCAACAAAGAACTTTCGTCATGGACTTGTTGTGCTCAGAGGAGTGGAAATTTGATTCTACACTTCATTGACAACCTGGGGAACTCGCAATCCGCTGAGGAAGATTGTGGGATGCAATCGAAAGTTCCCCAATAGCTACACAAAGGACCTTGTGGTGAGATTTTTTTTGGTCCACAATCTAACATTGTAATTTCACACAACCTGGCCTGTCTCTCAGACTTTATATTCACTCACTACTAGCTTGTTGGTGCGTTTTTTTTTCCAAACATGGGGGAGTCCACCAACTATTGGATGTACATTTTGTACAGACATTCATGGTCCCCAGAGGATGAAGCCTATATGGACTTTGGTAATACCTTGAGTTTACATTTTGCACCACAGGCAATTAAAAGTTGTAATTCTTTCATTCATCTTCTGGAGGGATTGGCACAAAAGTTTGTACAGACATGGTTCAGACATGGTTCATGGTTCCCAGATGATAAATCCTGCTGACTTTGAGGTTCTCCTGACTTCTCATCTAGTGTCACAATATGGTTTCTGGTTTTGAGTGAAACATTTTGACAACTATTGACTTGATTGCCTTTTTCTTACACATATGCAAGGTCCCTAGAGGATACATTCAAATGGCTTGATCCCTTAACCTTTCATCTTGTGCCACCATCAGGTCTAAAATGTCTTTTAGAAAATGTTAGCATTGTCACTGTGGCCACATGCTAATATGGCTGCTAAAAATTAGCTCAAGTACAACCTCACACAGCTGTTAACATGGCTGTAGACTGTGTAGTCTTGTTTATTTATATTGTATATTTCTCTTTGTTTTATTCTGTCAGGCATATATCATTATTATTATTATTACTATCATATAATTAGAAATAAAATGTTTATATTAAATTATTATCAACATAATTTGAGCACTAGCAATAATATTTTGAGAACCTTGTAATTTTTTCAGATATTTTTTAACATCCTATTCTTTATCATTGTAACATTTCTCGTTTTACTTTAGGGTATAATAGCCCATTTATTGCTTAACCAATATAATGTGCAGTGGAATCAAATGGGGTGCATGTTTGTTATTAATCAGGAAATCCATTTTAAACCCATGACTGACAATGACATAACTTTAGCGAAGTGCGACACCAGGAGACAGCATCCCTGGCCGGCCCGAAGGTGGAAAAAGTGACACTGATTAAATCTAATACCCGAGCGGTGACATCACTCCGGCCCCGGTGAGGAGGCTGCGTCCGGATTGGACGGCGGCCCCAGCCAATCAGAGAGCACACACATGGGAAGCGTTTAAAAAAGATTCGGAAAAGTGGCGAGAGGTTGTCCAAAAGCCTCAGCAGCAGGTCCCGAGCACGACTGCGACGACTCCAAAAAAAAGAACAAACAGAATTTGAAAAGAAAAAAAAAAAAAAAGATACCCGCGGATTTGTTCGGGACTTTTCGGTGTGTGTTCCCTCCCTGCCTCGGACAGAGAGCTGTGACCTGCTTCTCCATTTTTAAAGCCCTCCTCAGCGCCACTGTAAATAGACAAAACAACAGAATGACAACACATTTCAGGAGCGGCCCGTCCTTCGGACTTTCTGCCGAGGTCAAGAGCAAGGTAGGGTTGCATTTTGTTTTATATTATTCTAACGTTTATTTCCAGGAGACAGACTCGTTTTAGCTGGGGCGTTGAGTCCTCAAGTGAGGTCAAGGGTCAATGAAGGCTAACGTTACCTAGCCTTATGACGAATACTGTAAACACTTCCACTGTGGCCATATTGGAACATCGTTTCCTAAATTCAACCTTAACTAACACAAAGATGGAGTTCCTTCCAACAGAATCCTATACAGGGGGGGTTATAGTTGTGTGTATAGTATAAATGGTTCTTGTTCCTTATATGGGCTCTAGCTGGATAACACCTTGGTATGGGCTAGTTGTAGTCACCCATGTCTAGCTGAACAACATCTGGGCACATTTGTGGTGTCCATTACTAGAAAGGACAGCAAAAATGTGCTGCATGGCTGTGACTCTTCCCTCAAATCAGGCATTTGAATTTGCCTTCTAAACAATTAAAAAAAAAAAAAAAAAGAGGCTTCCAGTGATTCCAGGTCGTGTGCTTGGGCAAACCGCTCTGGTGACCCTCACCTGCCTCTTCGATAATGGCTCACACGGTGGGGGAAGTGTTTGTCTTGGAGGTGGACGTAGGTCTTAGTGGCCAAGTGACCTGTGTGAGTGTGAAGGTCTGAGAGAGGTCGGGGGGGGCAGCCGTTGGACTGGTACGGCATATACTCTTCTGTCATTCTTCTGTTACTGGTTCATTGGCAGTAAAAACTTTTTTTTAAGTTTGTCAACATGAGCTCGCTGGCATTGAGGGTCGAGATGCATAGGAAGGTATTTCTAAATTTAAGTAATGATTAAAGCTTGATTTGCACAATTTAAAGGGACACATTGTGGACTTTTACTGTGTGTGTGTGAGTTTTTAGTGACGCGAGCGGCAGGGGAGCAGCGGTGGGAGAAATACTCTGGATGTTCCTTTACTTACGTAGAAGTAGTAGTACCACAACGTAAAAATACTCCATTACAATTAAAGGGCCTGCATTCAAAATGTTACTTGAGAAAAATTAAAGAAGTATTATTATTATAAATATTATTACCTGACAGTGTTATATTATAATATTGGATTGTTTTGGGGCTTTTTTTATGCATTAATATGTAAGCCGCGTTTTGGTGTTGCCAGGAGTCGAGTTGGAGCTACGTTTCCGTACTTTACATACTGTCGGGAGTATTAATCTGTAGAAATGCATTGCATTTCTGATGGTACGCTTATATGTAAACCGTTGACCCGCAGAGTACAACACTCCTCTCTCTGAAATGTAGTGAAGAAGCTAGCCGCAGAAACAGACATAGTCCGTAAAAGTAGAAACACCTCAAATTTGGACTTAAGTACTTGAGTGAAGGTAGGAAGTCCCGTTCCGCCACTGCATGGCGTGGTGCCCAGCAGAGCATGAACATGCACAGGTGTGTTTCCAAGCGCTGAAGCTGTCACCGTCCTGACAGGAAGCGTTGATACAGTGATTGTCAATAGGATTTTAGTTGTTTTGTTTTTTTTATTTCTTTGCCGCCTCTATAATGACAGTGGCGACTCTGTACGTTGGGATGAGTCAGAGCTGCTGACAGGTCAGCCCGTCGACTGTTCCAGCGCCCAGATCACCATCATCATCATTGTTGTCGTCCTGGAGGGATGTCTCCTCGTCCCTGAATAGTGCCATCTCTCATCAGAGCTTTAGTCCCACACAGAGGTGCCCAGCGCTCTAAGAAACCCACATTTCTTTCAGTACTGCTATTCAGCAGTCAGCCAGGTCTTGGTCAGAACTGGAGGTTTGAGATTTGGGGCTATATAGCCTGGCTGCTGTTCTTGCGCCCATCTCGCTATCCTTTCCAAGTCGATTATGTTCACAAGGGCAAGTAGAGAAGTACAGTTCCGGTTTGTGTCGGGTAGAAACGACGTTAGCCGGGGCTTCATTGGGTCACGCAGGCAGGGCAAGTTCCAGCACCATGACATCAGAGAGCGGCGGAGATGCAGCAGAAGGACTGACAGGTGCATCGGCATCATCTAATCGC
Organism: Coreoperca whiteheadi; assembly: GCA_011952105.1. Lineage (NCBI taxonomy): Eukaryota > Metazoa > Chordata > Actinopteri > Centrarchiformes > Sinipercidae > Coreoperca > Coreoperca whiteheadi. The sequence continues at coordinate 19,947,464 of CM022470.1, forward strand.
CTTTTAAGGAGTGACTGGGCTCTGACATGGAACTTGAGAAAGTGTCCTTACTCTAAACAGTTTACGTCCGAGTCAAGAACGACAAAACACTCTCCTGACACGACACAGGTGGACAGCAGAGAGATGGCGCAGACAAAGTCATGCCAGCGGCTCACACAGTGGGCCCGTTTTACGCTCCATGAGGACACCGAGCAAAGAAATGATGTCTTTTGTTTGTGTATGTAGGGATGTCCACTTATCAGTTACCAACAGCCAGATATAGTTACGCTCACGGTCTGTTCTCTGTTGTTGGACCCCACATGGTAATACGCAGTATTGCAAACAGCCTGAGGGATTCTACGTAGGCTGTGGACCAATACTTAAAGTGAGACTATGTACATTTTGAAAGAAGCAATAACAAATTCTTTCTCTTACAAATTTAAAAGTTGAATTCCTAATACACAAGCGCACCATTGCTCAGTTCAAGACCCTCAGGGGTTTTGCTATACCGCCTTACTTGGTCTGACCAGTAGCTTATGCCGGCCAATGTTAGCAAACCTTTGATATTGATATTGCTGTGTAAGTGACATTGCATGACATCACTGAGTCAGTTCACTGACTTTATGACTGTTTCTAACTCAGCAAAAGCGACAGCCTTGCTTTTGAAGCAGGGCATCGTTTCAATTCCACCAAAATCGATCCCTTTATTTTTTTTCTTTTCCAATACCTCACTCAAAGAAATACAGATGTTTTTTTTTAATAAAACATCTCAAACGTAAAATGTGTTCTACACACAAGCAGCTGTACAACAATATTAAGCATTTGATTAGATTTAGTGCCAGTGTATAGTAGGCTACATGCACGAATGGAGTCTTTCCATTTGATGCTGCTTTAGATTTCTACACTACATTTTCCAGTACAATTTCTTTTTACTCACTTTTTACTCCATTTAGACTATTAGACAGATTTTATACAAAAACGGGATTAACAATCCATTGTACTTTATTTATATGCCTACGATTAAACCACTGGTTCCTTTTTTGCCTTGTGATCTCCGACAAAAAAACAGTGTCTAGTTTTAGTCTAATGAGTTGATGAGATCCACCAAAGAGACATCAGACATTATCCCTTTTTATTTATTTTTTTTAAACTTCTCATTTGGTTTAATTACATGCTTTATCACTTTAAGTACTTCTTCCACGTCTGGTTCTTTGACAGTTTTTGATACTCAGTGCTACGTTTCGATTGAGGCTTGAGACCCTGCACTAATCGCCATAAAAGAATAGCACAAACCGTGTCAGATGGGGTGCTTTTTTTTTTTTTTTTTTTTTAAAGTAAA
>CM022470.1:19958795-20000252 GCA_011952105.1 Coreoperca whiteheadi
AGGATGAAAAGTGCTTAGCTGACAGCCTGAAAAAAGTGACCATCGAACCGAGAGTTTGTTCTTTTTTTTTCTTTTTTTTTTTCCCCCCCTTTTTTTTTTTAGCCCCCCCCCCCCCCCCCCCCCCCCCCCAAGTTGTAAAACTTGGTTAAATACGATGGCTTTTCCTAGGCTCTATATGTGTGATTGGTGCTGACCGTACGTTTTACGCAGCAGCAGCCCTCCCAAATAAGTCTGTTTTTGATTTCTGTTATTAGACTTTTAGAACAGTTTCTTCACAAAGGGGAGTTAGACCTCTGAGCCCAAACAAAAGTAACGTCACTGTAGGATAACATACTGCACATGTCTTTGTCTTGTGAATTCATTTCTGGAAGAGAAAAGAGAAAACATTTTCAAGCCCATATTATCACGTAAATTACAAAATATCTTCTTAATAGGTAATAACAATTTGGTCAATATGGTCATTTCCAAATTTTGTAAAAAAAAACAAAAATATTTTAAAAGTAAGGAGTGTTTCATTTTTGAAAATTAGATTTTTATGCATACAACAGCGGGGTCTGTGGGACCCCAAACAATGAGGGGTTGCTGTTCTGCAGGCTAACTGTGTATATAATGTATGTATTTTGCAGAGCAACGCCATGGCAACAGAGGGGGAGCCCACAGACTTGGTCAAAGTGCTCCACCTTCTGGTGCTCTCTTTCTCCTGGGGCATGCAGGTCTGGGTCTCCTTCATAGCAGGTATGAGGCGCACAAACAGAAGAGGCATGGCTTGCAACATACGCATTCCTGTTTCAGCACTGTCTTTTGATTTGCGGACCCCTCTTTTCTTGATCTTGATGTCTGTGCCTGCAGGTTTTGCGTTGGTGTGGCAGGTAACTCGGCACACCTTTGGCCTGGTGCAGAGCAAACTCTTCCCGGTGTACTTCTACTGTCTGCTGGGCAGCAACTTTGTCAGCCTGGCTGTGTATGCTGTGTACCACCCCAGAGAGCTGCTGGACTGGCACGAAAGTGTGCAGGTCAAGTATCACATCTGCACATACAATGTTAAATACTTACTTTAACCACAATATTTACAAGTAAATCAACACCATGTTGTCTTCCAGTAAGGTATCTCTTCTTGTCTTGCAGATGGGTCTGTACTTTGTGGCGCTGATCATGGCAGGTCTGAACGCCCAGTGGTTTGGCCCAGCGGCCACTGAGCTGATGTTCCAGATGAGGGAGGTGGAGAAGGAGCATGGCCTGGGGAACCAGATTGGCCTGGGCAGCCAGAAAGAGGCTTACGCCAAGCTCAAAGAGCAGGACCCCAAGTACAGAGTCTACAAGAGTACGTTTGGCCGCTACCACGGGTTGTCCACCCTCTGCAACCTAATAGGGTTCACCTGCACCACAGCTAATTTGATCTACACCGCTCTGAACTTATCTAGCATTTAGAGAAGAGTAGGTTTTCATGAAAAACATCTCGCTGTCTATTTCTGCTGTCATCACAGGATTTCATAATGACAGTGTGTGAGTCAACAAGATCAGTATACATGGACTTGTGTTAAAAATGCCCACAAATACAGGTGACATCCTGTAAATGGAATAACACAGAATTTGCTGCAGCTGTCCGAAGTGTCCTTAAGAGTAAACATGCATAAACTCACCATTCGCTGGTCACTTTTATCAGGCTGTCAGCTAAGCACTTTTCATACTGCTTTTTTTTTTTTTTATGCTCTCTCACAAAATAGTATTTTTTTTGTTTTGTACATTTGTTTTGAATATTTGATCATATTGCTGATGATCATACCCCCTTTTAAGAACTATATTTCCTTTAAAAACTCACTTAGTAAAATTCAATCACCAAAACCTCAGGTGCAGTGTGGGCAATTTTCTTTGCATCCCCAGCAGGGGGGCGGCGTTTGGACACAGGTGTGTTCAGGGAAAGTTTGTAAACCCATCAGCATAGCACCCTGCAATTCATTTGTAAAATATTGTTTCCAGATAGGAAAATGTGAAATGTATGTTGAGTTTGTCAACACTGTTGAATAAACATTTTGATTGGGGGATTAAAAAGTGTGCCGTTAATATTCTCACATGGGCACCCACAGTTATTTCTTTAAATTTGGTTCTACAGGTCCGTCTGTTGTGTCTCATGATCTTTATGCTCTAAAACCAAACACTTTTGGTTTGGAAAGGAACTGTGCTTTCATCCTTAAAGATTCACACAGATGAGCGAACCCAGACCCAACAGACAGTGCCTGGATTTGGAACGGGAGGGTTTTGATTTAATTACCAGGGACGCACATGGTTTGGAGAGGACCAGCCTTGAATGCAGAGAACACTGCTTTGCTGGCCAGTGACAGGATGACTGTCCTTGTTCCAGCTACAATATCAGCACTAATGGACTATAATGCATTCATTTCAATATCAAAAGGGGGGGGGCTGAAAGCAAATGGATGAGGTTTTCTCAAATGCAATTCATGTTGGCCCTTTTTTTAAGATGTGTCAGAAACTCAGTAATCATTTAACGAGATTTGTTTTCATGTTTTTGCTCTTTAGTCAGTTAAAAATACGGTATGGAATAAACGGACAGAATTAACTCTGAACACAGTTTGTTTTATCTTGCTGAGACTGTTCGTGTGCCTTGTCGTCAGTTTGGAAAAAATGTAAAAGGAAGTTAAGTCCAAGTGTCTCGAAGAAGGCGGTCAACTACACTCTGAAATTCTCAGGTAACTCACTGGTTCTTCAGCTGTCCCAGCGAGTTGCCTGCTGCAGTGGCGTCAGGAAATAAACTCCGTTTAACCCAAGAACAAGTTTATCCACTCATATGTCTTCATGGTATGACCCGGGAGAGAATTCAAGTTAATTTCCCTATTACAGATTGAGAAGTGGCAGGACTGCTGGTAAAACCAACTCAGCACAAATCCTCCAAAACAACCGAATATAGCGACGTGTAGATTATGCGGATCAGCCATGTACGGACACAAAGGCCGTGAAGAAAATATACACTGTTCAAAAATGTCTCCATTCTGGGTGTGAAAAGTACAATATGAGGAAGTAGGGAAACAAAAGGAAGGGTTTGGGACTGGCAGCAGACAAGTTCTACCATCCTCCCTCATTACTGACCCAAACAAGGAAATTAATGTGTGTGTTGGTGTGTAAGACAGAGAGTCACTGCAGCAGTCACACACTCTGAACATAGACTGCTGCAAGTTCAGGGACCATTATTTGGAACTACAGTAATACCGCAGAGCGGCCCTGCAGTAATACGGTGTGTTAAATTAATTATGAGTCTGGGAGTCTCAAACAGCTTCATTCCATCATCTCTAATGTGGAAATGTAGACCTAATTTGCAACTGTCTGATCTCAGTGATGGATATACACCTACGCAGCATAAAAACACCGAGATCCTAATAGAATGTATGAAATGTATAAAAGCACTAGGCTCCTCGGTTTGATACAAACATTGACCACAAATACATGCACACGCCTCTGCTTTAAAGTTAGTGAGTATCAACCTTTCTGCCGTGTTTACCAAACAAATGTAACACAACCATCAAAGCCCAATTGGACTTTCCTGATACCAATTCTGATACCTAAACTCAGGTTATTTTGTAATTAGCTACAGAATACCTGTCTGCATACAGCCTATACCATTTGTACACTCTTTGTGTGTAACTAATAGGGATCATTTCTATGGGAACATGAGGCCATAGATTTTTGTTGAGTGATAAAAACTGACTTAGCAGCCTAATTTGACTAAATAAATGTAACTGATAGCGAAACCCCCTGAGGCTCTGGTGCCGGAAAGGCTGCAGTCACCAAAGTTCACTGTGAGGCACTTTGTTGTTATATAATCGATTGCCTTCTGTGTTCCAGCTGACTTGATGGGTACTTCAAGGAATAGGAAACGGGAAATATGTGTATTCACTTTCCCACCAAGCGTCCGATTGCAATGAGAAGATACCACTCTTGTGTGTGTGGAGTAAATATGAGGCTACTGGTTAGCTAGGTATTACACAAATGGGAATGGAGGAAAGCAGATAGCCAGGCTCTGGTGGAAGGTAACAATGTGAACCTACCAGCACTGTAAAACTACTAAAACTCACTGACACGTTCTCTTTTGTTGAAAGTGTACAATAACACATTGTGATTGTTTACGGACTATTTCTTGGCCGGGCGCAGTCGGTTCCTGTCTTGTTGACGCAGGGTCTTCGGAGTCCACTGTTGTGGCTATTTTGGTCCACAGTGCAAGAGTTGCATCTGATTTGTTGTTCCAAAATAATAATTCTCCTAATTCAGTTTAGTTACAATGACTATCTGACAGATCTCGTACTGTACTGTGGCTATGGGAGTGGTATCAGTCTTCTCATCTAACTCTCGGCAAGAAAGCGAATGAGCTTATTTCCCAAAATGTCGAAGCATTCCTTTAAACATAACAGGGTACATACACAATGAGGGGGTCAGTAGGGGCCTACAGCTCACCCCTAGCAGTTGAATCCTGCCCTGCTGATCTAATGTATCATAAACTCACTAGTAAACCCTCCAAATTGAAGTCCCTATAGAATGTTATAGAAACATAGGAGAGGAAAACTGTAGGCCTAACAAGTATAACTTCCTAACATAACACTAAAGACATAATGCATATTGTACAATAAATATGAATATTTTTAAACTCCTTAACAGCCTGGACACACTGGTAGTCCCGGCAGAGATAGTGTACAACTATTCGTTTTGTTTCTCAAGGGTGTGTGCGTTTGTGTGGTCCCCGCGCGCTCACGTGCGCGCGCCCGGCGGACAGCCCTCTCCTCGCGCTGTGTAGCCCGGCGCAGCCTCGCGGCTCGCTGCGGCTGCTTCAGTGTCCACGCTAACGCGGTTGCAGAGGGCGCTCCAGCGACGAACACGCGACCGAGAACCCGGGCGCTGCTCAAGTCCGCGAACGACGAAGCGGAGAAAAAGTAGCCTTGTCCAGGGAAAGGAAAGCAGGTCGGCTGCCGCAGTGCTACTGCTGCTCGAGCGGCGAACGACATTTCAGGCGTCAGCTCTACTTGCCGTGGGCTACTTGACCCGGCATCTCGCCGCCGGACTGAAGGCAGCCGCGTAACGTTATCACCGAGCGAGAGTCGAAAGGGAACCGAGTTGGACGTTTGACTTCTTTAACCAAGAAGGTAAGTCTGTTTAAGTTTCCAGCGGGGTTTCCTGTCTCACGCTTCCTTCGTGCCCGAGTGCTCATGGGGGGCACCTCCACTCAGAGTAAAGTTAACTACGCGTTTCCTTTTTATTTAGGCTAGCAGGTTTATCACCGCACAATGATAACGTTGCCCTAATGTTTGGGTTTTTACCGTGGGTTTGGCTTTTGTCCGTCATTCTATTGTAGCATAAAGTAAAGATATTTGGAGTAGAATATTAGTCATTTTCCTATGTCGAAATAATGTCCTAGCCTTCATCGCCCGTCTCTTGTTTGGGTTTCAGTCATTCCCCGTAATGAAAGAGCTGATGTGACAGTTGCCAACTAATCAATAGTGGTCATTTCCTGCGGGCCAGACAGGCCGCTGGCTCCGGGCTCCGGGCTCAGCAAACAGTGCCAGGTGACGGACCTGGCTGCACCATCATCAGGCCCTATTCACCGCCATGGCCTTTATTTGTTTTACCAGAAATAATGCTACTCCAGTGTGGCATAAAGGAGCTCCCCATGCCCCTCCATGCTGCGGCTCAGTAAGTGGCTCCCTGCGTGGAGCATGACCGTCCCCTCTGACATGACTGTCCTGATACCGTGGCAGGTCCCTGATGTGGGGCCCCTTGATCAAAGTCATCACAGCTGCTCAGCGGCGTCTGCTCGAGCTCTTGTTATTGTCCACTGTTGCTCTCCAATGTTCCCAGACGACAGTTATTTTCAACATGTGAAGCAGGAAGGCTTTCTAATCACAGTGCGTTGTATTGCTTTGGATTGGTTTCGGCCCAGCGGGAACTTGACACCACAGAAACACTGTAAATCTTGCAATTTATATAACGTGTTTTCTAAAAAATAAAATAAAATTGGAAGAGAATACCATTTAAGCAATATTTTTACACGCTTGTACGAGCCTAGTTGGTTGCCTGACATACCTGAGCTGCACAGTAAACATGAAGGACATGTGACTGGGTTTACTTCAGGCTTAAAGCTGAGCTGATGGGGAAAGTTGGAGTAAGAAAATAATATAGTTTTTGCGTGGGTGGATCGTTGCAATGGGATCTATGAGCACACAGAAATTGTCCCTTACACAGCACAGGCATCATGTGACTTGGGATTTCACAGCCAGTGTCTCGAGAGATTAGAAAGACTTGAGAATTATGACTTGAACACAGGCCTTAATGTAACAACCAGAGGACAGGTTTTGGGCATGTAATGAGAGGCCTTAGATTCAACCGTGAAGTAAAGTTGTGAAAGAGTATTGTGTTATTCGACCACCCGTCAACTGCAGCGGTTCATTACAACATAAGCCAGCTTGCATAGGCTCGCAGTGGACTGGAAGTTAAATGTATGTTACTGCAATCCAACGGTTTGAAAGTTTGTACTTGAACTGGAAGTTAGGTTGCACACGTCGTACCATTTCAGAGGTCTTCACCAGACAGCAGTATGGCTGCACGATATGGTTAAAAAAATTCATATTGCGATTATTTGGACAGATATTGCGATATAATTCACGATAAATGGGCAGCGATCATTTGTGCATCGCAATTTTTGTTTTCGCTCAACAAACTGTTACCATCATGGTGATGTGACATTTGTTGGGGTCTTTGCCAAACAAACATGTTTTTTTTTACATCCGGAGCACATGATTTGTAGCTAAGATGTGTACTTCATTACAATGCTGTTTTGTCACACATTGAACCTTTTTTTTTTAAATCAAAAACCTGCGGCGTCTGCGATTTCGCTATTGCACGTGGCCTCAATAATATTTCTATTAATTGTGCAGCCCCAGCAGCAGAAAAATACTGTCCTGTAGCACAAACTAAATAATTAATGAGTAATAGGGTTAGTGGTGTTTCCTTACTCGTGGAGTCCTGAAACACAAGTTCTGTTCGTTAATTCATAAGGAAAATGGACTCGTCCTCTCTCACCCTGCCACCGTCATATATTGTTATAGTAAACGATTTGGCCAGGCTTCTCTAATTTCTCAGTAATGAGCCTCCTCCTCCTGATAGATATCTCTATTCTGCGCCAGAGACCTCTGGCCAGTTAAAAGCCGAGTGAACTGACTGCTTTGACCACTAATGGCTCTTGCTGGCAGCTGAGTCCTAGTCTGGTCTCCACGGAGACGTGTCTCACTGGAGAGAGGCAGGGCTGAGCCGCACAGATTGATCAGCTGTGTGTGTGTGTTCGGAGGGATTGACATGGCTAGCCCTCTCCTTTTCACGAAGCTGTGCAGCTGCCCTCCCTCCTCCCACAGTTTGGGTGACTGATGCTAAAAGGCTTAATGGCAGGTAATCGCATACCTGCCCTCAGGAGAGATTACGCTGAGATGAATGGTTACAGTGAAGCAGATGGCCTCGCTTCCCATAATTTAAAGCTATTCTAAACTTTATCTCACTGTTTTGACTCCAAACCTTTTAATGGGATCTAAAGAGGATCACTGATAGATTTCACTAACACCCGGCCAATATTCAATAGTAGATCAATAACAACTGCACTTTGTAACTTCTGTAATATCCCAATGAGTTGAACCTGGTTGATTCTAGTGTTGAAACGCAAAGTTGATCAGTCAGTTAACTTATGAAAAGAACATCAATCAATGAGGTGGCCTAGGGGTTAAAGATGCGCTGTGGAGTTTTCTTTGTCTTGATTTGTTTAGCATTGGTATTAAACACACTGCTGGTTTTATTATTTTTTTTCAAATGTTTTAAATCATGGCTTTTTTACATCCATGTTTGCTTGCCGTGTGTCTTCTTCTTTGATAGCTCTACTCTTGGTCAAAAACTCCACGCAGTACCTTTTTTAAGGCGCCAGTCATAAACCGCAAGGTCTGGCCGAGCTTTTTGTCATATAATATTTTTGGTTTCAGAACTGTTGGTCACACAAAAACAAGACATTTGGAGTCAGATGTGAATGGCAATGGCCTCCTTGGTCTTCCTCCAGCCGTCATATACTGTACCATATACTTGATGTCACCTGACCCATGTTACGCACTGAGGCTACATGATGACTGGCGCCTGGTTCATCCACGGATGAAGACCGTGAGATGTGGTTTAAAGCTTTGACAAAAACTAGTCAGGGGACCTTGAGTTGAGATGATTTATTTTTTTCACCAACAAATCTGATTTAAAAAAAAATACTGAATGACCTGAATTTGCAGCCCTAGTTGATTCTAACCAGTGTCAGCCATGTTCAGAGATTGATTGCGGTCATGGTGCAGGAAGATGCTTTGGTCAAAAAGTTCCATTGCTCCTTCTCCTCCCCCTCTAGATGGCATCAAATGACTCCCGGCTCCAGCAGCAGCCCTCTCAGAAGGACGCGGCCGACCAGAACTTTGATTACATGTTCAAGCTGCTGATCATTGGCAACAGCAGCGTGGGCAAAACCTCCTTCCTGTTCCGCTACGCAGACGACTCCTTCACCTCCGCCTTCGTCAGCACCGTGGGCATCGACTTCAAGGTCAAGACAGTCTTCCGCAATGACAAGAGGATCAAGCTGCAGGTCTGGGTGAGTTGATTAAAGATGCGATACATTGGGGGGGGGTCTTGTGTTACATTTTGCATCTCCACACTGCCATTTGTACTAGGTAACAGAAAGCCCAAGCAACAGGTTTTGGCTGCCAAACAACAGCCACAGCTAATAATGCTAATTTAGCATAAAGCCTCTCAATCTACTGCACGCTTCAGTTTGTTGTTGTTAAGGAGCCTTAAGTCTCTTCAAGATTCTGTTGCTTTAGATGTAAATAAAGCAAAACAGGGAGATAAAGTAAAAGAAGGTAAGCCCATGTGCTGCTAATTGCCTCCAAGGAGTCCTTTTCTGGCAACTAGGAGATAGAAGGCTCACTAGAAGACCTTTAAAAACACGGTTTGTATAGAATTGCAGGTGCGGCCCCTTTAGCGCGACTTCCTCCTGGTTTCAAACACATTATTGCTCCCCACCCTTATCTGGCACCTACTGTTGTTCTAAGTGTTCACATAAATGTGCAAAGTAGATGGATTTACTGGAATAAAGTAAGTTTTTAGGTTTCCACACTTTTAATTGATGCTACAAAACCCAGTTGGAGGTCAGGGTTAAGAGACAATGAGAAACTGTCTTACCTCAGAATCAGGAGCTATTTTGCCTTTCGTTAAATTAGCATCTGGGGGCAGCGGAAACTAGCTGTGAAAACACCACTGGCATATTTTCAGTTGATGGCAAACTTATTGGCATACACGATAACTACAAATCCCTGAGACAGTAGCAGCATTGGCATTTATTTGGAGTCGTGTTTTTGTCTAAAATATCGGGCTCATTTAGCTGCTAAATGGTCCACTATGTTCAACAGTGACTTTCTAACTTTGTCTGTCTGCTGTTTGCTGGGCAGGAACAGTAGTGCACTGTAGGTGATTAGAGCTTTTTTCGCTGAATATAGCTGCCTGCTGCGGCCAAAAATGACGCTATGAGGGCGGTAAGACTGAACCGAAACAGCAAAGTTGTGGACCATAAAACCAAAACAAAGAGCTGTAGGACACTAAGAAGTTCCCTAAAGCTGAAACTAAAGCTAAAGCTAAAACTGCAAATTGGCGATAGGTCCCTTTGGGCTTGCCCCATCACATTACACATAGTCATTTGATCCATTGTTAATTAAAAAATATTGATTATAGCTGCTTCAAATGTACAGTTTGTGGATTTAGATAATAATTTGCTAATGCCGTTTTTAGTTTGGGGGGTAAGGTTTCTTCCACTTCTCACTTGGTTAAGTGTTGTTAAGCTTAAACTGTGTTAAGTCTGTGTGAGACCACTGTTCCTCTTTGCTAATTCCGCCACATTTCATGAGTTTGTGGCTTTTTTGACCAATGCTGCAGCAAGCCATGCAGGAGTTACAGTAAGTCACAATTTACAAAAAAGCTACGCAAGAAGGGTGAGTGCCAATCAGCATTTAGAGTGTCAGCAAGCACTGTTTAAAGTGGAACTCCACCAATTTCACTCTAGAAGTCGGTTTGCTCATCAAAGCCAGTGCAAACCATTGTTTAATGTCTTCAGTGGCCCTAAAAGGAGCTTTGTGAAGTGTGAAAAATAACCCTCGTGATGTCATCGGGGTTATCTGCGCTTTGGCTTGGAGACCTTTACGACCCATACTAGGAGCAAAAAAAATCAGGATATCTAAGCCTCTGCTGTTTCGATTTTTTTTTTTTATTCTCTTTTTAATGCCCCAACTTTACAGAAGTGCAATACTCCATTTCTGGAGTATCCCTTTTAAAGATATAGGTTGACTTTTGGGGGAATTCGCTTTCTTGCCGAGAGTTAGATGACAAGATCAATACCACTTTCATGTCTGTACGTTAAATATTAAGCCGGCAGTTTTTTAGCTTAGCCTAAAGACTGGAAACGGGGAAATGGCTAGAACGAGCCGGACAAACGCCTCTCACGCCCCTCAATCAAAAAACCGAACTCCGGTAGTCATTGCAGGGCTTTTACACTGTGCTCTAATGTGTATCCTTAATTTTACTCCACCACCCGCACATTCCTCAGAGTACACTACAAATCCTATTGATCTTCATCGTTGGTGCTGTTCAAACAGATGATTCATTTGAATCAACAACGTGTGAGCCACTGTAGGAGACGCTGACCAAGATGAATCAGCGGCAGAGGAGCCCACACCAAAACACACACTCACCTGCCTGACCAAACGTGTGTCTCTATTAAATGACATGCAGAGTTAACAGCTGAGGAGCAGGGCGAAAGAGTTCACCGTAATGACCACAGAACGTGTGTTGGGTTTGGGCATATTGTGTGTGTGTGTGTGCCTGGTCTTGACTACTTGTGGTGCTTTTGAATGACAAAGAGACCTGGTATTTCCTATGCTCAGGAAGCAGAGGAAGTTCCCTATCTGCATCTGATGTAGACATAATGAAGATATACTACAGCGCTAGTGTAGCAGTGTATTTAAAGGGCGTGGGACCAGCAGGCATGTCTTAATACGAGTCCTCCCTTATGTGGTGTTAATAATCAACTCTGTGAAATTTCCTGGCTGTTAAAATCACGTTAGTTCCCGTTGAACACCATCTGTGAGAGATTTCACCAGGTCCTTAGACACAGAGTATTGCCGATGCTCCCACTCTGCCAGCTGCTAGCCTCCCTTTGTGTGTATCATGGAAACAGGCTAGCCTGATAACACGCCACATCAAGCATATGTACAGTGAGTGTGTTCACACTGCGTACGCGTGTTGTTTACATCCCTCCTTTTTGTGTCATGGAAATATGTTTCGGATCTTTGAGCAAACACCCACACACCTTTAGCACACTTAGCATAAACACATCCACACGTACAGTATGTTGTGTGTGTGTGTGTGTGTGTGTGTGTGTGTGTGTGTGCGTGGTAGCCCAGGGGATGATATCCTGTGTGTGCCACTGCTTTGTGTTCGCAGCTAATATAAACGCAGGTGACGCATGTTTAAAGATCAGGGTCCCAGTGACGTGACTATGTGTAGCGCCGCCCCCCCATAATCTGCTGTTTACTGACTGGGGTTGATTATAGCAACCCTGGAGACGGTCTGTTTGGTTAGACGTCCCATTACGCCGCCAAATATTTGCTCATCTCTGCATGGATGAGATAAAGATCCCCCTGGAAAATGTCACACTTTACTTAAACAATAATAACCCCAGACAGAAAGCAGACTGACTGTGGCATTGGAAAGAATAAAAGCAAGGGGAAGCTGCCTCTGAAAGAAGGATTTATGCAGCAGACTGCGCTCCGTCTTGTCCATTTTGTAAAGTGAGAAGGATCGTTAGGGCCGACCATCCAGAGCAGTCCTGGAGGTAATGGGACATTCATAACCCTCAATGGCCTCTGGTTACCTGGACAACCCAATCGTCCTCCTCCTCCTCCTCCTCCTCCTCTTCACTGTGAGGAACACATCAGACCAACATAGAAACACACACACAGGCCCCCGATGCAAATGAACGAATCGGACAGGTTACCGAGTAACCATGGGAGTGGAGGAGAGTCGCTCCACTCAGTCTACCTGTTCAATCTTTTTCTTTAAGCATCCGCGGAACTATTTTGAGCCGTTGACTGTGACCTCAAAAATAGCCTCCAATTAATTAGAAGATGGCTCTGACAAACGGGTCGGCCACTGTGGCTGCGAGGCAGCGCCGCAGAGTAGCCCCACCTCCTCTGAGTCGGTGACACTCGCATGTGTTTTTATCTGTGTGTTTCTCCTTGCTGGCTGGTTATTGATGCGAGCCAGACGTGCTGGTGTGATGAGAAGTGATTGTGGCAGGAGCTCATATCGAAATGCCACCTGGTGGATTGTGTGGAGCGGAGCAAGTGGCATTTTGATGTGGTAATGAAGCCAAGTGCTTTGGAAGGAGAGAAATGCATGAGGGTTTCAGAGTGCAATCATACCATGGCCTCTCCTTAGATTTCCCAGTACACAGGATCCATAACTATCTCTTACATTTTTACCTTCTACAAAATAAACCTGACTTGAATTGTTTTTTAAATTTGATAGCTCAAATTACTTCTCATCATGAATAGTGTTATGGCAATTAATGTGAGTTTGATAGAAAATGAATAGCTTACCAGCCGACCATTACCACTGATAAACAAGGCCAGGTACTCACCCCAGGGGCTACTTCTGCAGTTTCAGGGGGTGAGTGGAAAGATTGTGGATTAGATCAACTAATATGAAAAAAAACCACAAAACAGAAATTACAATTAAAATATCCACACACAAACAAAGAGAGTTGGGAAGCACTGAACTCAACTGCTCAATACACCCATGTTCAGTCCGAAATAACTGTCCATCTGCATTCTGCCAGATGTTTCTGGATTAGACAGTGGTATCGAGTAGACCAGAGATGTGTTGCAGTAACAGGCCATAGTTTGGACAACATTGCCCCCTTATGGTTTCAAATCATACAATTCATGTATGGAATGATCACAAGGGAATTTTATATTTATTAAGGTCTATAAAACAAAGTATATGAAGCTGTGTGTGTGTGTGTGTGTGTGTGTGTGTGTAAATGCAGGATACAGCAGGGCAAGAGCGCTACCGTACCATCACCACAGCTTACTACAGAGGAGCCATGGGCTTCCTGCTCATGTATGACATCACTAACCAGGACTCCTTCAACGCAGTTCAAGACTGGTGAGTTGGACATGTTTAAACAGTTTGGTCTGTATGCCTAGTTAGATTATCTCAAAAACGTCTCAAGAGTTGACTGACATTTGGTGTGTAGTTAGACCATGGACCCAGGAAGAAGTAATAACATTTTGGATAGCCCCACCGTGTGGTCAGTTATGACACACTTTTGCGGCATGCATCTGGAAGTGAGGTGTGAGAGGAAGCTATTATTTTCATTGATTCCTTGGTCTGTCACCTATCTATCCACGTAGGCCATACCATTTCTTTCTACACACTTCTGCCCTTTTGTGATTTAAAAAAAATATATATAAAAAAAAATAACCTTTTAATTTTATTCATGACTGTCTGACAGGTTTCACCCAGTCTTCACCAAATGTGCTACAAAACATATTTGGATGACCTCGAACTAAAATACTGTAATTTGTTTCATAATACTCAAAACCACTTTCATATTACTGTCTGCCAGATTCTTACATTGTGCAGTTGGAGCTAAGATAAGATCACGTGCACACAACAACTCTCAATGATGCTGCACATTTTCCTATTATTAGACAGAAACTTTAAAAACTTAGGTGCTGACCAGCCGTAAGTTCATATTTTCTCACTGTTTATTAATGAAAGTATCTGATTTCTTGGGTTCTATATTGCTTTACAGATCCTTTTTATTAAATATTTTTACTGCTTTTAACCATGTAGAATGTGAACCTTTGTCCTGTCCTACAGGGCCACACAGATCAAGACATACTCATGGGACAATGCTCAGGTGATCCTGGTTGGTAACAAGTGTGACCTGGAGGACGATAGACTCGTACCCACAGAGGACAGCCAGCGACTGGCTGAGGAGCTAGGTTAAAAACCCTTTTCACTCACACGGTTTTGTCTTTTTGTAAAACTTCTACCTGTTACCTTTTGCAGACAGATATTGTATGCATGTACGGTATGGTGTACGGTGTATTATAACATGCATACATCTACTATATTTGTGAAATCACGTTTTTCCACGTCTGTGCCTTCTTGCTCCCCCTCAGGTTTCCAGTTCTTCGAGGCCAGCGCTAAGGACAACATCAACGTGAAGCAGGTGTTTGAGCGTCTAGTGGACGTCATCTGTGAGAAGATGAACGAGAGCATGGAGGGAGACATCAACCTTGTAACCAATCACAGGAACCAGGGCCTTAAAGACTTGCCTTCAGAGAGCCACGGGGGCTGTGCTTGCTAAGCCCCCACACGTGCGCACACACACACACACACACACACACACGTACGCACACACTGATGCTCATACATAAAGACCAAGTCCTTCTCTGTGCCTCAACCTTGGAAAGTGCCGCACTTCTTCCTCTTCCTCTCTCTTCGCTCCAGCCACGCCCAGCTCTGCTTTGTCTACACAGCAACCAGAGGACAGCTAGCCGAGATAGTCTTCATCAGTGCTGTCAGACACCCTCTCCTCCCCAGGCCCGGTCTTTCTGGCTTTCCCCTTAAAGAGGGCCCACTCTGTCTCTTTTCTTTTCTGTCTGTGGTCTCGACCCATCCGCTCTCTGGTGAGCCGATAGTCCACTAACCCCTGCCCTGTGTTCCGTCCACCCCCCACATCAACTGCCTTGACCACTGCGACCCCAATAGCATTTTAGATTTACCGAAACATTTGTTCAGTGGCTTTAATTTTCTGAGCCAAATATTTGTGCAGAAAGCTAGAAGCTAGTGATGCCAGTAGCTAGTTTCTGTAGATGGCTGAACTTTTGGGACTCATTGTTTTGTTTGACATTGATACAGTACAAGTTTATTAGTTGAGCATACTAAGTAGACACTCGACATCAAATTTGGTACCGTTTTACAATGATGATAGCAGACTACTTCTTCTTTTTGACAGAAGACCTACATAACATTTGATTGTCACTCCTGAACTTCATGAACAGCTATTTAATAAACCGTGTAATACAGTTCATACGAATTGAATCATGTATCTGCAACTGTAGGGCTTGTTTTTTTTTTGCCTCAGATTTATTCAGAAAGTAATTTTCGGTGGATAGATTTCACAGCAGCTGCCAAAATGACAGTTCAGAGTGTTGTGCTTGTCAAAGACTTTGTTCTTTTGTACGGATAAACAAACAAGACATATCGTTAGGATTTTGTTACCTTTGGACAGAGCCGGGCTAGCGGTTTCCCCCGGTCTCCAGTCTTTGTGCTAAGCTAAGATAACCGGCTGCTGGTGGTAGCTTCATATTTACTGTACAGATGTGAGAGTGGTGGTGTCAGTCTTCTCATGTGTTGCCAAAAAAGTGAATAACCGTGTTTCCTACAATCAGATTCCATAAAATGTTGAATTCAATGAGAATTGAAGTTGTCTCTAGATTTCCTTTAATATGGACATATCAGTACAGCGCAGCCAAATGAAATTCTGCCGTGAAAGGAAATATATGCCTTCATGTTGTTTTGGGGGTTAAAATCGTCGTCAGTTGCTGATAATGCCTTTTCTAAGATCATTTCTCTATTTTGGGGTTTTGAGGTATATGTCTCCTCATCCATCACTTGTTATGAAGTTAAAGCATCAATCGAGATGATAAAGAAAACCAACAGAATGTCGTAATGAACCTCATCTCGACCCGAATCGTAACGCCAGTCTTGCGCTGGCCTTTGCCTCGCTCTGTGCCGGAGGGGTTATGGTTATGCTAACTGTTGAGCTCTGTCCTCTTCACTATGCTCATGTGAGGAAGTCGTTTAATACTGGTGACACTTGTATTTGTCACATGACCTCCCTCATGGCATGTCCTCGCTCACCCCTTTTGTGCCGCTCTTATCTTTAATGCCTTCTCTCACACACGCACACACGCACACACACACACACACTGCAGCATGGCAAAACGGTTGGCATATGCTTAATAACTGAGTATTTACAAAGTGGTGAATTATCTTCTTTTTTTGTCGTTGTTACTGACATAATGACTGTTTTGTGGAAATGCAGCACAGTGTGTGTGCATACTCAGAAAGGGAAGAACACTGATCTCAGTCTAGGCCTCAACTGTGCTGTTGCCACGATCAGGAAACGCAATGAGCCGGGGCAGAATGTTAGAGCCTGTGTCACTTTATATCCCATTACTGTAAAATTAGGTTTTATCTTCATTCCACATTATGTTATGTTTTCCAGCAGTTAAATTGTACATTAAATAGCTTTTGTTTTGTTCCTTTACGCCATTTTTGACATTTCAGTATCGAATGGTCAACCTCCCCCTGCAGAAAACGGTGTCCTAATTGACGAAATTGAAATTTGAAGTGATTGCACCACGAATCTGGAATGACAAAAACATACTTAAGGACAGGTTCTTTATGCTATTCTTTTCAGTTAATTGTCATTTACAGTGCCATTTGACCATCACTGTCCACATGCTGACTGCCCGTATCAGCCATTACCCCTGCACCACGATAGCAACCTCACTTTGCCAGCGCCAAAGCCCGTCGTCGCTCCGCACAGCTCGGGGGTTGGGTCACGACTGGTGGTCAGCTCACTCGCTGCTGTTGTATGAGCCTGCGGTCATTTATCTGTCCTGTCAGTGTTGCTGAATAGTGTTACAGTTTTACAGATATCAAATACCTGATATTATCATCTCATCTGCACCACATTGAGCTTTCATGCAGGGGTTTCACATGAGGAGGCTGTGTGACACTACATAACACTACATTTGTATTACAACATATGCATACACTGTACAGGTTTGCAATTGTATTTAAACGGAATGCAGAAGCTTAAGAAAGCGTATAATGCCTGTGATGGTTTCACTAAAGGAGCTTACAATGGCGGCTGCTGCTTGAATACATATTGAATTGTGCTAAACTTGTTCTTGGCACTATTGTGCTGAACTGTGTGCTGATTTTTAACCACTTTGTCCAGTATCTGCCATATTGAAAAACTACCGGCTCTGACGTTTTTGTACAAATAAGTATGTAGCATCCAGAGCTGTTAGCCTGGGGGTGTGCTCTTTCTTTCCTATGATCTATTCGTTTTCATATATTGCGTTCCTGATTAGCCGCTTTCTAAAAGAGGGGACATCCGATCATTTGATCCCTTCTATTTTAGGTTCTGTATGTGTTGGATGGAAGCATTGTCAAGAAAATGCATCTTATAAACAAGAATATGTTGAAAAATGTGTATATGAAAATAAAGAATATATTCATTACAAAAGAGTAAGTGGCAGTCATTGTCCTCAGTTCCTTTTACAAATCAGTTACAATGGTAAAGGACTGGGGTGTCTTTGTGCTGACAGCGGCATCTAAAGTGTAATTTATGACCATACATTGTACCTCCTAACCCCAAAACATCAGGCCTGGGCGGTTTTTTTCACGTTTTATCTGAAGAACCAGAGAAACCACACTCTGCCATTGTACTCCACAATAGTACAGATTTCCTCATCCTCCTCTTCCTGCCACCCGGGTCAGTAAGACACAACTACCTTCCCTGTGCCGGGCCTCTATATTTCAAACTGAACTTATCCGAGGTTTAATTTTCTCCATGTGGAGCTGAATATAAATAAGCAAGTTCAGATGCCGTCATCTGTAGCTGAATGTCGTCATGTGAGTGAAATGCAGCTTTTCTTTACATCAGTACCCACTTCACTGGGATCCGGATGACCTCTGCCTTTTCATGTGATGTAAAGCAGCGGTTATTGGCAACTTAAACTGACAGGGATGCGCCGCTACGCCCCTCTGGGCTACTTATCATGGGTGAAGAAATGGGTGTCTGCAGCTCTGATAATGCTGGTCAAACGAAGAAAACGTGGGTGCGATAAGTAGATAAGAAGCCGTTTAGGTCTGCTTCTTATACTCTATGGTTTCCGTTACTTGGGCATTAAAGAGGCCCGGGGCCAGCCAGGAGGTGGGCGCCACCTCCTCAAATCGCTTTCTGAAAGGGGTACACTTAATGTCCAGGCTGTGAGCTACGGTTCACCCATGCTCAGGACATAGCAATTAAAAAAAGAATCAAATGATTCCTTTTATTTATTATTTTTATTCCTCATTTCCCCCTTCCCCATAAAGTATGACGCAAATCTATTTATCTATCTCTACGTTTGTGCGCTTTTACGCATGGCACCTTTCCAAGGCTCACTAACCACAGCAGCAGAAACCAGTGGTAAACATCAATGAGCGCGTGATTCCCGCCCATCGACAGGGGAGTGAAAAGTTTGTAAGACTGCCGTTGCCCCACCTCTCCTTCCCTGGCTTTGGGAGAAAGTAAACAGCTCGGCTCTACAGACCTTATCGCACAGAAGCAGGCGCGTGACCGCGTGGCGCTATCCGTGGTATCTAAACAAAAACAAGCCTCCCCCAGGCGAGAGCTGCGGCAGACGCGTTTGTGGCAGGTTGTTCTCCAGTTATGCAGGTGGACAGCAGAAGGCCAAAGTATTTCTGTCCACAGAGAATACAAAAGGATGAGCTATCATCACCGGAACCGATTATTGGCACTTTACATGATATCCTGCGCCATGCGAACAGCTTTCATCGTCCAAGGCGCACGAGCTTTCGAAAAAAAAGGTAGGAGAACATTTTTGCGGGGCTATTAATACCTGTAGTGACAGCAAAACAGAAACATTTAAAATGAATGGAGTGTAAATGTTGGGTAGATTTAACCTCAGAACTCCCTCTCAAATAATCTGTTGGGTACACCAAGTTATTTCTTCCAATATAGGTGATTGGATTTCATAGATAAAAAAGGAAAGCACAAACCCTTTTGGCTGCTCTCACACCTGTCTGTTACCCCCTTCATTTCACCTTCACAGTTTCTATGATGCTGAAAGAGGAGCCAACAAACCCCAAGTGCTTTGCTGAAGGCAGAAATGACTTCACGTGCCTCTGGGAGGAAGATGAGGAAAGGGCCGGCTCTGTGGATCAGTACTCCTTCACATACGCCTACCAGTAAGTCACATTCAGTACAGGACCGTGTATAGCAACAAGCCATGCGGTGTCCAATATGGTCAATATACTGTAGTTCAAAATTGGTGCACATACCTTCGTCTTACCTACTATTACCTATTACTTGAGGGTTAAAAACTATTTTTACAAACTGTTTTAGGAGCCTGATATTTAATAAAAGTTAAATATATCCGTCTAGATACATAAAAAACTGTACCGTTCAGCAAGTGCTATGTCTGAATTCTTAGTGGCCTTATTCAAGAACATAAATCACCTCTCTCTGAACTCACAGTGTTTCTGTCTTCCTGTGTCCTGAGCAGAAATGAAAACAGCAGCAAGTGCCCACTGAGAGTCCTCCCTGCAGAAGACGGGAAGAGGCTGTTCATCTGCCATCTGAACCGAACCCAGATGTTTGTCCAAATGAACATACAAGTTCAACGAGAGGGAAGACTGATCCACAATCGAAGCCTTCTCATCGAGCTTGTCTGTAAGTTATTTTACCGCAAACTATGCTGCCGCCTCCAAATTCCACTAAACAGTTCATTCAGAGGAGTGAATATGAATTGAGAACATTGTGAGAACATTCGTTTTCTTTGCCTCTAAAATTCCTAGCAATGTTTTTTAAAGCTGCTGAAATTAATATTTTTATATTATTAATAATTGATCACATGACTAGTTGTATGTGAAAGCCGCTACTTTTGGTAATAAAGTTACAGAGAATTATCACCTGAATATGAGTTCCCCTCATATCTACAGAGTATTTTGGCGTCTTTCACTTCACTTTTTTGGTTTTACGGCATGCAGCGGTTAATGTTTTGATTCACTCCCACAGCTCTCATCAATGTGGTTTTCGGCCGGAGCAACTATTCCAGAGAAAAAGCTCTAAAACCGACTGTACACTACCTGCTCAGCACTAAAATGGAAGACAGACAAAGTTAGCGACTAGCTGGTGAACATATTGAGCATTTAGCAGCTAATGAGCCAGATATTTCCCTCGGCAGTTTGTGGAGACCAAACACAGAGCTTTTGGAGAGTGAATATTTGGATTTACATTCATCAGTTGGACACAAACAAGACTACAAATGAATGCTAATGTTGCTCAGTATCTGTTGGATGTGTAAATGGCCGACTGTTTGCCAACAAGTTCGCCATTTCAACTTAAAAGGTTATGTCAGCTTGTTTCTGCTGCCCCTAAGTGGCCAAAAAGTTGTTATTGCAGGTTTCGCTGTAATACACTTGTTCCAAACATGCATGTGCCATCAGGGTATGTAAAGTTACTGGAGTGGTGTTTCAGGGGGTGACCGACTTTTTGGTGAGGAATAATCTTTCCTCGACTTCCTTCAAAATCCTCCCTAACAAGCTGCCTCCTGTCTATCTGCACGGCAGTTCTTCTGGACCCTCCGGCTAACGTGACAGTGAGCAGGACGGGTCAACAAGGCCAGCTGAATGTCAGCTGGGTGCCCCCCCTTCTCAAGTACATGAAAGACAGCATGATGTACGAGGTCGGCTACACTACAGCGGACGTCCACGTGGAGCAGGTATGGTGGTTATTTGAATGTCCTGCACGACCTCCCTGTTATGTTGGAGGTTCAATGAAGCTTTGAGCAGCATGTTTTTTACCGGTAGGTGCACAAATGGGCCTGTATTGATGAGTTGAGGATTGTTTTGCAGGTAGAGGTGGCACGAGCCAGCTCAGAGTTGATCCTGAGAGGCCTGCAGCCAGGTACAAAGCACAAGGTGCGAGTCCGTGTAAAGCTGGATGGGATTAGCTACAATGGCTATTGGAGTGCCTGGAGTGACCCGGTGTTCATGGAAACACTGCCTGCAGGTGAGTATTCATTCACATATGCAATGCAAAAAATGTGCCACAAATTTCCCAGCAGCATAGGCATGTCTTGAAAGGGGATATGCATTCCCACGTCTTTACTGTTCATGCAAAGATCCACTACGCATCGCTTTTATTTATTTTGCTTGGTTTGTTCCCAATGTTTTTTGATCCTTCTGTGCCTCCTCCAGAACTCGACCTACTCATCGTGTCGCTGACTCTCATCATCTCGTTCGTCCTCATTGTGCTGTCTCTCACTATGCTCCTGTCCCATCGCAGGTCAGTCAACCAGGAAGAAGAAGCTTATTTAGCCACAAAACGTTTTTTGGTTGCCTCTGTCAGAATCTTACAGCACCGATTAATGAAAAAAGACGAAATGTAGAATTCTATTTTCAGCATCTGTGCTCTTTTCAGGTTTCTTACAAAGAAGATTTGGCCGACTATTCCAGCTCCTGACAGCAAGTTCCAAGGCCTTTTTACTGTTTATGGTGGGAACTTTCAGGTAAGAACCAGACAAGTGTACAGCCTTGCTAGCGGCTCTGTGAGGCTGTACATAGGCACAGGGCTGCTTTGAGCTGTGTTTACCGTGTTGCTCACGGTCTTAGTTTAGCAAGTTAACATGCTAACATTTGCCAATTGGTGATTAGCAATAGAACTGGACATTGACCTGATGGTGGCGCTAGATGAAAAGCTAAGCGATCATCCTGAGGGGGGCATGAATGTCTGTACTGGCAAACCATCCAATAGTTTGCTTTTTTAAAGTATGTTTTGGGGCATTTTTGCCATTATTTGATAGTGGCAGAGAGAAAAGAAATGTGGGAGGGAGAGGGGGATAGACATGCAGAAATCGCAGCAGGTCGGACTTGAACCCCAGTCGGTGCGGTGGGGACTCATCCCCGTACAATGGGCGCCCGGTAGCTCATCTCGGGGCTGAGGCTCCACCGGCCCCATCCATCCAATAGTTGTCGAGACATTTCACTCAGCACCGCGAATGTCAACGTCAGGAACAGTGAGGAGGACACTTCTTCCTGTCAGAAAACTAAGTCAGAGCCAGACATTTTAACCAAGTTTTCATAATCCTTTCTTGTGTTTTTGTACAGGAGTGGTTAGGGCAGACCAACGGAGGCTTATGGTTAACTTCACTTTTCTTCAACTCAGAAGAATGCCCATCTCCTCTGGAAGTCCTGTCAGAGCTCAGCCTGTGCCCCTCACTGCCTTCCCCGGCTCTGCCACCCAAGGCCTCTAGAGCTTTGACCATAGGCAGAAAGGAAGACAAGGATGTAAAGAAAGGGCTGGACGAGAGAGAGCCATTGGAAAGGGATGATTCAGCTCTGACAGAGGGATGTAGAGCCATACCACACGACCACTGGCTGATGGACCGCTTACGGGCGCTCCACCAGAACCCCGTTTCCTCTTCCCAGCCCTCACTGCTGGAGTCTCAAGACGCCTATGTCACCCTCAGTACCAACAACCACAACGTCGACGAACACCTTGCTGACATTCTCGAGGAGGCCTTACCCCTTGAGGTGCTTTTTTCCTCCAGAAACACAGTGTTGTGTGAATCTCACTCTGACCTGGGATCTGTGCAGCAGAGCTCCGGGTCGGGTTGCCTTTCGTCACAGTCCAGCTTTGAGTACCCAAACCACGCCTGGATGTCAAAAGGCCCTGGGTATACCTACATGGCAGTGGCAGACTCTGGGGTCTCTATGGACTACAGCCCGATGAGCAGAGTAGACGACATTGGACAAGTGGTTATCTATGCCAATGAGTACAAGAACGATATCCCTGCTCACAGAAGACCCTTCCTGTTTAGGCAGCACCCTGTTCATGATGACGGCTGAGAAAGAGCTAAGCTGGACGGGTTGCCTTGAAGCAGGCTCAGTGAAGGGTATATGGATATTCACCCAAAGCCACATACCCTCTCTTCAACTGTTAAGAAAGGTGTACCAAGGATTTGGGAGCTGACTGATACATAAGTCTAAGCTAAAGGACTCAGGAAGGTGAGTCCACTGGATGTACATACATCATCTCTACTTTCTCCAAATCATCCCTGATCTATACAGGACAATACCTATTACACGGAAATGGCAGCTGTAGTTTACACCAAATACTGAACATTCACTGCAAAGGTCTGCATGCTGATCTGTAAGTATCCTATCCTGTAGATCAGATCAGGATTTGTTTTTTATACTTCACCAAAATTCAAGTTGAGTTTTTCCATTGTGATTTATTCCTATTTGAGCTAGGTGTTATTTTTTTAAGCTTAATTGACAGAAGGGCTATTAGGTTAAAATACAAAGTAGACATCCTTAAATGGAAGGCTGTGAACAATACAGGCCAATCTGATGTTGTAAACGATAGGGCTGGTGACATTGTATATCTTTTGTATTGTCAACAAATCCCATGGAAAAACAAAAACCAACAATGAATTGACCCCTCTGCAAGCGTTGCCAGTGTGACCAAAGCATGATATAGCTTTTTCCTCTGTGACATACTGTAGAACTCCATTTTTGTCTACAGCCATGCCAGCTCTGTGAGGCTGTACTTATGCTGCATTCATGTCACATCGGAGTTATTGTAATTAGAAGTTTCTGACTTTACAGCATTCATGTCAACTTTCAGGTTGTAATTTATGACTGGGAATCTTTCCACCATCCATCCCATATGACGTGAACACGGCATTAGGCACAGCAGTGCTTTTTGCTAAATGCTAATGTCAACATGCTAACATGCTCACAGTGGCAATGGTAACATGCTGATGTTTAGCTGGTATAATGTTTACTATGTTCAACATCTTAGATTTTAACATAGTTTACAGTTTTAGCATGCTAGCATTTGCTAATTAACACAAAGGTGAGTCAGACGAGAAAGTCATCAGGTATTTGGTCATAAACCACAGTATTGGACAAATTTAGATGATGGTGGTAAATGAAACACTTAATTATCTGGCGACCGTAGAAGTTTGTACAAAATTTCCTTGGCAATCCATCGAATAATTGTCAAGATATTTCAGTCTGGACCAAAGTAGTAAAGTGACTGACGACATTGCCATCCCTACCTACAACTATGCTACTAGCACGGCTAAAAAAAACTTTTAAAAAATATTAATGACTTAACCATTTCCTGGTGTGACATGTTCCTTTATAATGATGAACATGGGTACTGTGGTTTATTTTGAGTCAAACTCACATACATCATCATCGTACCCTGATTACTTATGAGAGCACCAAATGTGTATTAATGCACTGTTGAAAATAGTCCCCAACAAATGTACCATCATTACTGTTTTTTTAAAGTTGGTTACAAACTACAGTGCCCAGTTGTTTTAGGGAATTATGGAGTATTTAAAAAAAAAAACAACAACAACAACCTAGAAACGGCTCACAAATATATAAACATTTATGTCTTCAGTAGGAGCCAATGGGCCTGGGGATGAGTGCCACAAACAGGGTCGGAAAGACAAAAAATTATGAGAAACAGAGTAACACATTGTTGTTTTGGGGGATTTGTTGACGATAACAAAAATATAGAACATTACCGACCTTATACTTTCATATCCAGTCCAACTTACATCACACAGCTTCCACTTGAACCCTACAGCCATTATGTCAATGTCATTTCCAAATCTGAAGAAACTCACTGTATTTGTAAATAATATTATGTTACTTTTTGTATTTTTATCACAGCTGTTTTTTTAGAGAACAGTCAAATCAGTAAGTTGTTGCCATTTTCCAAACGCAGAATCCTGGAACAAATGAAATAAAATGACTACAACTGCAGGCAGTGGAGGAAGGTTTTTAAGGTAGTATTCATTCTCCGGTAACTGTAGTTGTTAGTACCTCTTTTTCTTGACAGGTTTGAGTTGTGTTTTCGTCACTGCTGCCATCTAAAGAGCAGAGCATGTACAGTAGGTCTTAAGCTTGACGTTCCTCCTCCAAACATCTAAATTCATTGCAGTTTCGAAATCAAACGGAATCATTTCTACGTTTTTCATGCTTGTTTGCTTTTGTGGCTTAGGGAAAATATCTCAAGTATATAAAAAAGACATATGTAACTACATTTCTATACATTGTTGACTCGGTAGAGCGTAGTGTAACACATAATTAAAAACCATATAAGCAGTGTGTCACACCCAAATGGTGAACGTCTCCTTCTTAGGATAATGTGTATTCCCGCATTAGCAGTGTACTTAGAAGTACAGTATTATTCCGTTCCATGTTTTTCATTTTTTAGAAACATTCAAAATAATATTCTGTATCGATAAAGATATTGTTTATTTTTCCAAATGAGTATTTTCTATATTTTTTCTGATTTGTAAATACATTAACTGGGATATCAGCCACTCTCCTAATTCCAATATCTCACACAAGTTAATCGCTCCGGTGTTGTAAATCACTGGTTCCCAACCTGAGGGATGGGACCCCTCAAAGGGTTGCAAGATAAAAACTTGAAGGGGTCACAAGATGATTAAAGTTGTAAGAAGGAAGAAAAAAAATATTAATATGCTATACAAAATATATGTTTATATATTTTCTTTTTCTTTCTGTTTTGGGCGGGGGGGGGGCACAAGTAGACTTAGTTTTAAAGGGTCCTGAGCCAAAAATGTTGGTAACCACTTTTCTGTTTAAAATAATTCCATTCCCTCAATGTCCATGTACATTGTATTCATGTGTTTCCCAAAGCTTTATTTCATTTAAAAATCCAACTCATTAAATGTTCAAACCACTGTGGTCCTGTCAACTGATAGGGTGAACATCAGATTCATTCGTGCTGTATCAGTGAGAAGGCGACAAGGTTTGGTTTCTATCACATAACATTGTACCAGAGGAGTCGTGAGAGTCAAAGCAAAGGCAAGAACTGCTCTGTTAAATGAACGGAGGAAAACATCCTTTTGCTCATGAAAGAATTATCATGACGATCTGCTCAACGCAGAAGATAAAGTGTAACAGTGACTAAGGCCTGTTATACTGTAGTAAGGTACAAGGCAGTACAGAGGAAAACTACTCCTTGAGTAAACAAATAGAACCACTGCTAAAGTCTCTCATACACATATTGTCAGGCCAACTTAAACTCCATTAAACCATCAGGGAATATTACCAGCTGCCGCTCTTGGGCTGAACCTGGCCTGTCCTCAGAGTCTTTGGTAGAAGAAGCCTCTGTGATGCCTGTCCCAGAAAGGTAAACGTGCCACACCTCCTGTAGTCCAGCTGCTGCGGCTTCATAGCTCCTGTCTCGGTCCAGGGTACAGCGTACCTGGAAATAGCGATCGAGAACCTCAAGGATGGGATCGGCGGCAGAGGCCTCCACGCCGGCGTGCCCGGGGCCCACTTCTGACTGGAAAGAGGCGATGACACGGCAGGGGGCCGAGCCGGAGCCGCGTTGTCTCAGCAGTTGCGTGAGAAAGGCACCGCTGTCGCACAGCAGCGCAGACAGGTGTGCGGCGCACGACTGCTCTCCTGGGTGAAATCCACTGTGGCTGCAGCCGCCGCCGCCTCCGGGGCCACCCAGGTAGCCCTCCAGCCTGTCAACTATGACCAGCGAGGGAGGTGTCGGAGACGTGTTGGTGGACTCGTGAAGGCTGGCCACCTGCTGCAGGAGCTCTTCCACTGTCCTGGGATAGGAAAACTTGATTTTCTGTAAAAAAGAAAGGAAGAGAGAAGAAACTTAATTGACAGTCAGAAGGTGAAATTTGATTCATTGTGTAGTCTATGAAATATAAAATAGCGCAAAAATGCCCATCGCAATTTCTCAGAGCCTGATGCGATGTCTTCACGTGCCTTGTGTGACCGCCAGTCCAAAACCCAAACATATTCAGTTTACTATCACATAAGGGAAAGAAAAGCAGCAAATTGTCATATCTGAGAAGCTGGAACCAGCAAATGTTTGGCTTTTTCGCTGAGAAAATCTCTGGCACGATTAATTGACTATCAACATAGCTAACGTGGCTGATTCATTTTCTGTCGACCGAACAACTGATTAATTGACCATTTGTTTTACCTTGTTGTCCACACTGTATTCTAATCTTGGCATAACACAAAGGCATAACAAACAAAAACAAACACCACGGCGGCCGTACTGTTTTCTCCTAAATGTGTTCCTATCTGACCTACTGTGATAAGAGAAGTTCTGAAATGTTTCTTAATTAGTCAACATAGTGATAACCCTTTTATCAATTGTTCAAGTTATTTATCAGGAGAAATGCCAAAAATGTGCGCGTTCCATGAGCTGAAAATTAGTGGGTTTGAACTTATTAGCAGTTTATTATCATACATTTTCTAACAAGTTAATAAAAGCCAAACTAATGAAAATGCAAATATGCACAACTGTTCACGCTGGTGTTAGTGAGATATATTTAATGAAAACAAATGTAAAGTACCACCTTCTCATAAGGCACCCTTTACACAGAGTTGAAACTATGGGCTTTATTATTGATTAATACATTTTTTACTGATCATTAATAAGAATATTGTTTAGGTAGCCAGGCTCTGTCTGGTGATTCATTAATATTCAAGCCATTAATAAATATTTTCACTTTCTATTAATCCATCAAGTCTACAGTTACAAATGTTAGATAATATTTAATATAGGGTTTTTACAATAATCCATCACATCTTACATTGTAAATGTTAATGAACAGGTAATAAATAATAATATATAATGAATAAGCTCAGGAGACAACGCAAGCTGCCGGAGGAGCATAAACACCAGCCAGAAAGACGTTTCACAACCTGGCAACCCAAACGTTTGGCTCAAAATGGTTTATAGATCTATAAAGCGTTAAGAACGGATCCTTTTTTTAAACCATAAATGAATCCATTAGTTACAATTTATAAGCCCTTAATAACGGGTCACTTATTAAGAGGTAAAGCTCTATCGAGCACACAGTTTGAGAGCAAAGTGATCTCGACCTTTAGACTCTCTGGGCTCAGGCTGGGAACGCATCTCTGCAGAGACACCGGAAGGCTTTGAATTTGTGTTGGGGCGAAGAACACCACTTTCACGCCCATGTGTGAGGCGGCGGTCACGGCCGCCAGCAGCAGCACCGAGCGGCTGACGCTGCGGCCACCGACCACCAGCGCGCTGCAGGCTGTCGGTGATGGCGCGGTGACGTTCAGGTCCTTCTTTGCATCCGTTTGCGACGTGAACGTCCGAAACACAAGTGTTAAAATGTCTGCCATGACTGACACCCTTTCTCCCTACTTATGTCGTCCGACGGTGAAGTTCACGCTGAAGTTTCCCGCGTCTGCTTACGTGTTGCACATTGGTGTCCGCGCTGCTGCGACCCGTGTGGAAAACACGTTGTGTAATGTGTCGTTCCGCTGCGGTTCTCGGCGTCCACAGTCGGCGTTTCCCTCGGTAGTTTTTGACACGTGGCGCACGACCTTGCTCGGCACCGTTTCGGAAAACGTTTACAAACCCGTGGGTGTGGGAAGAAAAGCAGAAAGGGCGGCTGCGTCCGTACTTCCTGTTAGAGCGAACAACTTCCGGGATGCCGGGCGATCATCGTCATCATCACAACATCAGCTGTTGTGGCCAAGATGGCGCATAGCCCGGCAGAGTTGGAGGTTCCGCTGGAAGCGGACCAAGCTGGAGACCAGAGGAAAGGTGTTTTGAGGCGCTGCAGAGGGCGACCCCGGCTCACGGACTCCGACCGGGCTCAGAGGCGTCTTGAATCCCGAAAGAAGTACGACGTGAGGAGGGTGTACCTGGGAGAGTCGCACAAGCTGTGGAGTGAGCTCCGCAGGCGGACCAGTCTGAGTGATGCTGGACTGGCAGAGTACCTGATCCTGCTCAACTCCACCTATGGAGACAAGTACCAGCAGAAATACTGCCGGTAAGCCCAGTCAAAGCAGTGCCCGGTTTAAGTTTTACAGGCTAACGGTACCTGAACACACCGTGCTCGTCATTATCAAAATAGGCTGCTGTAATATTATTAGCAACTTACTCTGTCCCGTCAGCCAAACTTAACAGCAGTTTTGACCATTGTTCATCTTCACTTAATAGGTGTTCTGGTCTGCTTAACCTAATAAGTCGTCGTCCGAAATAACGATGTTTCTGTGTAACAGGAAGAAGACTTCTCCAGAAGTCTCAGTAAAGCTGATGCAAGGTAGGTGGTGCCATTGACACATGGGGATATTTCCCAAATCAGTCACATGGGTTTGGGAGGCGTGCGAAAGCTGGTTCTGTTAGAATAAGTTTGACATCGCCAGGTTGTTCGTATAAGTTATTGAGTCTTTTAAGCCTGAAATCAGCTTTTCTGCTGTTTGCTTGATTTGAGAACGCGAAAACTGCATGCTAGCAGCCAACTGAATTCATACGGGGATTCAGTTCAATTTTATTTATACAGCCCAATATCACAAATCACAATTTTGCCTCAGAGGGCCTTACAGTCTGTAACATACAACACCCTCTGTCCTTAGACCCTCGGTTCGACAATGGAAAAACTTCCCCCAAAAAAAACTTTTAACAGGGGAAAAAAAATGATAGAAACCTCAGGAAGAGCAACAGAGGAGGGATCCCTCTCCCAGGACGGACAGACAAGCAATAGATGTCGTATGTACAGAATAGATTCACAGCAGAAGATCATAGTACATATAATTATGATGGAAAACGTAGAATGTAAAACACAAGGGAAGAGGAAGGATGCAGAAGGACAGCTAAGCAGCTCCGGCTGGAGCCCACCGAGCAGACGCAGCAGGTGGCCCCCAATCACAGATCCAGAGTCTGCATATCCGGAGGCAGAAATACCTGCTGAGAGGGACAGTAAGAGAGAAGAGAGGGACAAGAAAGCACAAAACTACGGCAGAGAGAAGCTGTCGAGTTAGTAACATGCATGCATGGGTTGAGAATTCATGGAGAGGAGGAGAGAGGTGCATTGTGGGAAGTCCCCCGGCAGTCTAGGCCTATAGCAGCGTAACTAAGGGATGGTTCAGGACTCACCTGAGCCAGCCCTAACTATAAGCTTTGCATAACCAGGGGGGTTGTGCAAATTTGTGCCGTTAACTTGAGACAGGAGCGCTCGCCTCTTTTGTCAATTTCTCCCGGAGCAGGTCCTCTCTTACCTCCGTCCAAAACTCTGCCATTTCGACCAGCTGACAGTTTACTGACTTGACCAGCTGACTTTGCTGCGAGCTGATTGGCTGTTAAAAAACCAGCCACTGGCGACTTGACAGGCCGAGTCACAGGCGACGCCATCAGCCGGCTTGAGTCGAGCTGAGACGGGCCAGCTTACATCGCTGCAACCTTTTTTTTATTTTTAACAAAGAGTTGTTGCTCTCACTCTCATAGATACATAAATCACCAAGGCTTTCACATCTGATAAGTGGAGGCACGTGTAGATTCAGATTTGACGAAATCCTCTTTTAAATCCAGTTCGCCGCTCATCTGCGATTGTCCTTGCCGTCTGACCTTTGTTGTTTCCCAGGCAGGAAGGAGCGCGTGTCCAGCCTCCAGGGCCTGGTGTGTTGGTACCAGGAGCACTCCCGCTCCTGCCCTCACGAGCCCAAGCTCAGAGCCCTGGAGCCCCAGCTCAACTTCTCCACCGCTGCCGTCTGGCAGTGTGACTCTAACCACTCATTTGTGCAATGCCTTTTCTCACCACCGAAGGACGCAAGTGACTCCGAACATGAAGAGGAAGGGAACAGAGGTGACGATGGAGGGAGTGCAGCAAAAACAGACGTGGCTAAAGGCGTAGTGAGCAGGAAGAGAAGAAACGAGGCTCACAAACAGTTCAAAGGTGCATAATGATAACTTTTGTTTTTTGACTCATTTAGGGGTTTTTCACTTTCGTTGCTGATATATTCATCAGTAGCTGGTAAATCCTGAATTCCTTGATGATCAACAAGCTCTTTTTATTTATCTGCTTCTTTGTAGATGCGGGAGAAGACGTGGATGTTTCCGAGGTACAGAATGCTACCATGAGCCCAGTAGAACAGGCTGCCGCTCTGAGCCGCCAGCCCAGTGTTGAGGCCTCTTCCCAGGATGCTCCCCTGGCAGGACAGCCTGTCTGGGAGATGGAGATGGTCATGGAGCGACAGCGAGGCTCCCCCGCAGAAGCATTTCCCTCCATCCCCTCAGAGGAGGAGGAGGCCGAGGATCTCAGGCGAGGCAGAGACGGAGGAGAAGAAGAGATCAGGACTGTACCGCACGGTTACGAGTGCGTTGCCGTGACGGCGCCCTTAGCTGATAAACTGGAGAAGACGGACGAGGCCGCGGTGCTGTCGCAGAGCTTGAGGGGCTCAGGCGGACCGGGAGCTCAGGCGCAGCTGCCATTCCCGCCGCCCATGCAGGTGCAAGAGCAGAGCGAGCTGTTTGACCCTCAGGCTCTGCAGACGGTGGTGACCAGCTGTGAGATTCCCGACCAGAGAACCGCTTTGGAAGGCTCGCAGGTAGGTGAATGAGTGCATTGCAGAGATGTTGCTACGCACCAAGGAGTTTCCTGTCTCAAAAGTGACCATGGTCTTTCCATCTATTTGCATCCCTAGTTAATTATCATCACTGGCCCAAGCTATGAGGCCCTTGCATCAGAGGGCATCCAGCTCAACATGGGCGGCGGAAACGTGGAGGAAGTCACCTGCACCGTCATCGGGGGTGTCACCTACAACCAGGTTTGCACGTCTGACCCAAAACTCAGAACAGCAGAGGATGAAGACTCCATGACAGGTGCGCTACACTCAGAACTGGCACTGTATTTCTTTGTGGCGCTACTCCAAACGCGTACAAGATGGCTGTATCCAAATGTGGGACTTCCTGCACTTGCAGTTTTGCAAAATGTATGGGCGTCTTGTGTGCCTGTGAAGTCCAGAATGTCCAAATGCACAATTCCTCAAGTCCGCAAGGGGGATTGCGGAGGGTGCGGGTGCAGACAGACACTGGACTGTGCATGTGGATGTGGGGCCGTTTTTAGGTGTAGGTGAGATTTGGTTACGGTTTGGTTAATTCCATGGTCAAATAAAGCCGCTGCTCACTCTGCACTGCACTCTAGATGCTGACAGGATTGTCTGCAGGCTGACCCATGGGGGTGATTTGCTTACACCAGCCAGGTGGTTATTTATGTTCCATGCAAACATCCTGTTATTTGACCTAAGCCGTGATAAGACCCATAACCACAATACTGTGTATGTGCACAAGATATAATGGTAAAAGTTCTGCTCTTCTATGCTGTGAAATTAAAGGAAAGTAGGGATCCACAGGCTCAGGGTCAATCCAGGCATTTTTGATTAACATGGTTGAGGTATTGGCTATGACTCCAGATATTTGATCCTGGTCAATTACAGGGTCAAGATCTCAGCATTGATCGTATCCACAGCAGTGACTGAGGTTTTAAATCCCATCTTAAAGCACATATTATGCCCTCTCGGCGCCCTTGCAGGCTTAACTAGTTTGATAAAAGTCCTCGGGCACCCAGTCCTCAACTCCGGAGGATGGACGTTTTGATTCAGCCAACACCTGCATGAGTCATTTTGTAATCACTTTTCACACCGTTTCTCTGCAGGTCTGAGTGACAAACAGCTGCTGCAGCCCGCTGTTGACGCGTTGGAGCTGAGTAGTGACAGAGCGCTGCAGCGGAGTCTGAGCAGGTTAGTCGCCCACATGCTCTGCGTGGTGCCTTCCAGCGCAGGTGACATTCATACAGATTGAGAAGGATTTCAAGTCTAGAAGCTCAGCACAGATGATGATGCATTTCCCCTCCTCTTGTTATTGTGTACTAAGTCTGCAGCGTCTGTTTACGCACTGTCAGGTCAAAGAGAAACCGTCGAGGCCCAGTCATTGAGGCGGATGGGATGCTCAAGATGTTCCACTGTCCGTACGAGGACTGCAGTCAAGTCTATGTAGCTATTAGCAGCTTTCAGGTAAAACAACATTTTCATTCATACGTGACATACTTCAGTTTGTTTAGCTGAAGATTAAAATACCCAGCTTTTTTTT
Organism: Coreoperca whiteheadi; assembly: GCA_011952105.1. Taxonomy (NCBI): domain Eukaryota; kingdom Metazoa; phylum Chordata; class Actinopteri; order Centrarchiformes; family Sinipercidae; genus Coreoperca; species Coreoperca whiteheadi. The sequence continues at coordinate 19,991,725 of CM022470.1, forward strand.
TGGTTCACTTCACTCTCTCTGTAGAATCACGTCAACCTAGTTCACAGGAAAGGGAGGACCAAGGTTTGCCCCCATCCAGGCTGTGGGAAGAAGTTCTACCTGTCAAACCACCTGCATCGACATATGATCATCCATTCAGGTGGGCTCACAGAAGACACTCTTGTCATGTCAGAATCCCATCTCTGTAAACCTCCACATGTAACACGATCTTTTCACAGGGGTCAGAGATTTCATCTGTGAGACGTGTGGAAAGTCGTTCAAGCGGAAGAATCACCTGGAGGTTCACAGGCGGACCCACACCGGAGAAACGCCACTCCAGTAAGTCACTAAAGCTGACAACAGGTCTTATCGTTCCACATTTTTGCACTGAGCAGGTTACACTGGAGTCCCAGAGAACCAGTGCAGGGTTATTGGACTCTGGATCCTGGATTAATTTCATCACAGTGATGCAGGAATGTAAATGAACGAGGACAAAACAGATTGATAAACACAACATGGCCCATAATCCTCTACATCATCGTCACTCCTCTCTTTTCTTCTCCGTTCCTTCCTTCTTGTCTTCTCACCCACGTCATCTGCCAGATGCGAAATCTGTGGCTACCAGTGTCGCCAGCGTGCGTCCCTGAACTGGCACATGAAGAAACACACTCCGGAGGCCCACTACAACTTCACCTGTGAGTTCTGCGAGAAGAGGTTCGAGAAGCTGGACAGTGTCAAATTCCACAAGCTAAAGAGCCACCCGGACAAGCAGGCAACCTGAGGCGTCCGGGACGCTGGTGAGCTAAACAAGTGCCGGCTGGCCCGTCGAAACCAAAGGAAGACTGCCGGTGAAGAGACGGACTTTACTTTGCTGCGTTTGACCTGCCTCTCATGTCCAGGATGATGTGAACGCCTGTGGATGAAGCAGTGGATGAAGGCAAAAGTGGGCCAGTCTAACAGCTGTGCAGGACACAAGCTGTTTCAGAGTACAGGGCCCAAACATGGGTTTTGAACACATTTGGTACAGGGGGGGATTAATCCACTGTTGAGTAATGATGTCCAATTGAGCATTCGCTAAATCCCTCCCCGAAACAACTCCTAGCTTAATGACCATAACTAGGCACAGCAGTTCGGTCAAGCTTTGGATTGCTCTACATGTTGAAGCGGCGTGCATGGCTATAGTAAGAGAGATACTCCGTGTATGAAGATTTGGGCTGGTGGTTTCTCTCTCTATTTTTTTTAATTTATTTATTTTAAAAACCTCTCCAAAACCGAAATCACAAGGACAAAAGTGTAAGGAGTAGATGGAAGTGAATGGATTAAAGCATGTTTATCTGCTCTAACGTAAGCTACAAACACTAGCATGGCTGGCTAACTAGCTTACTAAACTGTCGTTACGTCCAATGGCAGCAGCATTTCGTACTTCACTATTTTATGGTGTTACAGGTTACGATAAAAAAAACACAAAGCCCTGTTCATGATAGCACATCCACGGTGTAGTATTTCCCCACTGTGTGGGAACCAGTTCAGGATGGTACTATCACAGTTAGGCTAACGTTAGCGGCTCTGTGCTGCTCCGTATTAGATTAAGGAAAGTTTGCATTCAGGCATCCCCAGCTAAACTTGTTATCCGAGATAGTGTTACGTTCGCCAAAAACACATCGGTTAATTCTCATCTCAAAAGCCTTTTCTCTTGTAATGTTAAAATTAAAACGTACTGATTTGAAAATATGAATACGAATAAAGCGTAAATCTAACCTCTGTCTTGCTTGTCTGAATGTGTAAGCTAAGCAGCTAACGTTAAGCAGGGTTACATTAGAACAAAATAACAGTCTAATCATATTTTTCTTTATCATACTTAAAATACTAGTACTAACTAGCTCTTTTACTGCAGTACAAGAACAATACTCTTTCTTTATTTCCATGTCTTCCGCATGGATCATCAACTGGTGCGGATGCTTGTTGTTGTTTTTTTGCCTGGGACATGCAGCTTTAGCCTCAGTGTTTTCATGTATGCAGCCATCAAGCGCTTATGACCCGTTTACTGGGCTCTTGTGTTTAAACGGGTTTATTTTGAACATTTAAAGGTCTAACCGAGACAGCGTTTTCAGCCAACCCATGTAGCTTACGTTAGCTAGCTAGTTACAGCTGATCAAACAGTTGTCATTTCAGCGGCAAAATCGACGGTCGTCTGCTAGAACCGAGAAGACTGCTTTTCTACCTCTGTCTGAAATCAGGGACCCACTGTTTCTCACTTTACAAAGAATTTTGAGTGGTTAATCTGTCACCATAACCATTGTAACGTGCATATGTGCTGTGCAAGAACACAGGCACAGCAACAGTAACATTATCCTTTTTATTTTCAATTAAAGGATACATTTTTGTGGGCCTTGGAAAGTGTTCTGCAGTGATGTGAGGGGGCACGTCATTAGTATTAAATGGGTTAAAACATGCAAAACACTGGTAGGGTCGATTAAAGATTAAGTGTGATTTTCAATATGATTGCTCGGTCCATAAACACACCACAAAGACAGATTAGTGATGACGTACCAGTGTGGTGGGTACATAGTGAGATATCACTTCATATGTGTGTTAAATATACTTGAAATTAAGGCTGTGAGATTGACATCAATTGAGATTGCGCCGCTGTGTGTTGCACTGCGCCGCCCGCACTGGCACAAACGAAAGGTTCATCCGTTTCAGTCATTCAAAAATCGAGCGTCTGTTGTGTGGGCCAGGAGAGCAGTCTTAATCTTGCGTGGTCCTCACCATACCAGTGTCCTGACTCACAGGCACCGACGAGAAATCCTGTGAGTTCTGATGTGACAATTCCTCAGGAAAATGAACCTCAGTCCTCTTGTGTTCTGTCTGTACTTATGTTTCTAAGCAAATGCACTTTTTCTCTCCCCTGTCAGTTTTGTTAACTGATGAATCACTAAAATATGTGACTATGACCGTTGTATTGTATTGTTTTCTGACAGACACAATTGTTTGACACAAATGGTTAATAATATGCAGCATGTTCCTGCCTCTTGCATAATTCACTCATGGGTAGGTGTGTGTGCGATGATGTGTGGGTGTGCATAAATAGTAAGCAAATGCATGAAAAGAACAAGTGTCTTGACACCTAGTCATACATGACGTCACCGATACGGCTACTGTCAGTCAGCTGAATGTTGGACATGCAAATGGTCTCTGGATGTTTGTGTAAATATCAAGTTTAGCATGGGGGAGCATACTGGTCAGTTTGTTCATGACAATTTTATTTATACATATGCTGACATTTAATTACAAGTAAACTCAATGTGCTTTACGTTAAAATGCATACAGTAACATGTATTAGAATACAATGAATCAAACAGAAGACCATGCAACAGCAATAGATGGAAAAAGAAAGGACTCTTCCTCAAAAAGAGTTCCAGCCTACAGACACAAACCACACCCAAATAGACACATTATAAAACCACCACCTGATACTCTGACTGGATTGCACTCCGTGAGCAGGTCAGAAATGTAATTGGAATCCAAACCATTAAGTGATTTAAAAAAAAAAAAAAAAGAAAAGTAAATGTAGAATTTTGAAGTTTATTCAGTCTTGCACTGGAAGCCAGTGTGGTGATTTAAATACTGGAGGAATATGTTAGGATTTGCATGTACACAAGAGGACTCTGCTGCGTTTTGAATGCGCTGGAGCCTTCCTGCTGTTAGTTTGGGTCATTATCAAAGACCGCATTCTGCTCTACATGTGGTTTGTGCAAACCAGCACACCTCCCAATACGTCATCAATGCATACAACTTTCTTTTAGCTTACCGTGCTGTGGAAAAACACTCGCACCATGCCAGCACGGCTTGAGTGGTCGTGGTTGCTCACGACTCGGTGCTCGGTGCATCCTTGCGTCAAAAAGTGGTGATGGAAGCCGGACTTGTTTGAGATTAATGAGTGAAGCAGTTTCTCAGAAACAGCTTCAGATATAAATAATAGATATCCTAATAAATCACGAACTTTTAATGTGTTTTTCAAGGGATAAAAAGCTGCTTTAGTTATGTTATTGATTCACATGACTTTTAAAGATCAGAGTTCAAAATAACTCTTGCGGGTCCTGACTCATTGTGCCTCGGAGTCAATATCTCAGACTTATCTTTACTTGACCGTAGAAAAAAATCTGGATATCCAGTTATTGATATCATATATAGATACACTTCCCCAGCTTGTTTATAGGACTGAGATGACTAGAGGAAAGAGAAATGTTATATTGTGTTGCATTATAATCAGCTGTTAAAGGAAACAGGGAGGTCAACAAAAACTAAGATAGAAGTTGTCATTGAATGTTGATCTTAAGGTCATGTGTTTACTTTGCTATTTTAGTGCTGAAGCTAGACTGGAACACATTGAATACACTGAGGATAAAACAGATAATTGTCCTATTGAGAAAGCTGAAAGTTCATTCTTGACCTTGGAACCTGACAAAACAATCTCACATCGAGGTCCATTTAGTAGCTGTACTGGAGCTTTCTATCGTAATACACAGTCTTTCTCAGTAGGTGGATTTTGCTGAACTGTCATGAAACTGTGGATGTTAACATTTGATTTTTCTGCACACTGTAGGCGCATTGAACATTTTCATTTTTATGAACAATTAAAGTGCTTCAAAAATGTGAAGTTCTACAACTCCATGACCACTGGGCAAACTGCTGCGGATGATCATCTAATATGGCCAAAAGCTCCAGTATGGTTAACAAATGGAACTCGTGAGATAAGTAGCTGGAATGCAAAACAGTTATAAAATGTCAAAAATTGTCCAATCGTTTTGATGTTGAACTATTTTCAGTAATTTGTTAAACCTGCATTAATTGATTTTGATTGATTCATTGATTGATTTGATTAATTTTTTGGCCACTTGGAGATTCCTAACGAGCTGTAGCAATACTGAAATTATCACCTTATACATATACATAGGTACCTATTTACACATCTAGCCGAGGAGGACAAACAGTCATTCATTTGAAGTTGTGTTTCTATCCACCTGGCAAATCTAATATTCACTATCCTTTGAGCTCTGTTTTTGGTCTTCATGAACTTCTGAGGGAAATACCTGGCTGCTAAATGCTCCACTATCTTCACCAGCTAGACGCTAACTTTGCCTGTTTGCTGTTTGGTGCTGGGCGGGAAGCACGTGGAGGTGAAGGGGAGATCAGTGGTGTCAGTAGTCAGCAGAGACCTGTGTTAGCTTCCCCTGTTAGCTTCCCCTTTTAACCAACAAAAATGGACATTTGTAGCCATTTTTGTGCCGACAAAATCTGATATTTTAACCCAAATCATGATCTTTTGCTAACCCTAAGTGGTCTTTGTGCCTCAACATAACCAGACCTTAAGCACAGCGTTTAAAATGTAGAGATTCAACATTTGAAGCTTAGAGCTTCAACATATCCATGGTTTGCAGAAACGTAAAATGGCTACATTTTATTCTGGCAATTGCATTGCATTATAATATTGTGATGAACCATGTCAAAGGCAGCACTGTGGTCAAGTAAAACTACAATGGGAATTATTTTTTTAATCACTGTTGATCTGAAGGTCATTGGGTTGAGTTGCATGTTTTCTGTGCTGTGGAGTTCCTGTTTTATGTTTGTCTGGGTTTTGGGTTCAGGTTTGTTAGTTTCTGTTTTATTTGGTAATTTGTCTGTTCCCTCGTGTGTGATAGTTTTGCTTCCTGCCTGTGATTGCCCTGATTGTATCCACCTGTGTCATTGTGTTCACCTGTGTCTTTGTTTTCTCCTCTACCTGAGGGCACTATTTAAGTTGTGGTTTTTCTCTGTCCCTTGTCGGTTTGTCATCATCGTTGCTTTGCAGTTCTGTCTGCACATTAGTTTTGACTTATGCCAACCTGCATGTCTGCCTGCCTGCTTGTAACCTGTTTGCAACTTGTCCACCAAAGAGACAATGAATCTCAACCCCTCATCCTGATACCTCTGTCTGCGTTTGGGTCCTTTTCTGTTTGCCTGTTTTCCACGTAGTAACAAATTAATTACTCTGATAAGAGCTGTTTCAGTACTATGGTTCGATCTGAAACCAGACTGGAACTTGTCATATACTCTGTGGATGGAAATATAATAATCCAGTATTTATATACTAGGCCTACTATTATATTATACTATATATTATATATGTTTTCTCAATAATCTGCTAAGTATGGTAATGTTTGAGATTTGGTCTGTAGTAAGTAATTACAAATGGTTACAATCATAATTGCCCATATTATTTTGTCATATTTACAAACTGTGTTAAAAAAAACACCTCGAAACAGGCACACATATTTGTTAAAAGGCTGGTGTGACTATTTACAGGTGATCTCTGTCTCTCCTCCCCTCCCTCCCTCCCTCCCTCCCTCAGGGTTGACCAGCCTAACTCCATGGTGATATGTGTTATTACTCAGCTGCTTTGGTCACGCCCACCTGCTCCCCCCTCCCTTTCCAGTACTTATAACCAGCCAGCAGCCTCAAAATAAAAGCTGAACGCTGAAAAAGTCACCCTTTCATATCTAACCGAGTGACAGAGCCACAGGAAGCAGGAGACAGAGGGTATATCGTGGGGTCATTTTCAGAGGACAGAAGAATAACACACTCCTGTACTCCTGTTATCTCACAGTCAGCCTGCTCCCACAACGGCAGCCTCCATCACCAGAGTGAAAGGTAGAGACTCTTAGCAGTGACCCAGCCTCAGAGCACGCCTCCTGGATATATCGCCTGTGAAAGGTAAGCCTAAGAATGACTTAATGTAGACTGACTGTGATTTAAAGTTACGTTGCAGTTTCCGCATGTGAGTTTTAGGTCTTTTGCTTATTTTTCAAGTGCCGTACCAACACAGGGAGGGATCCATGCAACAATGATCCTTTGTCTCCTGAGACCTGCCCTGCAATTATTCTGCTCAATGGCGTCCTTTGAGATTAGTCTCTCTCTGTTTTTGATTGAAGTTGGTCAGTCAGAGACAAGGTTTTGTTGATCTAAGACCAACAGATATAGAACATGTAGTTGCTCACATATTTAACACATACAGTACAGCGTTAAATAGCTCTTGTCAGCGCCAAAGAGGAGTTTCTCCTCTTTTGTCGACGTTTTTTTAAGACATAGTGGAAGTGCACACTACATCCTTTTTCAGTCATTGCTGGGACATTTTGATATTTGCATGTGACTCTAGCTTGTTAATACATCACCAGGCCGACTCCTGGGTGTCAGAGTGCAATCACTGACCATGAGGAAGTGGGAAAAACTCAGAGGAGTGAAATGACAGAGGGAGTCAGGGGAGTCAAGGCAACGGCTCGTTATGTTTCTGAGGGCATCCTGGTCCCCGAATGTATAATTAACTTGATGATGGCCAGCTTTATTCTAACAGCAGAGGCAGGCTAAATGGACTGACAATGGCCAGCTTTATTCTAACAGCAGAGGCAGGCTAAATGGACTGACAAGCCACTTCCTGTTTTGGGTTCATTTGAAATGAAAATAACTGTAAAGGCTGTTGTAGAAAACAGAACGTGTAGGAAATGAAAATAACTGTGAAAGGCTGAGGGATAGAAAACAGAAAGCAGCCTGTGAATCAAGTAATAGTGAGAAGGGGCCATGAGGGATATGCCAATTCCCAGAAAGCAGCCTGTTGCCACCACACAAAGGGCACTGTTTCCTATCTGTGAAGGCTACACACACACACACACACACACACACTTTGGAAGCGACAATCTTGAAGTGACTCTGGAACAGCAGAGGTTGTAAAAGAGGGTGGGAGGAGGAGATTTGGAGATAGGACACATTGATGTGTGTGTATTTGTGCGAGCACACTTGAGTGTGAAACACACCAAAGAGACTGTTGTGTATGCATGTGTGCCAACAGATATTGGGGGTAATTAATGGGCTGGTATGTTGTAATGTATGCGTGTTGGTCCTTAGTGTTAGCACCACACTCCTCCCCGAGTAATGGGTGTGATGGATCGGCTGGCTGGCCAGACTTCTATGCAAATACACACTCTAGATGTCTTTGTTGCTTTAACATACTGCATTTGCGTCCCTATGGCTTCAACCACGTCATCTTTAGGTTTATGATTTTCAAATATTCTAGCAAAATGTTCAGAATTTTGATTCAAAAAAAGGAAGTGTTGCCGAGAGGGGAAACCTTTCTTTGTAAACGGTTCTCTGAGTTTGGTTCCTTTCTTCATTTGCATACCACTGGTTTAGTGATGCACTTTATGAGAAAATACAGTGGGGCATACTTCCTCACTTGTCACCTCTCTACGCCCATTCATTCTAAACCAAACAAGGCCCTCACCTGAGTCATCCTGTAAGGTGATATGTGTACAGTAAATGTCCTTAGAGTGCAAATTAAATGCTCAGGGCACTCTGAGTGTTTGAGAAAGATAAGTTATTAATCTTACAAAGGGTAAAAGATGAGGACCTGGGAAAGTGGCGGGTGTCCCCCCCCCCCCCCCCCCCCCCCCCCCCCCCCCCCCCCCCCCCCCCCCCCCCCCCCCTCCCATAATTATTCGGTTGTGGACGGGGGATAC
>CM022470.1:20055883-20082677 GCA_011952105.1 Coreoperca whiteheadi
CTGCGCACACCACTTGTGGACCGACATGTTGCGTTCTGCCGTGTGCGGGTCTGGTTTTCGAACGCTCGAGGAAGTTGTGGCTGGATCTCAGCTCGTGGCCCGCAGAGTTTCCCGCACACTCTGCTACTACTCCGCTCCGCTGATGTTGAACATCACCATCAGCAGTCTAGTAATGGATATCACAGCAAGCCCCTGCCTGTCAGAGGTAATGATGACAACCAGCCCGTGAGGACCGCCGTAGCTCAGCTGTATGAAATCGACACCGGCCCGATGCAACTCCACCGAGTCATGGCGCGGAGTTCGGAGGTGATTCCTATATTCCCGCAACACTATCGCTGCAAGTTTCGGCTCTAAGCTAAAACTAATGTTGTGTAAGCGGCAGACAACTGACAGGCAACCACACAAGACACCTCCGACTCGGACGTTTTGAACGGTAAGCGACTTTAGGGGCCAAGTGCGGCACAACTGCCAGCTTCAGAGTCCAGCAAACTATGGGTGGAGGAAGGTTGGAGGTTTCTTCGTGCGCAGCAGACCCTGCTGCCTCGCTCCGACATGTCGCCGGGCCCCTGAGGAGCAGCTGCTTGCTACCGTATGGCGGCACGGAGAGAGCTGCGCCGGGAACTGCTGCGGATTTTCAACTCCCGTCAGCGAGAGGATGCGGTAAAAGTGTCATAGTAGCCTACAGATTTAGTTCCAAGGACGAGGACATAAGGACAAGGACCTGTGGTTAAGCCTTTTGACCTGCGTGCAAGGCATCAATTAAAAAGGCTACTTAAATAAATGGATAAATATATAATTATATAATTTAATGCTTAATAAATATATAATTAATGTGGTGTAATGTTGCAGTGTTTTTCAGGTTTGGGGAGACACTACAAGTACTGAAGGGACCGATCAGATGCATCTACACCCAGTGTTGCAGTGCCAGTAGACCCAGAGCGTGAGGCCTTCTCTCCACTGCCTCGGCCTCCATCTGTGCTTCACTGTGACTCCCAGCGTGACCTCAAACCTTTCCATGTTCATCAGGTGGTGTAACTTTACTCTTATTTCTAGCATTAGCTGTGCATGTTCTATAGCAAACAAGTCCACTGCATTGACATAATGTAGGAGGGCAAACTATTAGAAACCCCTCGGTATGCTGTACAACTCAACACTGACTGATCTAAATAAATACCATAATTGAATTAACACATCTCAGACTGAATATCAGCAACAACTGAGCATTGTAAGCTTCGTACAGGTAGATTTTATGGCAGGGCAGTTAATAGTTTAGTTTAGCTGTTGTTAGAATTACATTTTCTTTAACAATTTGTTTCTGTCCTGACGCAGGTCTACAGACAACGTTGGATACTGCTGCAAAGGAGAGGGAGGACCTGAAGCTGTGGAGGCCATTATTAACCCCCGGTATTGGGCTGCATCTTGTACTCTGATGCTGAGCCATGTTCAGAACACCATGAACACGGCACGCTGGGACCAGGTACAACATACCTTGTACAGTATTTGGCTGAAAATGATTAGTGGTCCAATGTTAAGTGGTGCAGGTTGGTGTTCGGTTTATTTTGGTACCAAAGTCCTGCACCCAACCGTGCACTATCGAAGTGTCTTCAGATCAAGATTCATCACAAAACATCGACAGCGACACAGCAGCACGTGCATAGATGAGATTAGGTCACACAAAATCCCGTCAGAGAAAGAAGGTGGTAAAAGTGTCATAGTTTCAGTTCATTAACAGAGGAAATATAAATCATTCAGCATCACAGACTGATAATATGAGTCTAATTGCAGTACAATCTGACAGTTTCTTATCCAGTGGGGTGCAGTGCTGTACACAGGAGGAAAAAAAAAAGTGAGATTTGAGTTCAACCAGGAGAGGTGACTGCCACATGAAGAAACTCTGAAAGTAACTGTTTGTCTCAAAACACTTTATTTATTCAGTCGTTTATAACTGGACTTCATTCAAGTACTGGGTAGGAATAGAAATATCCAAACCCTAGTAAATCGTATAAAATCCACAGTAAAATCATACACATTTTTTCAAAAGACAAGGACATACAAAAACAAATACTAGAAACAACAACTTTAATAATTACACAAATATCAATAGTCAGTTGGAGGTCGGTCAAACAATATAACAGCAAGGATTATATTGTCCACAGGAAGTGCAGAGAGAAGTTTTAAATCCCGTCCAAACCTTCGACACAGAACAACACAGAAAGTGTCGAACCGCACCATCGTCCCCGCTCCTCATAGCCCAGCTGGACATCAGAGAGGCCGCAGGGTCTGTGCATTTTCTTCTTGTTGTTGTGGGGGTGCCTGCTACGGTTAGAGAGGATTTAGCTCAGGTTCTACAGCCTTGAAGTGTACGGTTGATTCTCTTGATATCAAGTATCCGAGCTGCAGATAAGGCATCCAACCGGAGGGTTAGGCATCTAACAGGGTTAAGCCATCTGACCGGAGGGTTGCAATGCAAGAAAAATTTATTACAAATGTCCTATATGTTGTCTCTATTTCAGTTTGTTTTTTTTTGACATATGTACAATTTGTGAACTGCATAATCTGCCTTTTCTACAGGCTTCTCTTGGGAGCCCTGCATTTCAACCATAACGGCAGCTGAGAGGTTGCTGTGATGGTGAGCATATACATCGGCCATCATGGAGTCTGACAGTGGGGAACTCCAGGTCACCGCAGGCTCTACGAGAGCAAAGTGCTGTGTGGTCCTCCACTGCACCTGCCCGAGATACCAAGGACGAGGCAGGCGGCCTGTATCTCGCGCAGTGTTCACAGTTTAACACAGGACATTAATGTGAAACCAGCACAGATGTTTTGTTTCCAGGTTGAGTCAAGACAAAGTCGGATCAGTCTTACAATTCATATCATCGTCAGCCAAAGACCTATTCAGGCACAGTTGTTTATTTGTAAGATATCTCAAAAACCTGGTAGGAAAGATTCAATATAATCTGTTAAACAATTTACCACGGGGCCGAGGACAGTGACTAGTTTTTGTGTTGCTTTGTTTTCAAAGGCTTTCTCAGCATTGCAAGAGAGCATTTTAAACATTTTCACTGTTTACTTATGCTTATCCTGCTCACTTGAGTAAATGTCCTTTGTATTTTGATGTAGTAGATGCTAATTTAAAAATGTTCTATTAATAAAATATTAAGGATTGCCAAGCTTTAGTTAAAGGTTTGCTCTCTGAGTGTTTTCAGGTTTTAAATGGCTCAATTGGTGTATTTGTCTTTTGACCATATACAGCACATTTTGTACATCCACATACATATTTTAAAAAGTTCTAATCTTGTGTTTCAGTGTTAGTTTATCTTTGTATTCAATGTGCCTTATTGTCTTAACTGCAATCAAAACATATGCGAATACATTAATAGTTATTTTATTTACATAAAAAATATTGATCTGAACTGCATAAAATGTTATACAGTGACCCAAACGAGGCTGTGCAAAGCTTTGTAGACACCCCCTTCCTCTGGACACAACACATGTGAATGCACCTGAATGCCTAAGGTTGATTTTGACTCAGCATTGGTATGTACTTCATTACCTTGGTCCACTGGGATTCTTTTGGAGTTGTAGAAAAAATCTGACAATTCAACAGAGTAACAGGTTATCTATCTCTCTCTCTCTCTCTCTCTCACCCCGCGGTAGCCTTAGAGCACCATAAAATGTAGTGTGGAGTTACAATGTGCAGTGCCAGATACAACTGATACAAGCTGAGTCGTGCATTCGTTTATTATGGGTAAGTATCAATACTCCTGCCAGAATACGAGGACAAGTACTAGTTTTGTTAATGCCAGATAAGTGATAGTAACCTTTACAATGCTGTGATGGGAACACAGCGTTAGCTAAAGCTCACCGATACGTCTCACCCAGACGCCCAGTTGTCTGCTGATTCACTGGGGTCTTGCACGTTGCTCCGTAAAATCGGCCTCCGGTTCTGCCATCTTGAATTAGGCAAGAACAGTAGATTTAAGTTCAGCCACCAATCACAGGGCAGAGTCCGCACCCTGACTTTTGATGGATGAAGCCAGTTACATTGGGAATAAATGCAAGTATATATAAATAATTAAATATACAAAGTGTAAATATAAATAATGATATAAATACACAAGATAGATTAGATTAAACATTTATATATTTATTGTTTCTTAATTTGTAATTTATTTATTTATTGTGACAATTAAGCTTTTAACTATATAATTAAATATTTATTAAGCATTAAATTATATAATTATGTATTTAAACATGTGCACAAAATGGACCCTGAGGATTCCATGGTTGCTATGTTTTGTCTCCAGGTGCATCATATATATGTGACCATCATTTCAAAACCTGTAACGCTCAAGAAAGGGTTTCACAAGTTTCCTCCACGATTTCTTCAAAGTTACCGCTTCTACAGAGGACTTCTTCCATCCGACAAGCACTAAAGACTCACTGAGACTGACGAAAGCGACACAACAAGCTTCCATCATGGACAAAGTGAGATTAGAAAACTTTTAAAGTCTCTCCGGATTAATGAAGTGTAGGGATAAGATGCACCTTTTTTAATCCGATAATTAAAGTCAAGGTTTTATGGACAATTATATCATCTTTTAAAATATCCAATAAAATAGTTTATATCACGCATTTATATCTGTCAGCTCCCAGCTGGGATACACACAGATAATGTGAATTCTAGTGAAGCCATGAGTACAACGTATAAGTACATGATATACTTTGTATATAATTCCCAGCAGTTACTGTATGTGACATTTGTATACGTTCTATGGTGAACTACTGTTTTGCAATTATTTAATTGGAAATGTATTTGGGAATATGCAGCACTAAAGCACAATACCAACCGACATGATAAGGGCTTTGTGGTAGGCCCCTCTTTATTACCTGACTTTGAGCTCCTTTGTTGAAGAGGGCCCTGAGACCGTCATTAAGTCACGTAGTATTTCAGCACAGAAAAACTGTACACACTGCTCAGAGAGTGTGAGGTACAGGACTTAACAGGGGCCATTTTTACCCTGGGGCCCCTCGCTGAATAATTCTACCTTGTTTGGGGAAACATTTTAGCGCCACGAGAGAACGTTTAATATATCTCTGGTCTCCTGAAAAGCAATGTGATTTTTTAGGGGAGAGTTCGATTTATAGCAGCAAATGGTGAAATGAAATCCACTTTAGCTAATGCCTCTTCTTGCTTTTACTCTACATGTAGAGCCTCATTCTAACGTGTGTGTGTGTGTGTTGTTGCAGTGTGACGTGTCCACCCACGTGAGAGACCATGACTACTGGAGGAGGGGGAGAATGTCTGCACGCCAGGCAGACAGTGCAGGGACGCCTGGAGCCTGCAGCAAGTGTCCATGCTGCAGGATGGACCAGGTTGGACATCTGGATTTAACCCCGAGGCCCCAGCACTCTGCTGCTATTGCTGCTGCCAACCTTCCCCAGAAGAGGAAGAGGAGCTCCGTGCCCCGCCCTTCCAAACCTTGTGCTGAACATCCACAGAAGATGAATTTGGTCCAGAGGCCTCTGTCTCCCATCCCACCCGCTGACTTGCCTGTATTCTCAACTGGGCCCCCCAGCCCCCAGCCCCCAGCCCTCCAGTGCTCCTCACCAGATAAGCTCCTCTGAAAATACACAACCGCTCAGTGGAAGAGTACCAGAATATCTACCATGAAGTGGTCGATGATATGCTGAGGTACGTCAGTGTCAACAATCATGACTCTGTCAATCACATCATTATCACATTTGTCAAATGACGTCAAAATCTATCACTCAGTCTTTCAATATCAACACTTTTTACTGACATTATTATTTAATGTCTGCTCCTTCCACTCCTCATAGATACAAGAGTGGCTGGCTTCGTCCGTACACTTTACAGCTGGGACGACGCATCAAGCAGAAGCTGTGGGAGAGACTGCATTGTCCCATGATTACGCCATCGGCCAATGAAGACGGACTTGTGGATGTGGACGTGTCATACGGGGCTGGAGTCTATCCTCCCCTTCATGATGTGGATACTTTGGGAGAGTCCCACACATCCACAGAATACAAGAGCTAAGAAGTCAAAGTTACATTGAAGTAGCAGCTGCACTGCAAACAACGAAACACATGATGATAGTTAAATAAGATCAAATACACCTGTAAACATTATAGAAGTCATCGTCATCGTCATAATTCACTCAATTCACAGCATCCCATGGTTAAACAGACCTGGGTGTTTTCCTCATCAGTAAATGCAGCCTCTGTCAGTGAAGTCTTTAATCCAGCTTCGACCTCAACCACCATCTGAATCATCTGCCAGCTGCCTCCACCTGCAATCTCCCCCATCAACCTTCACATCTACACTCCCTGCCTTCTTACTACATCGCAGCTTTCTCCACCTACCGATTCTTGAAGACAGCTGAGGCCTGAACCTCCACCTACAGCCTCTGCCAGCAACCTGCAGCTTCCTCCACCTGCAGATTCTGAGAGACAGCTGAGGCCTCAACCTCCACCTACAGCTTCATCCAACAAACTGCAGCTCCTCCACAGCTCATCCACCAACAGATTCTGGGAGACAGATGAGGCCTCAACCTCCCCCTACATCCTCTGCCAGCATCCTGAAGCTTCCTCCATCTGTAGATTCTGGGAGACAGCTGAGGCCTCAACCTCCACCTACAGCTTCTTCCAGCAAACTGCAGCTCATCCACAGCTCCTCCACCTACAGATTCTGGGAGACAGCTGATGCCTCAACCTCCACCTACTGCCTCTGCCAGCATTCCGCAGTTTCCTCCATCTGCAGGTTATGCCAGACAGCTGAGGCCTCAACCTCCACCTACATCCTCTGCCAGCATCATGAAGCTTCCTCCACCTACAGATTCTGGGAGACAGCTGAGGCCTCAACCTCCGCCTACAGCCTCTGCCAGCATTCTGCAGTTTCCTCCATCTGTAGATTCTGAGAAACAGCTGAGGCCTCAACCTCCACCTACAGCTTCTTCCAGCAAACTGCAGCTCATCCACAGCTCCTCCACCTGCAGATTCTGGCAGACAGCTGAGGTCTGAATCTCAAACCTTCAGCCTCTGCCCTAACAACCTGCACCTTCGCCTCAGCTCCTCCACCTACAGTCCCTGCCAGCATTCTGCAGTTTCCTCCACCTGCAGATTACAGCAGATAGCTGAGGCCTCAACCTCCACCTACAGCTTCTTCCAGCAAACTGCAGCTCATCCACAGCTCCTCCATCTGCAGATTCTGAGAAACAGCTGAGGCCTCAACCTCCACCTACATCCTCTGCTAGCATCCTGAAGCTTCCTCCACCTGCAGATTCTGGCAGACAGCTGAGGTCTGAATCTCAAACCTTCAGCCTCTGCCATAACAACCTGCACCTTCGCCTCAGCTCAACCCACCTGTAGATTCTGACAGAAAGAAGCTCCACAAACCTCCACCTAAAGCCTCTGCCAGAATGCTCAAACTTCCTCCACCTACAGATTTTGGCAGACAGCTGAGGTCTGAATCTCCACCTTCAGCGTCTGCCATAACAACCTGCACCTTCTCCTCAGCTCCTCCACCTGCAGATTACAGCAGATAGCTGAGGCCTCAACTTCCACCTACAGCTTCTTCCAGCAAACTGCAGCTCATCCACAGCTCCTCCACCTACAGATTCTGGGAGACAGCTGAGGCCTCAACCTCCACCTACAGCCTCTGCCAGCATCCTGAAGCTTCCTCCACCTACAGATTCTGGGAGACAGCTGAGGCCTCAACCTCCACCTACAGCCTCTGCCAGCATCCTGAAGCTTCCTCCACCTACAGCCTCTGCCAGCAACCTACACCGCCACACCTGTATATTTGTGCAGTCATCTGAAGCTCAAGCCTCCACCTTCAGCCTCTGCAGGTATACTGCAGCTTCCTCCACCTGCAGATTGTGGCCCTAACTGCATTGTAGTATACATCCCCTCATACAAGCCCCACAGCACCTTTTTCCCCCAGTTTGTGAAAAACTCATGCTCTTTTTCTATTTTTATGTAATTCTAAAGTGTGTGGATTGTATTTATAAACTGGTGAAATAAAAGTGGAGTGGACTGTATAAAGTGTGTTTTTAAATTGGTATTAGCATTTAAAGGCCTCTTGAAATTAAACTGACTTAACACTATAAGCAACATATTCATATTTCTTACACTGGTCTTGTTTCAAACATTTTATTAGCCATTGCCATAATAACTGTATATGTTATAATTTTTATGCTATGAATCTATTCTGTACTTACGACATCTATTGCATGTCTGTCCGTCCTGGGAGCGGGATCCCTCCTCTGTTGCTCTTCCTGAGGTTTCTATCATTTTTTCCCCTGTTCAAAGGGTTTTTTTGGGTAGTTTTTCCTTAATCGAATTGAGGGTCTAAGGACAGAGGGTGTCGTATGTTACAGACTGTGAAGCCCTTTGAGGCAAATGTGATTTGTGAAATTGGGCTATATAAATAAAATTGAATTGAATTGACTTAATGCATTCTTGACATTTGCAGACAACTTATCCCTGACTTTGGCTACATTAGCAGCAGAAGAAAAACACCAAGCTTGCTGTATCGGATGTCCACTGAGTGTGTGAGCAGGTTTTCTGTGAACTTGAATTCAACAGTTTTGACAATAGTATGTAAAGATGTGCAAAAATGTAATGTAAATACACCGAGTTTTGGTGGTGGCCGAGTTTGAGCTAGAAAACAGTTCGTGAAATGTGAAAGATGAGAGGTCACTGAGTGCATTTTGTGCGCAAAGCAATTGGGATCCTCAGTTTAGTCCGCATTGACTTCTGCTGTGCTGACTGTGTGAAGAGCTTTGAAAAATTGACGTCGTATAGAAACATATGATTTAGCAATTGTAAAAACCAAAAAAAAACAACCAACAACACAAAGCTGAAGAAGGGAATGGTGACGAGAATGGCTGTACCAGCGCAAGCACCTCTGCCAACACTAGATCCACGTTTTATACAAATATGACAACAGTGCCACCGAGTGACTGCACTGTAACATTACATGTGAACTGAGAGCGCTGTGAAACTTCAGCACTGAGCTCTTCTTTAGTTTGGAGTCAGCTGCACCGAGTGGCGCCGAACTAATCACTCATTCATTCATTTCTGATTAATAACGAATCACTTGTTTTGTGCCTCCTCAAGTAAAATGATATTTTACATTTTGTCTCCCAGTCCCCCCATGCAAAGTAAAGCTTCCTGTCTAATCCATATGTCATTTTATGGCGCAATAATGCAATATACTAATTTACTAAACCTTTCCAGCCGTGAATAGGCTACGTTGGGGGAAACATTGCGTCATTTAATAAATTGTACTGCACACCTTGATTTGACCAAGCGTTAGTGTAATCTGTCCTGGCGACCACTGAACTGGGAGCTGCGCGCACCTGATCCTGCGAGTCACATCTTTGCTGTAGAACGTGTGCGTGGCAGTGACGTCACAGAGGAGGAGTCGGACGCGCCTCTGCTGCGCTCGCGCGCTCGCTCCAGCTGTCGGGGCCCCACGGACCGACGCCTGCCTCTGCCTCGCAGCGCTGCGCGTGCAGTTCAGCCAACAGGGAACTCTTTCTAGCCCAACGAGCAACTTCCCTCTGTCCACCTGCGCTCGCCTGAAAGCTCGGTTTGCACAGAGTAAGTGGCGGATGCGTCTCGATTCTCTGCGAGTCCCGCTGAGCTCCTAACAGGTGTCGGGGGAGGGGGGCCGGGCGGGCACGCACGCACGCTCGCTCGCACGCACGCACGCCGCCGCCGCCGTCGCCCGGGGAGAGAACATGTCCAATGGGAAAGACGCGAATCCTGCACAAAAGTGAGTACAGGCACCTGAAAAATCCACTGACACGCAAAAAAAAAAAAAAAAAAAGTTTGACTCGTTTTCCCTAAAGCTTCGACATCTAAACCGGGCGAGCGGTTTCTTCCCTGTCTGGGTCAGCCGGTGAGATTAAGTTTCGCTCGGCATATTTTGGTGAAAAACGACCTGCACAGGAAGTAAAAGTTAGAATAATTCACCCTCGCCTGCACCAGGGCACGCTAATAAACAGTTTTAGTCCGTGTTTCCTTGTCGCCTGCTCCCGCTGACGATGGTTTACTCTTTCTCGAGCAATTGTCATACAATAGTTGGATAAAAGTCTCGGGGGGGGGGGTGTTGCTGCACCAGGAAGGAGTCCAGTTTTGCATGTTTTTCAGACAGACTAATGTTATTTAGCCTCTCACCTGTGCAGCGCATGGATCCTGCATTTACTGTTGACCAGTGGGCACTCTGAGCTGGGGGTTCTGGGGCTGGAGGGGAACGCAATGCCAGCAGCAACACTCACTGTTTAGTGCATTTGCGTTTGCTGTGTGCACGTGTTTTTTACCCATGCCTGTGCTGCCAGCTCCTCACAGATGACCCTGAAAGAGTGCCTGGATGAGTGCATGGAGGCCCTGGATCTCTTCCTCAACAACCACTTCAACGAGAGCCTGGAGAGGCTGCGGCCAAGGTAACCGAATAACCCCCGAGTCACGGAACAGAGGTTTCAACCGGCTGTTCCGTTCTGACTTTGAGGTTTGCACTGTATGCTTTGTTTTAGTATGATGTCGGCAGTATTTGGCCTCGGGGTGACTCTGAGAAACGTCTCTGATGTGAACTGTGAAGTAGTGTGTGTGTGTGTGTGTGTGTGTGTGTGTGTGTGTGCGCGCGCGCGCTTCGTGGCAGCCAGCGCATGAGGGTGGCCCTGCTAGGCTTCAATGCTCCAGGATATGAGGTGTTTGCTAAGGCTGACGCCCAAGTTCCGACTGTTTCAACAGCCCACAGAATGGCAGTCCCGCAAAACAAACACTATGCACAACAAGCCAGAGTGGGGCAGTAGAAGAGGTGGAAAGAATAAAAAGTACCAGATATTTACTCCTATCTTTTCTCAACAGGAAAATGTGCAGGTCATGCCGCGGCTATCCTCCTAACATTGCCTCTGTTTGCTTCACAGTATGATGTTGATCCTGCGACTCTACTCTGTTTCCTATGTAGAGTGAATGAGAGTATGTACCATGCTCTCATCTACGCCACAATGCTGGAAATGCAGGCCATGATGACTTTCCAGCACGATGACCTCAGCAATGCAGGAAATACCATGAAGAGTGCCCAGGAGGTCTGCCAGAGGTCAGGATGTCTCGTGAATGTAGACTATTTTCACCAGGTGTAGTCTAAAACGTGATAATATTACTGGTTTCATAGACTCCTCATCCGCAGTCCGTGAGCCATACATTTACATGAGCGCATTTACATGGCCAGTTTCTGACCATACCCCCAATTTGAATGGGTTTTTGCATGAGAGAAGCCATTGTAGCGGCTGCTAAGATAGCGGAACTGGACACATGTAATTAGTAGATGATTGCTCAGAAAAGATGTGGTTTGCAGGAATAGTAACACTAGACTCCTGTTGGTGCTGAAATGTTGTCTGGGCGTTTCAGGTTTCGACGGAAATCCCCAGGTTTGGCTAACAAGTCAGTGGGGGAATCGCTCACTGAAGGTAAGAGGCTCGGGTGTCTCGCAGCTTTTTAAATCCATCCAAAAACCGCAAATGCAACGGAACAGATGTTAGGCTGGTATAATGTTTACCATCTTAGTTTAGCACGCTAACATTTGCCAGCTCGCACTCGCCTAATTCATTTTGCAGATATTTGGTTACAAACCAAAGTATTGAATAAATAGCCATTTGTGAATTGATGACGGCGCTGAATGAAAAGTCCGGGGACACCAAGGAGTCACAATTCATACTGAGGAGGCGACATGAATGTCTGCACAAAATGTTGTGGCAGTTTGTCCATTTGCCAAATTTGCCAAATGCATGATCCAATGGCTCACCTTTGCAAATTGATGTGTGCGTGTTCAAGAAGAGAAGGAAAGGCCCATTATACACTTGAATCTACTCATCATTTACCACACAGTCAGGTAGAAGACAAAAAAGAATGGAAGTCCGGCCGCTCTTGTCTGGTATAGTAACGTCTGGGTTTTCTGCTTCACTACTTGTTGACTATGATCATTGTATGTTGCGTGTTACCTAATGTGTGTGTCTGGCTGTGTTTTTGCAGTGCAGCTTCATGCTGAAGTGTGTTACGCAGAGTGCCAACTCCAAAGAGCTGCTCTCACCTTCCTACAGGTGCAGTAGGCTAATCTGCTTTTTGAACCACAGAAACAGCTCTACCTCCTGATATATGTTTTTCCTACATAACAGCACACCAACGTTTCCACAGACCATGTATTGTATCATTTAGAAAGTGTCCGCTGAATGTACGGCATGCAGGACTGCTTATGTCGTCCTAAATTTGTGGTACTTGAATGAACTCTAATCCAAGCCCCCCAGTTCATTGACTGCATTAAATACATTTTATTTCGTTCAGCCGTATTTATTTATTTTGCAGGATGAGAACATGGTGAGTTTTATCAAAGGAGGGATCAAAGTACGAAACAGTTACCTAATTTACAAGTAAGTGATGAAAGAAAAACAGGGCGTATGCATATAGTGAATGTCACTGGTGTGTAATGTTAATGAGCAATGAGGGTGTATACATTACCTGACTATTTAATGTCCAAACTTGCAGCAGTTGTTAAAACAAGTATTTGTATGATGATTTAATAAAGGGGCATTCCACAGATTTTACTTGTGCTACTAAGCCTGTGAAAACTGTTACATAGTATCTTTTGGAGGAAACTTTCAAAAGAAAATAACCCTGATGATTACATTTACATTTACATTTAGTCATTTAGCAGACGCTTTTATCCAAAGCGACTTACATTTGAGGAAGACAATGGAAGCAATATAACAACACAAGGTAACAAAAAGCATAAGTGCATCAAAAACGAGTCTGGTTAAAGCCCAGCACAGTATACAAAGCTAACGATAGGAAGGGTTTCTTTTTTATTTTTATTTTTTATTTTTTTTTATAGCAGAGGTAGAAAGGAAGAAGAGTTAGTGATTGTCAGTCAGGTGTTGACGGAAGAGATGCGTTTTCAAGTGCTTTTTAAAGGTGGCTACAGAATCTGCTGATCTTGTAGAGGCCGGCAAATCATTCCACCAATGTGGAACGGATCCAGAGAAGGTGCGCGAGAGTGATTTTATTCCTTTTTGGCACGGTACCACCAGGCGTCGTTCTTTTGCAGAGCGCAGGGACCTGGCAGGAGCGTAGGTCTGTATGAGCAAGCAAAGATATGATGGTGCAGAACCAGTGGTGGTCTTGTAAGCCAATAGCATCCCTTTGTACTTGATGCGGGCGACAACAGGGAGCCAGTGTAACCTAATGAAGAGAGTCATACTGATGTCATCAGGGTTATCTCTTTTTGGATTTGGACCCTCCAGATGTAATAACAGAAAGCCTCTGTTACAAACTGGGAGTGTGGGGTATGAGGCGGGAGGGCTCTTAGATAATAAAATAAATAAAAATTAAATAAATAAAAGCTCTGTAGTTGCATTATGGGAAATGTAGGATCAAGTGTTTTTGGAGCTTGACTTACACAAGGATATCGTCGTCTCTGCCGCAGAGATTGTTTTTGTTTTTGCATTCTTACAAATGGTCATTACGCTATACAGTATTAGCTTAGTATGCTGAGCTGTGTTTTTACACCATTGAAATAGTTGCCTTTCTATCTTCCAGAGAACTGCATTCCTTCACAAAGTCTCACAACTGTCTCAAAGGACCCAGCCACGTTCACTTAGAGGGCGGAATATCATTTGGAATAGGGGCGTTTAATCTGGTACTTTACAAAAGAATCTTTAAACGCCATCGGTTGTGTGTAATCACGTGTTTGCACTGTACAGCTTATCAGGTCTTCTTTATTTACAGACCCTCTCTCTATTTCCTCCACGGATACTCAAAGTTTTGGAGTTTGCAGGCTTCTCTGGAGACAAGGTTTGAGCCCTACATCTCCTCCGAAATGCATTCACTCATTGGCCGACGCGCTCACGGATGTTTTCTACACGTGTGGTCCTCCTCTTAGGAATATGGCCTGTCCCTGCTGCGCGATGGTGCGACAGCGATGAATCTGCGCTCCATGCTGTGCGCTCTGCTGCTGCTCTGCTACTACACCTTTCTCACATTCATACTAGGTGAGTGCAGATTCGGCTGATTCTGATTGTGTCCAAACCCGTCACTGAATTCCACACATTATTCACTCCTAGGAAGCTTCCTGTGTCATGTCGTATCCTATATCTGTTCTGTCCTCTCAGGCACAGGTGAGGGAGAGGTGGCTGAAGCTGAAAGGCTGCTGAAACCTTTCCGCCTCCGCTACCCACGGGTGAGTGGCAATATTGACCGTCTGTTTACAGAATAAATCGCTTTCTAGGAAAAACTGGGGCCTTTTTTTTTTCTGGTAATGAAGGTGTTAACTCTTATGTAGCATAGCCGCTCATTATCTGGAACAAATGGGTTTTTCAGAGAAATTAGGCATCACAAAAGTGGTTGTTAGCTGCGGTTTTGGTTTGCGTATGGTGCTTTTAACAGCAGCTGGCAAAATCTTGCAACCAGCATTTAAAACAGAAACATTTTGCAGGGACTTGTGAGTTTTGACGCTCCAGTTTGTGCTGTTGACCTTAGAGGGAACGGAGAGCTGGCAAGTCCAAAATGGAGAAACCTATCATAGTTTATTCGCTTTTATTATAGGGAAATGCAGGAACCAAACTTCTTTAGAGCTTTACCTGTACTAGGGACTAAAAGTTAAAAGATTGTGGCCTCTGCTGCATATATTTTGACCATTCTTTTTTTAAATGTGACCCTCTAGTGCCCCAACTTTATGGAAGCGCAATAGTATATCGCTGAAGTTCAGGTTATGATAGACATTTATTACATTGTACTCTCCAAAGTAATTGCTGAGACTTCGGAACGTGGCAACATCGCTAAAAATAAGTCAGACGGGGCAACTTCCCTGGTACAACTTTGACCTTCTGTACTAGCCATTTTTATGCTCACACACGGTCTTCTGGTGCAGTGCGGGGTTATTTAAATGGTTTCGATAATCTGGATTAACACCTGGTGTTTTTCCAATCTGCCTGATCGTTTGACCGTTCGTTTTCTTGCCCCGCCGGGACTTTGTTTTGGCGATGGCACCAGCGGTGAAAGGCACTACAAAGTTATCATAATTGATAGAAATGATGGCCAAAAATGAGATCCATGTAAGTCTGCAAAAAATCCAATAAATTCAGACTGTGGTTTGTAATGTTTGTGTTACATGTTGCTCTTTTTAGTTGACGTTTTTAGTGCTCGAAAATGAGTGGATTCCTCATCTCTTCCTCGTTTGATCTATTTTTACACCATCATCGCGACTCACTGTATGTCAGCTCTTTCATACGAATCCCTCCTTCCGATCACATTGTTTCTCTTTTCTTCCTATCGGCCAGTCACACGCTCTGAATCATCCCCACCCTGATTATTTTCATTCCGATACTCACTCCGCCTGCCACTCACGCGGTTCCTTCTGCGCCCTGAATCCCCGCACCGTCTTTTCTTCATTTTCACATGCACTCGCACACCCCCTGTGCTATCAGTCCGGCCGCTCCACCCGACTCACATTCTTGGAAATTCACAATCCCCGTTTCCGCTCCACCTTTTACCTACATGCCTGCCCATCCCAGAGAACAAACTCAAAGCCCTGGCACAATATGTACAAAACCACCATAGAAATGTCTTGGTTAAACACTTCCAAGAGTAATTGCTATAAAGTAGTTCTACTTGCAGATAGATGATAATTGAACACACGGTAGGCTGACCTGTAATACTGGGAAACACTGGAGACTGAAATCTAATTTTAGGATTTGTATTTTTTTTTCTCTTCTGTCCAGGGAGCAATATTTCTTTTCTTTGCAGGCAGAACTGAAGAGATCAAGGGGAACATTGATGAGGTGTGTTGGCTCGAAAAAATGACGACGACTGTTTCATTTCCTGTACATTTAATGTTTTTTAATAGAGCATTTATACTCACAAACTTCACATAATTGTAAGTGATTGCATACCTTTCTGGGAGTGAGTGAAGCATAAAGCGCTTCGGTTACTGTGTTCCTATCAATGTTTGCCAAGTTTTAGCCCCTGAGCTACGTAGAACCAGTGCCCAATGTTAGTATTTAATATGCAACATACCTCAAATGCAGCGTCCCTGTTAAATATTTGTATTAATGTGCCATATGGTGTAATGTCACTGTGCTACCAGGCGGTGGCACTCTTTGAAGACGGCTGCAAGGCTCAGCAGGCGTGGAAGCAGTTCCACCACATGTGCTACTGGGAGCTGATGTGGTGCTTCACCTATAAGCGAGCATGGAAGATGGCGTACTTCTACGCAGATCTGCTGAGCCAGGAGAGCCGCTGGTCCAAGGTACAGGACGCGAGACAGGCCAGAGAAGATCGGAGCGAAATAAGTCGGACGATCGCTCAATACAGACGTGTGCACTGATCTTGTCAAACATCTTGAGTGAGTCTTTATGTTTCTCTCTGTTAGGCCATGTACGTCTACATGAAAGCTGCTTACCTCAGCATGCTGCCTAAAGATGAGGCCAGGCCTTTTGGGGAGGACGAGGTAGAGCTCTTTAGGTAAACACACAAAGCCGTAATTGTTCCATGTTTTGTCTCAGAAACCCGCTGCTATTGTCCTAAGGCTCATGATGTACTTTCATTTTACCTATGTGTAGACAAGCAGCTGTGAGGCGAGTGGCTTTGTTCACATGCTTGTCTGTGTACTTTGTGTGAACCTGGAGGATTAGCAAGTATCTGCTAAGGGGTAGATCAGGGCTGAATCCTCTCTGGCCAAGGCTGCAATGTCTTCTGGGAGAGCTTCCAGTTTTGCACAACATCAACAAAACACTGGAGGAGGCTACGAAAGTGTTAAATGTACATGTTTCGACACATGAAAAATAATCTGCTTTTAAATAATCATTTGCGTCTGATGTAGTTTTTCCACAGAAAAGTTTAATTACCTCGTTAAACAAATGATTAATCCTCGCATTGAATTATGGCCCACGATTGGCTTCCGAACTAATTGTGGCGTCCAAGTCCTGCTCGTACGTGTACGTCTTAAACGCAGATTTAACGTGAGAGCGGAGAAGCTTTCGATCTTGAGCAGATGACTGTGGAAACGGCCTTCTCGCCTTCTCAAACTCTGCACACACATCATTCCGCACAGTAAAGGTCCAACGTCCAAGTGAAGCAACAATAGGCAACACGCATTTTGGAGTGGAGGGGGTCTTTACATGTTGCGATCACAGCAGAAAAATGGGCAGCGGTACCACTGCAAGTGTGTGTCTAAACCTTCGGCCGTTGTTGCGGTTTGTTCAGAGTCTGCTGCTGACCTTACTTGGCATCCTGATAAACTTCCTCGTGTTTAATAGCGTATTACGGACGTGCAGCGTCGCGCAACCAACGCGCTGAAGGAACACATGATTTGCGGGGTAGTCTTCATGCGTACACAAACGCACTGTTAAAGCTGCACTAATCACTGATTTGAACAACGGCTCAAGTGACTATGCGTAATGTGAAATGGGATGTTCATACTGACAAATGCACGGAATTATCACTCACCTCTGCAGGTCCACTCAGCTCTATAGAGCATTTTATTGGGTTTCCGCTCATTTTGGCTTTACAGCTCACAGCTTTACTGTCCTGGTTCACTCTCAACGCTCTCATCTACCTTGTTTTCAGCAGCAGGAGGCCCTGATAACCCCACTGTACCTGCCCAGCCCCAAACGGCACAGGCAAAGTTAACATAGTGGAGCATTTTGCCGTTAGAGAGCCACATATTTCCCTCAGGACTATGTGGAAACCGACACAGAGCTATGAGAGAGTGAATATTGGCGTTACGTTCTTCAGGTGGACATAGACATGACTCAAAATGAATGCTAATGTGGCTCGGTGTCTGCTGGATGTGTAAATGCGCGACTGTTAGCTGATGTGTTCACTGTTAAGGTGATAATGTCACTTTTGTGTTTACAGCTTGTTGCACTGCCCCCAAGTGGCCGGGAATAAATAAATGCAGGTTTAAAAGCAAGCCCATCGGAGGTTTTGGGCATTGTCTCACTAATTCAGACCAAATGTATCGTTTTTATTTTCCTGTCTTCTTTAGAAAAGTGCCCACCTTCAAGCAGAAGATAGCAGGGAAGTCTCCCCCGACTGAGAAGTTTGCGATCCGTAAAGCCAGACGCTACAAGGCTGCCTGCCCAACCAGGCTACCAGTGCCCGTGCTGGTAAGCTTCCACACACACAAACTCACACGATGGGGCGTATGTTTGACTCACAGAGCCTTCCAACGGTACTCTCTGTCTCATTATAGGAGATGATGTACATGTGGAATGGTTTCAGCATGATCAGCAAACGAGTAGAGCTGACTGAAGGCATGATGCAGACTTTGGTGGATGCAGAGCGCATCCTGCTGGAGTCTCCTGGTAACAGAACTTATCCCAAACCATGTGCCAGAACAACCCCCCCCCCCCCCCAACTAAAATATACCTGTATAGACAAAGTGAGATCTCTGTGCTGATGACGTCCGTTCCCTCCTCTGCAGAAAATGAGTATTCGGTGGACGACCGCAGTGTGATCCACATGCTGAAGGGTCTGTGTTTGAAGAACCAGGGTCTCCTCCAGGCTGCTGAGGAATGCTTCAGCAAAGTGTGTTCCAGGTGAGCCCCAGTGGGTTCATCTCAAGTGCGGTCGCCCACACTTGAAAGATACTCCCTGCTCCCGCTGCACGCAACTCAACAAGTGTCCCAGAAAACCGTTTATCTTCCGTGAACCGAGACCCATGAGAGTGTGCCCTGCCTGTAAAAACCTGGATGCAACATGGATAAACACCGACCATGTGTCATGTTGAATTAGGGCCACAAGACTACTTAACTTTAAATGTTCACTCTGGCATTCACACAATAAGAATAAAATCCTAAACGGGTCCAAAGTCATGCTGGAAAGGCTTTAGAGTTTAGTGCTTTGCTTTTGTCCAAAGCTTCACTGACGCTTTTTCCTCGTGCATGTCATTTAAGGACATGTTTTGACAGTGTAATATTTGCTTAGCAGTTACAAAATCTTCACCCGTCAAGTCACAGTGAATATTTACATAGCAATCAAGAATGACAGCGCTGCTTGTTGATTCACAATGATATTGGCGGCCTATGACTAAGGAGGCTTTTAAGTAGGTCTTGTGAGCGACATTTTTATTCTTCACTCATTTCACAAGTTCGTCGGCTGCCTTAATGAAATAGCAAACGTCTTCATACAGCATTACAGAGGATGTCACAGTATGGTGCAGGGTATTGACTTCATAAAATGTACCTGTATGTGACATGTTAATTTTCCTTCTCTCTGTGTGTGCTCAGTGAAAAGAAGATCAGGTTTGACCACTACCTGGTTCCCAACTCTCTGGTCGAGCTCAGTCTGCTCTACATAGACCAAGGCAGAAGGGACGAGGCAATTAAACTACTGCACAAGGCCAAGTAAGTTTCTCCTTAATATTCAATCAACGTCTGAGACATCGTCTAATCCTGCCACACACTGTAGATCCAGTAAGATGACATGGTGGAATATGTCGCTTTCATTCTTGTGCGCGTAGAACATTTGCATTAAATACAGAAATACAGTGCTTTTAAGTAGAGTTGAAAAGGTGCCTGCAACTTTAGTTTTTGTACGTATTACAAACGAAATACAACATGCTAAATAGTGAGCTTTTGAGGTGCTAGTGGGGTGGCCATACGTCCGGATTTGAAGCCCCGGCACAGCCTCAAGCCGGACACTTATTTGTCCTCCTTTTTTGGAGTTGCGCTGAATCGATCTTAAAAAAAAAAAAACAAAAAAAAAAACCCGGGACGCAGCAGCATAGCGTCTAATGCCGTAAGATCTCCGGTCAAACAAGTGATTGGCTGGAAGCGGTGTCAAATAAGTATCGGATAACTCATTGGTTAAAAACGTAAGGAAGCCTCCACGCGCTGGCTACAGGCTGCGTCAAACCATCACGTTAAACATGCCAAAACGTCAGACCTCGTTTAATGCGGAATGGACAAAAGAGCACGGGTTTATAGCAAAAAGCGGCAGAGACGCTTTTTTTGCACACCGTGTTGCCGACAAAATGTGCCAGATTATTTTATTTTTTTTATTTTATTTCCAGAAGTGTTATGGGTTCAGGCACTTTGCAAGACTTTTTTGAAACGGACATCACAATGTCTTGAATAAATGCAAATACTGTGAACAAACACTTTTTTTTGCCTCTTCTGTTACACTCAGGTCTACATCAGATTGTCTGGCAATGAATAGAGTGGGCTATTTCAGAATCACTGTATCATGACACCATCGACATGATGGACACAATTGTATTACGAGTACACCAGAGTCCTATGCAATTATTCTTGCCTCACTAAATGCTGCAAAGTGTCCTAATTGTTCAGCGTTATGGACATGGCCACCCTAGGTTCTAGTAGGCAGATTGTGTCAGCTTTGGACAAAGCCAAGCTAGCCGCTCCCCCCACATGTGTCCAGTCTGTATGCTAAACTAAGCTAACTGGCTGCTGGCTGAGGCTTCATATCAAGGCACAGATACGAGAGTGGTATCAATCTTCTCATCTAACTCTCGGCTAGAAAGCACGTAAGCCGATTTCCCAAAACTATTGCTATAAAATGTCATTTTATTTGGACCACTACTGAAGTTGCGCATTGACACATATCTTAGTATAAAATAGACAATATATGTGTGATGTAATATAAATATATATTTTATTTATTTATGGCAATTACAATTATTTTACCAAAAAAGTCTTTACTGCGGGACTGTTAGGATAGTACTACAATGTGAAGGGGGTACTGTCTCTCCGGTTGCTCAGTATGTAGCCACTACAGGAACACTAGAGGTCGCTCTCCACCTATTACATATAGGTCTTGAACACATTTTAGCCCCTCACTGGGGCAGGGTAATGATATGGGTTTCTTGAGGACTGATCGTTTTTTATATGAGGGTGTAGCTCCTCTTTCCTGTCACACTTGAACCTTCTCTACTGCTTCTGACTTGCAGGCACAACTACAAAGAATACTCGATGGAGTCTCGTACACAGTTCAGGGTGCACGCGGCTCTGGCCAAGCTCAAGGCTGACCCTGGCGAAGAGGAGGAGACTCACCTGTAGGAAGGCGATTCTTCATGACGGGAAAGGCTCCTCGCACTGGACTCACCGCCCCCCCCCCACACCCCCACACACACGGCTGTTTTTAGCTTGATGCCTAGTTTTTAAACCTATATTCATTTTCAAAAAGAGAATACTGGGTATTTTATCAGTGTGCAGGTTTACCTTTTCAGGCGTTTTTGTGTCAGTCTACACGGACATCTCACTGGACACAAGGTATAGCCTGTTAGAATATTTACAAGAGCCCGTCCTTCCCAGATTGGCCTTCAAGAGCATAAAACTGTCACATTTTGAAATGTGAAATGTATAGTAATTACTTTTACTTTATTGAAAAAACTCCACGATGATCACATAATTAAGCAACTTGGCACACTGTGCTGTTTTGGAATGATGTTTGTAAGGGGTTAAGATGTTCGTGGTTTTTCGCAGACAACTGCAACGAACATTTGAGAGGAAATTGTTTAAAAAGCCAATTTGGAAAATAGCGGCCTGGCCTGAAGGAAACGTCCGAGCCAACGGTCAGCAGCCAGTGTTCTGTGCACCCCGAGTCCTGCATTGCGGGCCGCTACAACGGTCCCACTCTGTATGGTTACCATGGGGAAGCATGCCAAAGAGGTGAAACTACTCTACACTGCTGTTCTATCTTAGGGTGTGTGAATTAATCAGTGTTCAGGCAGATCTGGATCAGTGTGTGCACTTTCTAAAAAAAATAAAAATAACCTTTCAAATGTATTAATTATTTTTGCATGAATAAATTCCACATATGAATGTCTGTGTTTTGCCTTAAATTACTGTCATCTTGTTATTTATCTTCTTCCTCTTAAATGTATTTCAGGCAAAAATCAAGTCCGCACAGATGAATTTATTTCAGTGGCAGCTAAATACATACGGAGGAAATGAACACATGCTGAACAAATAGGACAAAAACTTTGTTTTTTTTAACAGAAGAAAAACAACGTGCATTGCCATTGCAGATGCCGTCAGGTAACACTCAACTGTTATTCAGATACTCTTCAACTGTTCCGCTGAGTTGTGTTACGCAGCACCTCCTTCCAGCTCGCGTAAATACAGCCACTCGTGTCCGAAGTGACTACGAGGCGGCAGCAGGTGGTGCGACAGGGGCCGCTGCCTGCTCCTCTCTCAGTCTGCGTTTCATTAGTTTCTGCTTCTTCTTCTCTTCCTTTTCTATTTCGGAAACCATTTCCAAGAACTTGGGGCTGCGGGGGTCCACCGCGTAGCCAAAGCGCTCTCTGGCCTCAGCCAGCAACTTTGTACGGCGGGCTTTCTCCTCCTTGAGCTTGTGCTTGGTTTGACGCTTCTCCCTGCGCCAATCCGCTACCATCTTGGGCATTTTGGCCATGTTCGCTGCTATGAGTTTCTCTCTGCCATGGAAATGGAGAAAATGAGTACAGCAGATGTTAACGTGGCGCACGATTAGTTGTACAATGGTTCGGGTTATGTCTCGACAACTATTAGATGGACCGGCCGTGAAACGTGGTATAGTTCGTGTTTCGTGATGAATTGTAATACTGTGATGGTCCCTCGACTCGTGCTCTTGTGTTTATTCGGATCTCTTTTGGCTGGAGACTAGTCTCCCAGTCCGAAACGATCAGAAATAACAGCGCACATATATTCACGCATACACATCACACTCCATTATAAATACCTGTATACATAACATTTGTTTATTACTTATAGGGGACAGTGCACATTAATCAATATGCGTTAACATCAATGTAAATGTACCAGGGTTAACTGCTCGACAGCTAATTTAGTCCCAACTCAACTGTCAGAGTGTATACACACACACACACACACACACTTAATATATTTAGATAGCTTTTTTG
This sequence comes from Coreoperca whiteheadi, assembly GCA_011952105.1. Lineage (NCBI taxonomy): Eukaryota > Metazoa > Chordata > Actinopteri > Centrarchiformes > Sinipercidae > Coreoperca > Coreoperca whiteheadi. The sequence continues at coordinate 20,078,829 of CM022470.1, forward strand.
TGTTGTATGTGAACATAAGCTGAATATGTTTGGGCCTTGGACTATAGTGTGTTTTCACGACACGTCATCAACCCGGAAGTCGGCCATATTGGCGACACTGAACGTAAACAACGCCACTGAAGCGAACGGAACTCGCAAACTTTTGCTGATTATTTCTGCTGAAAATGGTCAATTATTGTCGTGTTTTAGGCCGTACTAATCGGTCGGACCGGGAAAAACATTTGAAGTTTTATATACTGCCAAAAGTAGTAAGAAATCAAGGAGAAGAGTGCAAAACACTCTGAGGAAAGAAGGCGTTTGTGGTTGTTGGTCAAATTTAACCAGGATTTCAATGGCAAGAATCTTGACAACATTCGCGTTTGTTCTTCTTATTTCTTGTCAGCTAGGTGAAATATTAGGCTACTATCTTAACTAATGTTGTAGTGTAATAGTATACTCTCATATTGATGTTCCGTTGCGGTTTGTTATTTCTTGGCTAAAAATCTGATTCTAATCTCATTTCTTAACCTTCTCCAATAGTACAAGACCTGCATATTTTCTGCAAAATGTTAGTGAAATTTACTTAATGGTGCTATATTTATTATTACTGTATTCTAGGTAAAAGATCTGACCTGTATACAGACTGGGTGCCGTGCGTTAATATGACCGGAAAACAAGGACCACGATCACCTGAGGACTCACTGACGTCACGCTACTAACGTCGTGTAGATCGAACCCAGCAGAAACACAAGGATGCTGCTGCCCACTCTTTGCTTCTTTTTTTCCATGGTTTAGACTTAATTAGTAGAAATGAGTCTCCAGTGGTGCATTAACCGTGCAATCCATGATGTTGACCACATATCTTAATTATACTAAAGATACTTTCCGGTTGCATTATGGGAAATGTAGGATCCAGGATTTTTGGAGCTTGAGCCATTCTGGAGACTAAAAGTCAGGATACATTTAGTCTCCAAATTTGATCTCTCTCTCTCTCTCCCCCGAGTTCCCCAACTGCATGGAAGTGCAATAATTAATTGCTGGAGTAGCCAACCCCTTTAAACGTCTCTTTTGACGACCTTCTTCAGATAACGCTTCCTCAAAGGCGCCCTGGCTAATATTCGACAATATCAGCGGGGTAACTTTGCTGTGACGTGCCGTGAGAAGCCTCAGATGGCGTTAAAGAGCTCCGTGTTGGGGGTGACTTCTCTGCCTGAGCGATTTGTTGTGTTCTCCTGTATTCTCTTAGCCCCGGCTCGTGCCTCTCGTATATTTACCATTGCATAATGCTATATGGGGAGGAGGAGGAGGGGGGGGCAATACATCCAGTGTTAGCACAGAGCTGAACTAGAAGGCGACGGGCCCGGGGTTTAGGATACACGGTATGTTTACGCTTGCCCGATAATTGGCGCACTGGCATTCGCTACGTTACTTACTTTGCCAACCGCTTCTCCGTTTCCTGTCTCTCCTTGGCCTCGATGTTCCGCAGCATGACCTCTAACGGAGGGTGCCACTCATTTTCCTCTGCGATGATCTCGTCCAGCTGCTCGTGGCTGGGCCACAGCGACGCGGGGTCGATGCCGGACGCTGAGCCGTAGCGGCCGAACACCTTCCTGTCGTACCGCGGCGTCTTCTGCCATCCCGGCGTCTTCTCACTGTCCCTGTCTGGAATATACGGCTCACGGAGGTTCAGCTTCAAAGGCTTGGGGTTATACGACGCCGTCTGCAGTAGAAGCGCACTTCGGTTCGGAGAAAGGACCGTTTTGGAAGATGAAATTCCCTTCAAACTCCCGCACAACACTGCCGTCCTCCTGCACAGCATGGACGCCGCCATCTTTCTTCATCCCCAAGAAGGACCCCGGTGGATAGAAAGAGGTGACTACCGTTGTGCCTGTTCGTCGATCTGCCGGTGGTGTGTTTTGAATAGCTTGAAACGGTTATCTGCAATTAGGCCGTGTTGTTGGGTAATATGTTACTGGAACACACAATGAAATGTGTTTATATGACCCGTTTCATTACAAAAAGGCAATCCCAAAGTGCTTTAAATAAGGCATTAAAGACATTACATTAGAAAATGAGCACACAACATTAAAAAAAATAAAATCAAACGGCATCAGAAAGTAGCAATTAATTTACAATGAATCAAACAATTAATCTATTAATCAATTAGTTGACAGAAAATGATTTGACCAAAACGTTGATATAGAGTTTGTCTTATGTTTTTTTGTTTATACCATTCAAATTGAATGAAAACAAGCAATTCGAAGAGTTCACTCTGGTGTTTGCGGAATTGCGATGGACAATTTTCACTGTTTTCTGACATTAATACACTAGCGATTCATCTTAAAGATGATATTTTTATAAAAGTATTTCAGAAGAAAGGATTTTTCTTTGGTTTGACACTACTGGGGGAGTTGTGACGGCCAAATGTCAAAAGGTCCATAGCTGGTAAATGAATCCCTTTCAGTGGAATTCTCATTGACTTTTAGGCGTTAAGGTTAGTAGTGGGGGCGGACATGTTTTTCACCCAACATCCCCGTTGACTTAGACGTAGTTGTGAGCAGGTGGGCTGTAGCCAGGGCACCAGAGCAAGAAGGGGAGCTGAGGCCCTTTCAACACCTTGCCTGAACACTTAAGGACCACTGGGCATGGGGAATGAACCTACTTTAAAAGAGGGGACCTTTGTTTTAACCTCCTTAGCTCCACCTCGTCCCTCCTCTTTTAGCAGCCTCCACCCTCCCTCAACTACGAAATTTGATTTCGTTTCAAGAAGCGGAGATTGAACAAATGGGCTTGCTCTGGAGTGCAAGCACTTACAGACACAGATGTCATCGCTTTTGTGTGGCGGGAGCGCGCAGAGCTCTCCATCGTCATTAAAGATTTAGGGTTCCCATGGCAGGGGTAGCACTAGGCTGCAGGTGGGGGTGGCCATGACAGAGGCTTAATTTGGCTTAGGAGCGATCTGGTGCCAAGCCCGGGGCTTTAGGGATCACATCAGCGTCAGTCACAGGCAAATAGGCTTGTTAGCAGTTAGACGATAAGGGGATGGTGGCAAGAGGACAGGTCTATTTCTGAGTGAGTATTTGAGTAGGAGTGATGGGTGGCGTATTAATACATGTTTAGGGAAGTTATATAGAACACCTGAATTGTGACTCTGTTACCTCTGGAAATTGCATCAGTTTTTGCAGGTTAGTCAGGGTTGTGTTGGCGCTTAAAGAGCCCTGCGGCACACGTTGGCAAACAGCAATTCCAACAGTTGAAGCATAGTGTCTTACATGTACACCCCAGTGTGGCAGAGCATTTTCACAACAACAGACTGCCTTCATAGAGTTTGGGAAACTCGTGCACACTAGACTTGAGCTAGCGTTGCCAACTTGGGCTTGCTGGGGTTTAATACCAACATTGGTACCTGTTCTTTTAGGGTCTGTGGTGCCAGGAATTGGAATAAGTTACATTTGAACATTAAAATGATAAGTAACCACCACAATTGTAAAATGAAGGCATTTCAGAAAAAAAGGGCTCATGGGAAACTCAAGCTCATCATTCCAGTTACATGTGTATAGAATCTTATAAATAATCTATTTTTTTCGGATGTTTCACTTTGGAGTGATTTTTATTGATGATATATGTATTTATCATGTCTGTTTGGTGGTAGTAGAAGGCCACCTGGAGCCATGCGTCTTTGGAAATATGCTCTTCACTGTGTCATCTAGAGCAATGAAATGATTAGTCGATTTGTTGTTCGACAAAAAACCCAAAATGATCTCAACCAATCTTGATAATCGATAATAAAAAGCAAAAATGTGCTCAACCCGCCCCCCCCCCCCCCCCCCCCCCCCAACCCACCCCCCCCCACCCACCCCCAAACCCCCC
>CM022470.1:20109968-20120443 GCA_011952105.1 Coreoperca whiteheadi
CACACACACACACACAGAGAGGAAATATTTGGGTTGATCATAACCTATGCAGCCACCGCGGCTGCCTCCCCCACCGCTCCCTAACCTCCGCTCCCTCCCGCCCTCTCTGTCGGCCCCGAGCTGCCCCTACACTTTTGCCGGTGAGAGCTACTAATCCCCTGCGTCCATGGTTTACTCTGAGCCCGTATTTAATTCCTCTAAACCCCCAGCTGCCGCCCTGGTTACTCACTGAACACGACAGACTGTGAACCGCTCTGGTTATTAATAATTCACCAGCCCTCCGCTCCGCTTCTCCGGCCGCAGGACACCGCACGTCCTCACTGGTGCGTGCGTGCAGCCACGCTCTGTGTTCTCACTTCTAGCACTTGTTTACCTAATTTTAGCTGCGCGCTGTCTCCACGGGGACACGCACATTTCACCTCCTTGTTACTGCGCGCAGCCTGTAGGCAGTCCCGGCCGGCGTTGCCCACTAAGTCCCGTTAGTCTCTGGTGTGTCTGGCGTTGCGACATCCGCGCGGCCACATGGTGGGTTTTGTTTTAGACGCCCTTCTCTCCGCTACTTTCGCCGGACACTGAGGAACAGGTGGGGGTAGCGCCGCGGAGGAACTCCACGTTTTTTCATGTCGGCGAAGCCGGAGCATGCACGAGGGAGAGCGCGCGGCGTCGTCCGCCTCTACAGGAGCAACAGCTGATCTGGTGAGCGCGTAAGCAGAGAGTGCAAGCTACTTACTGTCGGTGCACAGCCAGACTCCCGCTCTGTCACTCGGACTCGGACGGCGACTGTGTCGGTGGCGCAGAGCGCGGCGGCTCGGTGGACATTACGCTACCGAAGACAGAGGGAGCAGCGCGCACTGGCGGGCGAGCACGGCCGGTTTTCATGGAAATATCACGAGCTGAAACCGAACATAAACACCTCGCATGAGGAAGTCGGGAAGCAGACGACTTGGATTATACGGCTCTGTCCTCCTTTGCCTTTACTGAGACGAGCTGACTACAAATTACAAACAAATGTTTACCGGGCAGCAGGCCGTGTATTAGGGCTCTTTTTGCTTCCGGTATAAGGCCCAGCTGAACAAGAATCCGAGCAGTTTTCTCCTTCCCACACAATTTTTTTTTTTTTTTTTTTTTTTTTGGGAAGCCGAACTTTAGAGAGTGGAAAATGGGTCTTTGAGAGTGTTGGCACACATCCCTACACCACAATGGTACGTGCTATGTAAACCAATAATTTGCTCATTTATGCAGTCAGCTTTCAGATTCATTGTAGTTGTTCATAGATTTAATGATACACAGAAAGAACTTTAAAGTAAAGTTTAGTGGTCTGAGTTACCCACTTATAATTCATGTGTGTGTTATTATTTACTTGTGTAGCTAATGGGTAACAGTCACCAAAGGGTGTGCCAAGTCCTTCCACCTACCTTTTTATATGTTTTCTGTCACAGTTCGACTTGATACGGTAGTATGGTTATTTTTAAATTACATGAAATAATGCATGCACATTTAAATTTATGTCGCTGTTTGGAAAGCAGAATACGCCTCATTTTAATAGTTAGATTCCATGTTGCCAGAATTTCTTGTCTACCTCCTGGCCAAATCAGTGTCCAACCCTCCCAGTTCACCGCCCGATGCCCACTGCCTTCTGCCGTTTCATCCACATGGAGAGCCTGACTCCTCACATTACAGTGGTCTCTGATGTGGGCCCGTCTGTAAACTATTTATAGCCACATATATGATACGCGCTATCGCGTATCATTCGGTGTAAGCAGCTAATCAAGAAGCGTCATACAGCCCCGTTATAAATGTTACATGGTGACATGTGAAGAGCTCCCAGAGCCCGAATCCCATTTAAAGGCAAAGTTTAACAGAGTTAGGAAATTTGGCTATAAGCTGATGGAACGTTTTTGCTCCAACATTCAATTATGTGCCTATTTGATTTGTGCGTAATTACGCACAGCGGTTTAGACAAATTCCTTCATTGTGCAGGCGATTTATTTGTGCAATTCAGAGAAATCCTGTGACATCACAAAGCAAAAGTTTGTAGGGCTTGACCTCAGAATGTGCTCACTTCTAGGATTCTTCTGGGATCCAGCAACATTTGAGACTTTATTTGTGGTTTCATTTCATTTTTGAATGGGCTGAGCACTTTCATAAGAAAATCTAACAGGATATATGCCTAAAATGGCAAATCTATTCCATGTGGGTTTCAAAATTAGTGATAAAAAGAATTATGATATTTAGCTCGCACATCCTTGACCCTTAGATATTATTTTTTTATTTGGCATGAAATGAGTCAAGTCAGGCAATAGTTAGGGGGACCTCCCCCATACAACCTTGAAGCTGTTTAGATACCAGGAAGGGATCTTATTTGCACATGAATATGGAAGATTATTAGTATGAATAATTATTTGTTTACGAGCATCCTTGCTGACATGGCAGCTGCCCAAGAAGCTCATCAGTAAAAATGATACAGAATTCAGGACATGCCTCACATGGGATTATCTCGACTTGTTATTCTCCTACTTATAGCAGCAACTCACCTCTTTTTTAAAGGGAAGGCTGTATTGTGAATTTGTGCCAACTATTTCAGTTGCATGTTAGTTTAGTCAGAATGCACCGGAGGCATCTGTCAGTCAGTGCCAGGATTCCATCAGCATCCTCCCCCGGGGCTGATGCTCCATCTTTGACATAAACACTTAAACTCCACTTGTCTGTAGAGCGGATCTGTATCTGTGGCACCACAGGTTATTGATTTTTCCAAATATGTTGGAAAGCAGAAAAGGAAATGCGACCCATCATCTTGAAACTATACATATGACACACGTTTGCTCCCAAATTATAGTTTACAATATAGCATATTAGAACTTCATTATAAGAAAATGTTAGTCGTATTTTGAATATATTAAAAATCTCCACTGCTCTCTCATGGTCAGCATATGTGTGATGTACAGTATGGAGCATAAGAAACAAATACAGTAATCAGGAAGTGCTGTGAAAATAGGGTTAATTGTATCCCCCACTGTTTGTGTGTGTGTGTGTGTGTGTGTGTGTGTGTGTGAAGCCTGCCACATGATGATCAGACAAGCGATTTTCCAGTCATGTGTGATCTCCTTCTTGGCTGTTGCTGCCAGTGAAGTCATCCCTCACTGTATACAGAATATTATGCTATTATGTTTGTCCTGGCCTTGACATTTCCCTGGAAAAATAAATAAGGCTTCAAGCAGGCTATGATAGCTTATGTGATGTGTAAGCTTTTGCCATAGTTTAAAGATGGAAACTCTGATATACGCTCAAACACGCGTAAATATTAGGAGAGTGAGATCAGATGGGTTTGTCAGGTTGATTGGTTTTTAAGCTGTCGTAACTAATGTAGCATGGTTTAGCGGAGTGGCTATCGAGGACACATCGAGAGGCGTGATCATGTGACGCCTTCCTTGATGTGACGTTCGTGTTGCACTAAATGAGTCAAAAGAAAATGGGTCGCATCTGACAATCAAAGAGTCGTGGGCCTGAATTGTTTGCATGTATCGTTTTTTTTAAAAAGGCAAGCAACTGGTGGAAGGAGAAAAACGTGAGATTCAAAGGGGTACTCCAGTGATTTAGTATTGCACTTGCATAAAGTTGGGCGGCTTAACGAGAGGCAGTTTGACCGAAGAATGATCAAAAGTGAAGAAGCCGAGGCCGAGATAGCCAGGCTTTTAGTCCCTCTGATGAGTCATGCGTCACCAAAGCTGGATCCTACAGTTCCCATAATGCAACTCAATGGCATCATTCATTAAACCTCCCCTGCCTGTTTAATGAACCTCCACTTTGACACTCCATGGCCCCAGTTTGTAACCAAGGCTTTGTGTCAAATGTCTCAACATTGTTTTGAAGATAACCCCGACTATGACATCATCTGGGTTATTTTCTCAAGCTTCACAAAGACATTATGCCGCTGTTTTTACATAACGAGTAGCTCTCTCGATGACAAATAAGCTGACTTTTATATGTAAAACCAGTGGAGTACCCCTTTCATTTTCAGGTTAATGAGTGTAAGTATCACTATTTTTTTTATCATTAGGAGTACATCTGAAAAAGAGGATAAACACGTTTTTACAGGCCAACAAAAACATGTAAGTACAGGCAGCTCAAAAACTCCTCTTGTTTTTTATTTGCCAATATTCCGAGCCCGCCCTCTTCAGGGTCACCTTGAAACATTTGTATGCTTTATTTTTATCACGCGTTTCAATTTAAACAGACACTCGCACCGGGGCAGAAAGCTGTATTTATGAGTGGTATCTCTCATGGAGTATTTACTCTTGAAAAGAAGGAATGGTAATTATAAATCACAAGTCCTGTGATGGACTTGTTAGTGGAGAGCACTTTGTGCCAGCTGAAAGTAGCAGGGTCCCTCTTCGTGACTTGTTTAAACGAGTATTGAAAATGTACGGAAGTGAAACAATCCCACTGGAGTGAGCAATCTCACCTGTCCCCAATGTAGGGTTAGGGTTTTCTTTAAACAAGAGCCTATATCTTGAAATAAAGCAGACTCACAAGGATATGACGTATGAGGATAATTTTGACTTCAGATCAGATCAGATTAGTTCGCTTTGGAAACAGCAGCACACTGACCGATTTCTCTAACTTTTTTTTTTTCAACAAAAATACAATACTGAGACTTTGAGGTGGATTTTTATTTATTTTTTGCAGCGTAAAGGAGGTCTTACTTTGTCTCATCAAGCTCAGGCTGATCACATAACACTCCTAACTCTTCCATCTCATTTCTAACGCTGCCTCAATTACTTTATCAAGACTTAACCCTCACATTAATTGGTTTCACAAGACACCCCCGACTGCACACCAGCTGTGTAACTGAGTAATTTGAATCCACTTAATTTGGGAAGGTGTTTGTATCTTCTGCCTTCTGAGTTTAATTTTGAAAAAAAACAAAAAATCACAACAACAATACATGTATTTTCTCTCTTCACTCTCCTCTTTAGGGCCTTAATGAGAAATTAGAGCCAATAGCATTATTCATTAAACTGAGCTTGCCAGCTATTTATCACTGTAACAATATTAGCATATTTGTTTGAATTTTCAACACTTTTTTTTTTTTTCTTGCGTTCCTAACCAGGTTTAGCATTTTTAATAATCTGGCATCGAATGCATCGTACCAAATTGAATGCTGAAAAAGAACCAGTGGCAAGCCCCAGAAACATACTAAAAATCCTTTCTAAACACACACACACACACACACACACACACACACTCAGGCACACACACTCCTCTAATTACCGCCTCCCCTGCTCCCTGTCTCATTCCTCACCTCCTGAGATGCAGGTGTAAAATATCACATTTTTCCAGCATTTCTCCCTGAGGTGGCGCTGGCTTGGACTCACACAACGAAAATGTCCTCTTTCATATTCCCCCACACATTTTTTTCTACAAACAAGTTCCCCCTCCCTCCCCTCCCTCTCTTTGATGTGCTTGCCACAGCTGCACAGGTTTGTTAGCTTGTTACCAGGTGAAGAATGAGGATACAATTAAGGCAGAATGAAGGGAGACTGGGTAGGATGTCAGCGTTGTTTTCGCCGTAGAAGAGAAGCCTCTGATGCTCAAGAAACTGGTTGAGCTCACGGAGTCGATGCTGCAAATGATTAGGACGCTACGGCGGAAGGATCAGAAGGTTGTTAATCAGGGATTGTGGGGATACCTGCCTCTCGTGGATTGTTGTGTATCCAGAAATACGAGACCCAGGTGGTTTCTGTGCTGGTGTGTGTCTGTGTGTGATCAAGAGAATGAGGGAGACAGGGGAAGGTGGGCCATATGCATATGTCCGCTAATATATCCAAATGCCATGAAAGACAGCCAACATGAGCACCCCGCTTTAGATCTGACTTATTACATTGGAGAGAAGGGAGCCGGCAGAGTGCAGCTGAGGTACAGTAGAGATCAAGATTCAGGTTTACACCCTCTTATTGTCCACGTTAGCATGCCTGTGAGAGTAGATTTTGGTCAGTCGATGGGTTTAACAACCCACAGCGATTAGAAAACAACAAAGCAGTCGTGAAATTCCCTTATTTGCTTTCTTTCTGAGATTGAGCTTAGCATAGTTTAGCATAAAGACTGGAAACGGGGGAAGCAGCAAACTGGTTAGCTGGCTCTGTCCAAGTAAAGATAAACAATATGGCGACCAACACCTCTAGTGTTGGTCGGCAGTGACTGCGTGCAGCCTTCTGAAGTCTCTCGGTGATTGGTTGCCAGGTTTGGCACCATCCTACCTTTTTACATTTATGTATGTATGTTATTTTATGTCATGCATGGGTTTAACAAACAAAATACATTTAGTAAGTAAGGCAGCTTTAGACAGATTTTTCTTCTTTGGACAGAGCCAGGCTAGCTGTTTCGCACCGCTGCTTGTCTTCATGTTACACCTCCTGACTCCAGGTCCGTACTTTCTGTACAACGCCTCACTTGTGACCTTATGGCTCTGTATGTTAGTTACCAATGCAAACATTACAGGTAAAATTAAAAACCTTAATTTTTACATCTTTAAACCTACGAGAACCGATTTTTTTCTTGGCCACTTGGAGGCAGTGGAAACAAGCTGTGAACACAAAAGTGACACACGAGCACCTTTTAAGTTAATATGGCTGACGTGTTATTTAACAGTTGCTAATTTACGCAATCCAGCGCACACCCATTCATTCGAAGTCATGAATATAAGTTCAATATTTACCCGCCTCTTAGCTCTATTGTGATCCTCACTAACTCCTGCCAAATGCTCCACTATGTTCACCAGCTAGTAGCTAACTTTGTCTGCCATTTGGAGCTGTGCGGGTAGTGCAAGCTGGGTTTTTAGAGCTTTCTCGCTGCAAACAGCTGCCTGCTGCGGTCATAAACATGCCGAGAACTGTGAGAATGAACCAAAACAATAACGTTGTGGGCCAAAAAACTAAAACAACGAGCTGAAATGCGCTATAAAGCTCTGCAGAGTTGAGGGTAATTGCGAAGTCAGAGGATAATTCTCTGTGGGTTCATCACTACAGGCGACCCCTTCCCCATTACACAGTCATTTGATCCATTGTTCATATAGAATATTGATTATAGCTGCTTCGAAGGCATTTTTGTGATTTAATAGACGTCTACTGTCTCCAAAATACCCTGAACACCTTTGAAGATGTAACCTGTGGCTGAATAACAGGTTAATTTAAAATAGAAGTTGTGATTTTTTCCCCCTGAGGCTTGTGCTGGGAACACTATATGAATGAATCACGGAGTAACGTACAGAGTTCTGAGGTCACAGATGGGGCTACTTTGTACTCACAGACATGAGATTGATATCAATCTTCTCTGCTCACTCGCAGAAAGAAAGCACTAGGGCAAATTTCCCAAATCTCTTTAATACATCATACGTACATAATATGGAGGCTTGAACTGCGGCATTGACCAAGAAAACCAACGTTCTCTTCTGTCCTTTGGCCTGGGCCGGGAAAGTTCCCCGTCCTCTTTTCCACTTTGCGATTGTTTGCAGTCATGAAGACATTCTCTGCGCTGCTCTCCATCGATAAAAATCTGACAACCATTTCACCCGAAAAAGTCAACATCCCAGACATCAAATGCCTTCTGGAGCTTTTTAAGTGTTAATTACACAAGGCTCTGCATCTATTTTAGCTCTTGGCCGGCCATATGGATTGGGCATATGCTGCATATATATAGAAAAACACATATATATATAATTGATAACATGCTCCATAAAAACTTTCAGAGAGGGGGGGAAACGGGCCAGTGCTGCAGGGAGCTACATCAGTCACGAACAAACGATGCGCCTCTCTCAGGGTTGGAGACAGCGAGTGCTGGAAAGGTATGGACAGAGAGATCCCTCATTCATTAACTGACGGACGTTTTTATCCTGTCATTTATTATTATTTAGTCACCTTGAGCCTGAACTCCATTGCAGTACAAATCGTTTTTCAACTCTAATTGACTAAAACCTGTCAGAAAGAGGCAACCTGAACTACCAGCACGCCTTGTTCAGAGCTACTCTGTGATTATCAACCGAGTAAAATATATCCTTCAGCTGCACCGGGCAGTTTAAGAGCTTAACAGAAAGCCCAGAGAGCTTGACAAGGGCACCATTTAGTGGGACAAATGGTTTCAAATGGTTTTCCTCCAGTGTTTCCCCACATATTAATGATGACAGGCCAGAGGTTAACGCCACGAGTAGTGTTTTCTTAGTCACTTGGATGACTTGGATTCTAACCTTGTTTAACTGAGTGAACGCTTCATGTGGCCCTTCCTAAACGTATTGTGAGCGAGAGAGGCTATACTGAACAAAACCACTGTTAATCTTATGTTAATCAATCCCCCTGCTCGACCTTTTGCTACAGAGATCGGGTGAAGTCACACACACACACACACACACACAGATGCCCTTCCCGTGTTACAGTGAAAGGGAAAGGGAAAAGACTCGAGCTGTAACCTCTCATTCTGAAGGATATGAATAGCCTGTGTCTCCAGCCGCAGCTTGGTTAGCCCAAGTCTGGGACTTATTATAGTGCTGTGTGTTTATGCATGTGTCTGCGCATGTATTTGTTCAAGTGCACTCCCGTGTCACTCTGTGCGTGTGTGTATTTGTGTGCATATGCAAATGCTTAAGTAACCTAATGTCTGTTTGAATCCCCTAAGAAATTGTTTACCTCACGTGCCAGTTTAAATAGTATAACTTTACATTTTGTTACTGGCTACGAGCAATGTTTGTTCCTGTTTTGGGCCCGTGTTTGTTTCTGCCTACGGTATGTTAAGAGATGAGAACGTAAAGTTCTGGAAAATAGGATTATTTCCCCTCTTCTCCTCTATCCAGGAACTAAACTTAAAGCTCCTGGTCCCATTGGGAGTCAAACGTCCTGCCCCTAACCCACTGAGTTATTTTCATGAACTAGGCCATTTTTAGCCCTCGCCTAACAGGTTTAGTTGAGTTCCAAGACAGACATTCAAATTTAGCCTGGCAAAAGCCAATTTGTACAAGTTTGGACTTAAAAGTAATAGCCACGGGCTAGCTAACCAGGCAGAACTCCTATCCCTGATCCAGATCCTCAGTCTGTGGTTCCCTCCCATCCATGTTGTCTGGCCTGGCTGCCTCAATTGACAGCAGAACTGCAATGGATGCTTATTCAGAGACCAAGTCTCTGCTGGCGCGTCCCACTGCATACAAATGAACTGTGCTGAATAGAAACAAACACTTAGAATAAATACTTTAGCTGCATCTATCAGTGAATGCAACGTAGGCCCCCGTAGTGAAGCCACAGCCAAGGGCCTGTGCTTGTATGTGTGTCTTTTTAATGTGGACAGACGTATGGCCTCTGTATGTGCGAGTCCGTGCCGAATGTGTGTAGCATGTGACCGTGTGTGTGTGTGTGTGTGTGTGTGTTTGTGTGTGTGTGTGTGTGTGTGTGTGAATGATTTGTGCTGAATCAGTGCACGCTGACAGAAAAGTGACCATGCAGGTGAAATAGCAGGGACAGGAAATGCCATTGTGTTGGAGTATTGTGTGCGGGTACGGCAGCTAAACACTTTGCTCCCCATTCAAGTGGTGGTGACTGGCAGGGCCGGGCCTCAGGCCTGCACAGCATATGGGTTCAGGCAGGCAGCACACACACACACACACACACCGTGAACTGTGCCTGTGTGTGTGTGTGAGTGTGTGTGTGCAGAATGTAAAGATGAACGACGTCGTTTCTCAAGTGGTTATCTGGTGGTTGGACTTGAGGATGATTAACAAATATTAATAAAGAGGTCAATGTAAGAAGCAGCAGGATGAGGAGGATTCTCACATCCAAAGTCTGCGTGTACAGCTTTGCAGCCAGCTTTTCTGTGTGTTTTTAAATTCCCTGAACACAAAGACAGTGTCAACTAATGAATCAATGACTGTTGTGTTACATTTCAGGCAACCGAAACCTTTCTGTTGAACGAAGAACCCTCCAGAGGTCCTGGGATGCCTGAATGCTTTGTAGTATCAGATTCATACAGGGTATGCATCTATTATTATTATTATTATTATTATTATTTTGATTTCATGTGTTGGTACTAAATGTGTTATTTGAGTCATTACTCATTACTATGACTGACAGTCTGTGTTCATGCTCTTGGTAATTGCACCGCAATCATAATGTCATTCACAGCTCCCTCTACTCAGCTGCAAACCATTACAATCATTATTTCCACACGCACATTTAAGAAAAAAGGGGGCCTTTGCAACTTCACCGAAGCGCCATCGCCTCATGGGAGTGAAAATTATGACGATAATGTGCAGCATGCCTAGTTGTATAAAACCAAAGGGATAGAAAGTTAAAGAAAGTGAGCAGCGTTCCTGAAAAATAAAAGACAAATCCACCCGGCGAGCGCCGTGGATTTACGACCATCGACGTGATATAAAATGGCAATAAAAACAGGAGGAGTGGGGATGGGGAGGGTGGGAGGAGAACGGGGGTGGGGTGTGT
>CM022470.1:20120468-20143807 GCA_011952105.1 Coreoperca whiteheadi
GAGAAGATTACCCCAAAATTCTCTTTTCTCTTAAACAATTGGGGGGGGGGAAAGGGGAGGGGGGGGGGGGGGGGGGGGGGGGGGGGGGGGGGGGGGTGCTCTGTGGATGACTGAAAATGTGATTGTTAACGAGTTGGGAGCCAGTTTCTAGGCTACAGTCTTTGTTTCCCAGAGTTAAGACTTACGCCAAGTCTCACAGAGAATCTGGGTTGCTACAGTGTATCGTGTGTCTCGGGGTGCAGAAATGAACCATTATGGCTGTAATTGAGTAGCACGGCGGGTAGAGGAGAGTTTTGGAGAGGGGGAGGAGCGTCGGTGGGGCTGCATTGGATTCCAGGGGCAGCGAGTTCAAGAACATCCACAGGAGGGTGTCCACCCCAACTTCTCACCAGGAGGTCTGCTGTTGGGGGGGGGCTTAGATTTGTATGAAGTGCATCAAAGCTCCATTTCTTTCTCTGTCTTTTTCTGCGTGTGTGTGTGTGTGTGTGTGTGTGTGTGCGTGTGCTTGGCTCACATGTTCCTGATGCTTTTAAAATATATTAAAACTGAATGGAGATATTAATTCAACACCCTGTTTTGGAAGTGGTACGATCCTAAAGAGAAAGCTGTGGCAAGCGCCGTTGTGCAGTTCCCTGAGCCCCCACCTTTTTTGGATTGGGTCTCCTTAAAATGAGGACTTGCGTGTGGTGGTGGTGGTGGTGCGGATACGAGCTTGGAGCGGTTTTCCTTGTCAGACTGTTTCATTCGAAGGATTTTGAGAGGCCTTGCAAGGTCAAAGTGGCCTGTGTTTCACGAGAAAAAGAATCTCCAGCTTATCAAGTCATTTCTGTCTGTAATTAAATCCTAAAAAAGCCGATTTCCTTTAAACAAGTGACAGAATCTGGCACAGTGAGATTTTCAATCTGTCTCCCATCTGTTTGAAATGAGGGAAACAAAACGGAACACGGCAGGTTACTGCTCCAGAATGAAGAAAAGTGAGGTGTGATTTTAGAAAATACTTGAAATGGAAAGAAAAGAAAGGATCCTGCACACTGTCCATCACTTGTGCTCACTTTATTGACGGCGTTTCGGCCCTCGGACTTCAATCAGGCAAAGTTCCTATAGACAAACAGCTCCTTACTCATACAGGCTACAGGCTCCCACACACTTTCTGGTATGCATACAAATTAAGGTCAACGAGCTCTTCAAATATATAAAAACGTGATATTGAGCTCTTCCGATTGCAAACAGTCAAAGTAAATGTACCAATATTATAGAAAGTAGGATCACATCACACAATTAGCTCCTCTAGGGACATTAAATACAAACTTTTTTTGTCTTTCTTTTTTTTTTTTTTACAAATCAATCACTTTGCACAATGTAGTCTATAGTCTTCAAAAGGCAGAAAAAGACACTAAAGTCAACCTAAAAATGGAAACAAACCCTCAAAATCATTTATACCAAAACAAGAAATTGTGACCATAAAATACGTCAAACGAATTGACTTACACTGGAAAATAGTAGATATATTCTTGTTTTTGTTTTTTTTTTTAAAGAACATAAGACTTTACGGACTCAAGTTACATGTAAAAATGACTTGGTCAGAAGGAGCCTTTTGCAGTGATCCTGTGACCCCCTTGTGACTTGATCTGGTCTCGAACCCCCAGGTGGGCAAAGCCGTGCGTGTTCACTGTGCGTGAACTGTGCGCCGCTGCAGCGGACATCCACTCAGCCAAACACCAAAAACCACACTGTGCTGTGTCCCGTCTCCTTTTACACAAGACAGCCAGCCAGGTGTGGTATCAGCACCGGTGGCGCTGTCATACCCGTGTGTGATCGTTCCAGGCAAATTTGTGGTTTGCTATCATCCTTGAACAACCTGTTTTGCAGACCCGAAGCGTCCCTGAAATAGCGGACACCGGGATGAATTACGCATCAATATCTCTGATCATTTATCAGTGAAAGCCTCGGTTTTGAATGCAACTGCACGACAGCACCGAGCTGATGGGTGAAGTGATTACAGCGCTGGCCACTCTGGAGCAGTGGTAAATATGTATATTCAAAGCGTGTGAAAAAGCAGAGCCGCGGCAGACCCACCAACCGTAGCATATGGCCCTACCATGTGTTACTTAATGAGAGATTTACTCACACAGACCACTAAATGTGTGGCTCATTTAAGGAGTCACGGCAAAGGAGTGTTTGCGTGTGTTGCATGCAAGTCGACTCTATAAAGGAGGGGGGGGGGGGGTTGATCCCTGTCTAACCGCTCGCTGTAACCTTTTGCACTTGTGCTGCTTTTAATGACTCCGCTGAAAAGGACCAAAGAATATCCCTCAAATGTAGCAGGCAACGGCTTATGAAGTCAACACACCTGCGTCAACGGGAACCAACGTCTGTGTGTACGTGTGTTTCACACTAGTCATGTATCATATTCGCGGAAAGGAATGCTGGTATTCTAACCTTGTGTGTGCGGTGAGGACAGGAGGTTACAGTTTTGCGGCGGCCATACACTCCTGACCACACCGCTGCCTGCGTCCCTGGCTCGCGTATCTGGCCGTGTGCAGTAATTGGCCGCACAGAGCCCAGATCCCTTTGTTTCGCCTGCAGAGGCTTTGCGGTAGACATGCACAAGCAGTAGGCCTCGTAAATCTGCGGGACTCCAGTGTCAGGCCCAAAATTTCAGCTCCGCTTCTTTACAATGTCTTCACTCCCACCCAAATTCCCACTGTACCACACTCAGGACCGGTCCAAGAGGCTTTATTGTATGACTTTTATGTGATATGTGTATCACTCACAACTGTTTGTGTGTGTGTGTGTGTGTGACAGAGACTTGCTGTTTCCTCGCACACCCCAATTTAGCACAGTTTAGTATTTTGATACTGCTCCGAGGCTGTGATTATATGTCTTCACTGTTTGCTAGTTTTCTACTTCATAGTGAATGCTGCAGTCACTGTTTGGCTTGGACTCACTTCACTGGTTTTTAAACTGTGGGTTCCAGACTGGGTCAAATATGGTTCAGTAAATAAATAGTCTTAACTTCACAGCCGTGATGAGATAATGCGTTGATTCAAACGCCTGCAAATGAACTGAAGTGTATAATCCAGTGCAAACTTTTAGCTTTTAATGCATGAGACTTAAGAGCTGAAATCCTCACATCAGGAGCTGTAACGGAGCATTTTATTCATGCAGCTGAACTGTACTTGCATAACCCTGATTTACCTATCATTTACGTTATTAACTGTGTTTTTTTTTGTGTGTGAGTCAAATCAGAGACGGGTCATCTCTCTAGAGGATGTGTCCATGTCGCTGTTTCTCCCAACATAAGCTGCAAAAAGGTTGCATAGGTCTCACTATATATATATATCTCCATCCCATCTGGCAGCTGTTACACCACTCTGATCTATTCTGATGAGAATGGATCAGATCGTGTCTCCTTCAAGTCAAAATGTAACAACAGTTGTAACTACAAATACATGAATTAAACACGCAGTGAACGACTCATGCACCCTCTGATCGTTATCTGTATTTCCATAACATGGCGTGGCCGGGTCAGTAAACGCACCCAAAGCACAGCATTGCCATGTGAAGGACGCAGCCCGTAGGCTCTGCGTTGCAGGGTCCGACAGCCGTCGAAGATGAATCAAAAGGAAAGGGCTGTGTCATTTCAAACGTCCTGCCAACAACACCTTGATGAATCTGCACAGAGATTCAAAAAAAAAAAAATTATTAAAGAAAAGAAAATACCGCCTTTCAGGAGAAACCGCTGCGAAGAGGAGAGCGATAAAGGTCCTGCAAGAGCAGAGGGGAGGGCGGCAAAGTTTTTTCCCTGAAAGTTTGTGCAAGCTTTCACTTTCTAGGCGGGGTTACTGTAAGCTGCAGCAGCATGGAGTGAGAGAAACAGGACGGCGAGCGATTGCAATGCAGCACTATACCGAGCTTCCATCCAACTTAAATAAGCTCTCCAGTTCTCCTTTCTAAAAATAGCCATGTACTCCCCGTACTGCTTGACACAGGTAAATTGTCTTCTCTTACTCCATTGTTTGGGGAGGCTGTGGTGGGGACGCCGGTGTTTTATTGCGCTGCCTCTGTGTATTATTTGACATGTGTTTGTTTGTTGTGCTGGAGCTGTCGGAGTCTTTCGGCTCCCTGACTCGCTCTGAAACTTTCGCCTCAACTCCCCGACGCTCGTCCCGTCTCGGGGCGCGTTTCCGCCGCAGGAAACGTTCTCGTGCGTTCCCACCGCACATGGTTTTTTGGAGAGAAAATGGCGCTTCTCCCGAAATGTATTTCATATTAAAAAAAAAAAAAGGAAGGAAGGAAGGAAGGAAGGAAGGAAGGAAGGAAGGAAGGAAGGAGGGGAGCCCCGCAGGAGGAGGGGAAAGCAGAGCGCAAGGGACAGACAGACTGTGGACCGGGAGTTTAATATTACTGCTGGGAGATTTTTTTTTTTTCTTTGCTTCTCTTTTTCTTCCGAGAGCCGAGGCTCGCAAGAGTTTGTGGCCGGCGAGAGGAGTCGCAGGAGAGCGGAGGGCGCAGGGCGCACACCGCCGCCCTTTAGGGCTGCTCTCGTGTGGAGCCGAGACCGGGAAGCGAGACGCTGGAGCTGGCGTGTGCGTGCGTGCGTGCGTGCGTGCGTGCGTGTCTCTGTGTGTGTGTGTGTGTGTGTGTGTGTCTGTGTGCGTGCGTGCGTGTGTCTGTGTGTGCGCGCGCGCGCCTGTGAACAGAATAGACGTTCTGGATCTTTTGAGATGAGTGTTTTTCTGGAGCGCTGCTCTGCCCCCCCCACCGCTGAATGCAACACGTGCATCCGTGTGTAGTTACAGGTTAAGGTGAGACACAGGAACTACATTGATGGTGTATCTTATATTTCAGCTGTCTTCCTGACTCACCCCCATGAGCGTAGACAGCATGCGTTGCAGTTGCTCTCCGCCGCACGCTTCCTGTAGACTAACGTTACCAAATAAATGGCACTGCCCTTACCTGCGTGCTCGTAACGTCTCGCCGCAGGTGGGACCACCGCGTCTCCATGACTCGTCGTCCAAACGCCAGCCTCTGCCTTTCCAAGCCATTCGTATGTTTAAAAAAAAAGAAAAAAAAAAGTGTCAGTTTTTCAGAAAGAATCGCTCCGCCATCATATTTAGCACATGGCTATTTTTAACGGTCAAGGAAATGATATGTGTCAGAGAATAACATGAGGCGCTGAGTAGCCGTTTGAACTTGGTTTGTGTGCGCGTGCGCGTGCGCGTGATACAACGCGGTCTCTTCAGGTGTGAGGCATCTCTAATAAATGTTGCCGTTTTGTCCAATTCATATTTGAACTGGGTTTTTTTTGGGGTTTTTTTTTATTGCATTTGCTTTAATCATCCTGTTAAAACCTCCGGCTTTTTTTGTTTGTTTGTTTGTTTTTTTGAAATCATGACCGGTGGCCTTAAAAACCCCTCTTCTCCAACAGCGGGCGAGAGTGGACGCACACAGCGTAGACTAACGCGGCCTGCAGAACTTTTTCATGCAGCTTTGGCGCACGCAGCTTCATGCAATGCACCACGGCGAGAAAACGTCCAACAGTTGGACATGCCTGGCAGCTCCACATGTCGCACCCATTATTAACCTGTGTCTTTTGTAAACGCAACTGCGTCACGCTACCATTAGCCCTCTCCCCAGCATGTGTTTTGCAAAGGAAAATAAAATCCTGAATAAAAGATTAAAAAAAACAAAAAAAAAACCCGAAAGAAAATCTGTTATGTTTCCTTTGCAGCACACCTTGTTTTTCAGTACTATAACGGTTTTTGAAGGTTTGTGCCTTCATTTAATAACGGCAACGACTTGCCCGTGCCACACAGCTGCTGGAAGCCTTATAAAGCACACTTCTTCTTTTTTTCCCCTTTTTTTATCCCTCGCTGGCTTCGTCTGACAGTGGACTGCCAGGGTGCGTTTGATGTGTAATTCATTCCTGATTTCTACAGTGGCTTTATTAAAAGACGCGCCCCCCTCCTCCATCATTTGCCTCCTGACGGCTGCTACCAGAGGCCGAGGGGATGTTTTCGGCTCCTCTCGTGCGGGGCCACAAGTCATGTCTGGTTTCCATTTCAAAACATTAGCGGCTAGGATCACGATGTCGTCCTCTCGCTGACACCAGAAAGGGAAAGGAGATTTTATTAGTTTCCCTTAATTCTCCATTTTCTGGAGGAAACCGTTAAAGGCTCCTCAGTGTGTTGACGTAAGGCTCAGGGCGTGAAACGGACTGCTCCTCGCTTAGAAACGGAGAGCCAATACAAGCCGAATGGTAAGTTATGATTACAGCCATCAGCACATATTGCCCTTACGGATGTGCTGTGTGTACAAGATGGCTCACTTGCAGATGTTGTTTAAAATGGCTCTTAGCTCTGAGTTGTCCGGCCTGCCCCCCCTGACCGGGCCTTTTACAGGTGATGACTTCATCTGTAATTGATAATCAAAAAATCAAAAAATTAAAAAAAAAAAGTCTTTCACAGCCTTTTTAATCCCTGAACAAAAGACGCATTTATTTAGCTGCATACGTTTCCCTGAATCAAAACGAGTTGGCCACAGAACACAATACAGTGTAAAGCAGTGCACACGTTGCACATAATGGTAACCTGCAGTGTGGGCAGCGCGGAATATCGCCCCTCGTACTGTTACTTGTCTTTTTTTTTTCTAAGGTTGTACCCTTATGTTTGTGTTGTGTGGAGAAGAAGCAACTTCCCTCTCCGTGCAAAACAGCACCAGCAGCCACCCCCCCCCCCACACACACACACACACACACACACAAACACAAACTCATAGCATTCCCTTGCAGCTCCGTCTGCAGACGGAAAAAGGCACATTTTGTTTATTTAATTGCTGTTAATAATTAAAAAAAAAAAAATAAATCGAGCTTGGACCTCGGATATGGCGGGAATTGTAAACAATCGAATGAATTATTAACTGTGATAAAAGCCTTGCTGGACAGAAGCAGCGTGCTGGGATGTGACGGACGGTGCGTAATGGAAGCAAATTACGAGGAGAGACCCTGAGAGGAGTGTGTGTGTGTGTGTGTGTGTGTGTGTGTGTGTGTCCTCCGCGCCGTGTGACCTCTATGGTGTTTTTCTTTAATGTCGATCTAGTTTAGGGATGGAAATCACATCTATATTTAGGCTTTTTTTTGATGTTGTTGTTGTTGTAAAATGTAAAACAGAAGTTAGAGCCTACGTTTGTCAAGAGAAGTGGAAGCCAGTTCCACTGCGGTATCTCATATATGTTTTTTTTTATTTCCCATTCATTCTCAAAACCCACTTGAAGTCTGTAATTGCGATGTTCTGCTCAAATTGTCTTTGACATTATTTTCTCTTGTACTTTTCAATGGATGCTTCTATTTATTTTGCTTTTTTTTTTCTTTTTTTTGTGGAATTTTGGCCGTTTTTCTTGCTTTCTCCGTTCCCTGCAGGCCACAGCGACGCAAATCTGCACTTAAAAAAAAAAAAGCAGACCTTCTTTTTTGGGTTTCATTGCATTTTTTTCAGTGTGTTCAGTGGTACTATTGTGCAGCTCGTAATGTTGTCATCTCAGACTGTTTTCACTGGTGCGACATTTTAACTTATTCCTTCCCTCTGCCCCCTCTGCCCGCCTGGACGCTGACCCCTGCTCTCCTCGCCTCTTAACACCCTCTCAACACTAAAGTATTACCCTACTCACCTTCTAAACAATGCCTTAGTGGTAAGTCCTATTTAGTCCCTATTTATTAGGTGTATGTGTTTTCGTATCTTGAGAAAAAAAAAAATGTTTCTTTTTTTGTGACACCCCTGCAGGGCCTCTGGAAGTACTATAGGGCCGTGCAGGAGAGAGCAGTAGTAACTCCACGAGAAGCTGCATTTTCTCTCTGTGTGTTGTTGTAGCCTGTTATTGGCAATATGGTCTGACCAGACGACACGTCCCCCCCAGTTGCAATGCAGCGCGAACAGACCGAAACTGGCTGCAGCTCCGACCGCTTTGTGCTTTAATGTGCGCGAAGGAAAATATCAGATCGTAGTCATGGAACAGAGAGAGACAGATTGCATCAGAAATGTTACCTCTGCATTTCAGGAAGGCGAGGTGCTTTCCGTGGTTAAAAAAAAAAAGAAGAAGAAGAAGAAGAAGAAGAAGAAAAATAATTTTAAAATGCCATTTCGAAATGTGTCATTTAAAAAAAAAATAAAAATCCTCAATAAATTCAGATTGCGTCAGTGCAAGGCCTTTCGTCTCCCATGCAGCAGCAAGTTCCTATTTGCGTTGGTGTGGGCTAATTATCGGACAGTCTCTGACCGATGTTCTGTCTTCTTTGTCCGTCTCTAATAGTCAGAAGTCACCCCTGCCTTGAGGTCACCGTCTCAGCGCACATGACTTATTGCTTTGACCTCCCAGTCTGAGCTAACCAATTTTCTTTATCGGCGCTATATGTTGCTCCAAGAAGATGTATTATATTTGCCTTACGTCACCACCAATTCTTATCACTTCTTATCAGAGAGCAGTGTTTTCAATGAAAATATCAAAGCAATATTTAGAGGGGGGGGAGCATGAGATAGTTTGTTTTATGTTAGAATCTGATTAAATGAATGTAATCAATATCTGATTTCAAACATTAGCTTTACATTTATACATATGAGGTGGCCCTTACACTCCCCCCACCCCCCTCTCTTCCCAGGGCCTGCAAAATGAGTTGGAACAGCTGTTCAGAGGATTAAAATCTGATGGAACCGCAGTCTGAATAAACAGAAAATGTTGGATTTTTCAGAATGAAAGACTCACAGTGCACATAGACAATGCATGCGTGTGCACATGTGCACACAGGGACATGCAAACATGCACCTAAAACCTTTGGTGCCATGTCTTCATGCCAATTAGGCCTGTGAGTGGTTATCGCTGGATTAGCCAGCATGCCAGTTTCCAGGCGACTGTGTCTCACCTTTTATCCTTTTAAAAAAAAAAAAAAAGGGAAAGCTGCAGCTTCATTTTAAAATCAGGCAACCAAAGTCACATTGCAAGGAGTTAAGACGTGGCCTTATTGCCTGTATTACATTTCCCAGATAGGTATATTGAATTAGGGTATCACTGTGGGTTTTGGTTCAGTTGCACACGAGTTTAATTGTCTCAATTCTATACAGTCCCAGTGTAACTCCTTGAGGCCAAGCAGCAAAAAGAAGTATAGTTTGTGTGGACATTTGTGCGGAAAAGTGACCCGGCAGCCAGTAAAGCACTCTGCTTTTGGCCCGCAGACAGAAGAATGAACTCATAGTACATTTGATTGACAGGTGGGGCTGATCTATTGTGCTCTCTTGTAACTGAGTTGTGTGCGCACACGTGTTCGAGGGGAAGACAAGGCAGGGAGTAGGGGGTGAAACCGGAGTCCCCGATTGGCCGTGCTGTTGTTTTGTGCTGTACAGGCAGCGCCGGATCTTTTTCCCCCATTATGGGACACCAGGAGGTCATAATGCCAGACGCTTGCCTGGGACACCGTGTTCCTTTTACTTATTCATTCGTACAGCGCCACCAGTTACAGGCCAGTCCACTGCGAAAGCCGCCATCGTTAAAAGACACTCAAGTATTTTAGACGTTGCACTCTGGCTTGGCTCATTTAAGGTGGCATTTTTGTGTATTTGTGCCCTCCTGCCATTGGCGCCACCAAAGGGTACCAAGGAGAAAACAAGGAGGTAGCCCTACTAAGACATCCCACAGCCTCAACTGTGAGCTTTTTTTTTGTCTTTGCAGCTTCCAAATTGGTAGCATGTTGTGGGTTATTTGCATTCTAAGTACACGCTGGATTTCGAGGCATTTAACCGAGAGGGTTATGAAGGTTTCCGTGATTAACGGCTTTGTCAGTGATATACATTTTCTGGGTTCATTGTCAGCTGGTGACTGGGGGCCACCGATGCGTCAGCAGGAGTGAATTTACAGCAATAATTTGAAAGAAATTCAGAGTGCTCTTTGGTGGCGAAGACAAAGACGAGATGAGCTGGGCGCGTTTTGGCAGCAGGCGATATAGATTTGAATTAAGTAGCATGTAGTTTTTATCTTGAGCCGCATGCAGAGAGAGGCAGAACCAACTGTGTCTCATTCAATATCAGCACAGCTGTCCCAGCATCCGTGGAGAATGGATTCCTACTGCTACCGCCATGGGAGGCTCCAGCCAAGAAGAATGGGAGGATATCCAGTGTGTGCGCTTGTGTTTTAAAAGGAAGGCGAGGAGTGAGAGGAGAGAGTAATACGCTGGTGTGTGTGTGTGTCTGTCTCTGTGTGTGTGATTTTGCATGTGTGTCATGTTGTCTCCGCCCGCCTCACTTTTCCTTCGCTCATGTCACCTCTGGCATGGATTAGTCTTTGGCACAACCCTGGCAGTGCCGGCGGCCCCAGTGCGGTTCTGTGGTCGCCGATATGTTGTGCTGTTGCCATGGTTACTGAACACACACACACACACACACGGGTGCTAAATTACATAATTGAGCTAGAACATACAGAGGAACACAAAATACTTGTGTGTGTACAATATGAGAGCAGAGAGGGGGAAGAAGGCAGGGGGGTATAGAGTGTAGTGTGTATGAAGGGGAAACCACCAAGACGAAGTGTGCCTTTACCAGAACGCACCATGAGCAGAAAACAGTAATACACTGGTGAATATTTGAGAGCTTTGTCATAGCTGAGCTTTAGACATCAGTACAGCATGTTCTTTCCTCTGATTTTGAGTCATAAATCTAAATAACAGTGCCGCCATTATGTGGGCATTTCGAGCGTTGTGACAACCAATCCGACAGGGCAGTTGAGGATAAGGTGTTTGCAGTGACACACCAGTGGTGTTTGTGTGTGTGACAGGAATGGGACAGAGAGAGAGAAATCTGCAGTGTTTGTATATGAGAGAGGGTGTGGCACCTACGTTTTACACACGATACACCACACGGCACACGCACTTATTTCTTTCTCTACCCTCCTCCCCCTCCTTCAGTTTGTTTCAAAATCGAGCTCGAATCTGTGACAGCAGCAGCGATATGTCAAATTTCAGCCACCATTTCTGTCACACTCGGCATACACTGGAGTGGGCTTCAAGGGCAAAACCTTTGAACTGCAAAGTGGCGCATCATTTCGGGTTGATGAGCCTATAGTAATGTAAAGACCCGCCCCGCAGAGTCGTTTGAAGGCATAGAAGAATGCTCTACTTTGAAAACTAACTTGTGCCTGATACGTTTTTTTTCCCCCCACAAGCAATTCAATCACCTTTGTTAAAAATCTTTAAAATGACATCTATTCCCTCTCCCTCAAGTTGCATATTGAACCACGATTGGCTCCCAGACTCGTGATGTCACAAAAATAACGGCGAGTCAAGGTGAGCACGGAGCAACTGTCCCGACCCGCAGCAGATGCATGTGAATACAGACTTTTAAAACTCTGCACATGCAGCACATCATTCTGCACAGCGAAGGTCAAACATCCAGGAGAAGTGACAATAAGCAAAGCACCTTTTTGAGCGGACGGGCACTAAAAAAAGGTGGAACAATGGATCCGCAGAATAAGATCTACTGTGTTACTCAAATATTACCTACTACATGTTAATTCATGAGTGCAAAATGAATAAGAGAATCATGTATTCATTTTCACCTGAGGCCAGTAGCACAAAACTGTCATTCCTATAGAGGATTTCAATCTATAGTCATGTTGCGGATTGTAAAATGAATAATTGTTTAGAATATCGTGCAGCGTTAAGTTTTGTTTCGTGTCTCACGCTACAGAAGACATACTGAGAAATGTGGCCGAGTGTGCTTTGTTCTTGCTTTGACTAAAGTTGAACTGATGCCAGTATCGACACACACGGAGCGAACGTTGACAATAAGTCATTCCCTGTTCTTTATTGTTAATCCACAAGTAACATTTCCGTAAGGGCAAGCTGTGTGATATTGCATTTCCAAGACCTTTTGTGTTCCACAAAGAGGCGCGTAAGGGCTCAAAGTTGTGAGCGGGCAGAACATGGATCGTGCAAAGCCATTGTATCAGTCTGTCACAGGTCAACAGAAATAGATACGGAGTTGTTGTTGCGGATCATTGACGACCCACTCAAGGTCACTTCAGTGTGGGCAATCCGGGCATGTTGTTTGCCTGTCTGTCTGACCTACATCTCACTGCACTGGCTAAATATATACAGTAGACCCCTCATTACAAAGCTTCCAGATTAATCTGGATGACATCGGAGCACCGTTTCGCTCTCTGTGTGTTTGACTGCAGTCTTCGCTTCACATGCGTCCCCAGGCTGACTTTCCATCTCAGTCAGTCTCTCGGACATGCACTCACTATCCCGAAAAGGCGGCAGATGCAGGCACTCACGCAAACATGGCACACACATACACATGATCATCTTGTGAACAAGACTGGCGCCGGAGCCACATTAGGTCTAGCCCTTTCGGAAACATACATTTGGAGTGTACGGCGTGTCTGTTTGAATTCAGGCATAACTATGTATACAAGCTATATTTTATGGCGCCTCGTGCATAACGCACCTGCGCATACTTAATCACCTGGCGCGCAGGTGTGCGTTCTTTCAGGGGAAGAAAATCACACCCAGTGCGGCTGCGCTACAACAATAGAGAGTGTGTGTATGTGATATAGGACAGTGGAACCTTTTTTGGCTGATGTACCCCCCCCCCCCCCCCCCCCCCCCTTCATTTACCCCACTGAATTGATTTGAAATTGGATGTTACTGGACACTATCAATTTTGTAAAAGTGAGTATTATTACAATATTTGTTTCAGTTTGGTCCAAAGGCCTACTAGTACCACTACGAGTGACAGAAGCTGAACAGTTCAACCATTCGTCCATTACTTTTAGCTGAATATTTTAACCACTTAACCATTGCTGTTAGCTAGCTATTTCAATCATTACATTTAGTTAACCATTTTTATCCATTTCTGTTAGCTAACTGTTTCAACCATTTAACCATTACTTTTATTTCAACCATTTTTAATGCTTAGCTACCTTTTTCAACCATTTGTATCCATTACTGTTAGCTAACTATTTCAACCATTACTTTGAGCTAATATTTCTACCAATTTTAAGACTGTAAATGGGAAATTACACTATGGGACATAGTTCTCTGCCCTAAGAGTTTTTATCAGAAAAATTGTTCTTGCTTGCTAGCCTGACTGTAAATTGAGAAGGCGGACATTTAAAGTTCCATTCAACAGAAACTGCAAGTAAAAACCACGAAATAGTTCGGTATTACACAATTATCCATTAGCCTACTTTTAGCTTTTACACCATTATGTAATAAAAGCTATTTCCACTGTGCATCCATTACTTCTAGCTACTGTATTTATTTCAAATCGTATCCATTGCTTTAAGTTATCTGTTTCAACCTTTATCAATTACGTTTACTTATTTGAACTGCTTATTTTTTACATTTAGCTAACTATTTCAGCCATTTATCCATAATTTTTAGCTTACTGTTTGGACTTTGCTCGCATGCTAACTAGTTTTCTCGCACGTCAATCACAAGACTTGTTCAGGTGTTAGTTGACTCACAAGCTGGATATTTCTTTAAATCCAAATAGTAATTTGAATTTTTTCAATTAGCTCCACAATCTTTACACTTACCCCCAGGCAAGTATTCCCCGGGGAATGGTTACCCCTGGTTGGTAATCACGGCTATAGGAAGCCAGCAAAACACACATTCAGTAATACATCTGATGCCCTCCTGTGTTCCCTCCATCCATCCATTCATCCATCCTTTTATTACCAGGCAAAACAAACATCTCGGCACACCTGGTGAAGTCTGGAGAGGCAACACAATCATTCGTACACAAAGGACAAAAACTTAATCGGGCTAATTGGGAAGTGACGGTGGTGTTGGGGATTGTTCACTTGTCAAAGGATGACACCACGCAGCGACGCCACTCGATGATGTCATAGCATTCATCATCCTTTCACCGCTTCTTTGGCTTTCCTTTAAGTAGAGGAGGAATAAAGAGGCATTGATTGGCTCGTTGATTGTAGCTCAAATTTCCCGAGGCTTTCTTTCATCATCACACTACATTACCTCATGCTGTAGCAGAGGCAAAAGTTCCAAGTAGAGTCCTGGATATGTTGATCCAGCACAGTGAAAACAGTGACCATGTAGGAGTATAAGCCGCATTGGCTATTTAGCACATAAGATTATGATCCCCGCAATGATTATATCCATGACTTAAACTTAGCGTCAACATTTGAGATCTGCTTTTATTCTCTTTCGCCAGGGAACATGGCTTAAAGCTTGTGATTGGGCTTAATAGGCATTTATTGGGTTAATGTTGGAGGGAAAATCTTTTCCTGTCTTGGGGGTGGGTGGAGGAACGTTGATGCTTGGAGGCTTATGAACCCGCAAGTCAAACAGTAATGAAAACAGTTGTGACCTGATTTCAAGTGTCGGGCAAAAAGACATAGAGTCGATGGGGAAGGAGGATTTTAAGTTACAGACAAAAGAACCACAGACAACAATGACAAAGCTGCATGCTTTTCTTTCTTTCTTTCTTTCTTTTTTCGTTCCCTCGTCTTTTCTCACCTGCTTTGTTACTTGTTTGCTTCATTGTGTTCCCTTTCATTTCTCCCTGTTACCTTTCCTCTCTGTTTCCGTCTGTGTATCTAATCCGGCCACCCCGTCCGACAAGGACTAGCTGTCACTCCAGGAAGCAAAGCGCTAGATCTTGCTCTTTGGAGCAGAAGGTTGGCACGGGGCCAAGGGTGGAAAATCTATACCCGGTTGCATAATATAACATATCTTTACCTCAGATGAACTCTGAGGAGGCCTGGCAGCTGTGAGCAAACAGAGCTGGAGGGCGGGAGTTTGTGTGTTATTAACTGACTCTGTTTGTGTGGAAGTGTCTGTGTATGTGTTGGGTATGAGTGCGCGCTCTATGCAGCTTGTGACTTGTGTTTGCTGGCTGGTGCTGCAGGCCCGAGGCTGTTTGAGACCCCCTTGACAGTCAAGACGAGTACAGTAGAGTGAAATAGACCCTTGTTGAAATAAAAAGCAAGGATCAGAGTGGGAGTAGAGTTGAGTAGAGGAGACGGCGGCCAAGAAGGGCTCAGGGTTAGACTCAAACACAACTCTGTGGCTTCTCCTTTTGGCCCAGCCAGCCAGGAACTACTATCCCAACTACAGCTGCGCCGTACTCTGTGAGGGAATTCAGATATAAACTTTCTGCTCTGTTTAGGCTCAGAGAAATAGCTGCAGGATTAGTGTGCGTTACATGGAAAGTTGCATATTTGACTGGAAAATTCAGTGCAGGATGAGGATTTCATGTCACTGCTAAAATATAAAACACAGATGGGCCAGATTTAACTTTAGTCCGCGAGTTCACAGAGTGGGGCACTCTTTGCTCCTCAAACGCTCATTATGACAGTTTATAAGTTCCCCTCCATGCTGCACTCAACCCTCCTCTCTCCTCGTCTAGCTGGCCTAGATAGTCCCCGAATCCAAATTCTTATAGGAGCCCTTGTTGCGATTTGATCTCCTGCAACCGTAATGGAGAAACAGTGTGCGCCGGGCCCCCTTTGTGGCTGCAGCTTCTCCAGCTCTGTCAAAACGGGACGTGGAGGGAATGGACTGTCTGACGTGTCAAGCTGCGCGGTCGGTCTCTTCAGAAAAGCCCCGTGAAACTCAAACTGGGCTCATTATGGTCATCATCTGGAATAAAGCGCAATCATCTCCGCCACCTGTGGCAAGCAGCGGTGGAGAAAAGACTCCTGTAGGCCTTATGGACCTGCCTCTTAGAGTCGCATATCAATTCACACACATTTATTCTTTTTCGTGTTCTTTTTTTTTTTTTTTTTTTACCCCTCTGCCTTGTTTTTCCTCTCCATCTCTACACCTGAATAGAAGTATTTCCAAGCTAGAGTTAGGACTCATATGGGGACCACAAATTGACTGTAGATTGCAGCCAGGCTGCAGAGATTTATGATGAATGTGAATGGGGATGGTGTGGGTAGGTACGCAGAGGTGCATATTATGGTGCGTTTCTTTTTTTTTTTTTATATGTACTTGGAGGAGCTGAAGGCCTTCAGAATGGTGTAGAGGAGTGAAACAACAGCCGAATTATTTTTCTCTTTCAGTTCAGAAAGACAGAAAGATTATAGAAAGAAATACTGCGCGTGCCAAGAGAAAAAGAAGGGACGTGAAAGAAGAGAGGGAAATGGGCGGGAAATAAAGAGGCCATAGTCTGTGTATTGTAAATACAGTAGACTGGGGAGCACTCCATGTCCTTTTATTTTTTCTAGCAGCAGGATTTGTTTGATTTACTCTCTATCAATCAGCGGAGGATGTATTTAAACGAACTTGAAGTATATTTGAGAGAGCCTCTTTATAGCTGTGGCTGTTTGTATTCTCCTTTTACTTTCCTTGGAAGCAGACCGTGATTAAAACAGACGATATAGGCGTATTGTATTTCCTAGGGGATTGGAAGGAATGCAAATGCATCATAACCATATTATACTAGTTAGGAGCGGTGTGTGTTGCCAAGCCTCTGGATACAGGAGAGAGTAGACGCAGTTACACTAAAGGGAACCGAGTCCCACAAAGAGTCAGAATCCCACAACTGCAACAACACGAGAGGATATCTGACACTTTTGGACTATGTTTGACATTTCATAGGATACACACAGTACCGGAGCCCTCGGTGCGTAAAAAGCCAGGTTTTTCTCTCCGTGCAAAACTTAACATGAGGAAACCCCAAAGAAGTTTTTCTGTGTGTGGATGTGTGTCTGAGCGCCGCAGAATCCGTTTGGCATTTTTGTTGTGAGGGAAGCATGTTGCTGGTGGGACTTTGGCCTGCACAATCCCTCCTCTGTTAAAACAATGCGGCAGTTGTCCTCCCTAACCTAATTACTCCCTCCCGGAGGAGAAAGGCAACAGCACCAAATCCCATAGTTAGGAGCTCTGATCTGGGCCCTGCTGTTAAGAAAAGGCCTCATTCATTTCCCTCCCTCCTTCCACCACACATGCAGAAACACACACACACACACACTTTCTATTTTTCACTGCAATTGGGTTTGGCTTGATAGAAGCTAATTATGCCCTAATATATCCTGATATTTCAATTGATATCTGTTTTTCTTGTTGTCGTAGCATTTTATTATTGTTGTAAATGTATAGACGCCGAGGACATAATTGCATCTATAAGTTGGGTATTGTACTCATGACATTCTGCAATGGTTTGAATGTTATAAACAGTCTTCTGATGTATGCACTAAAAAAACAGTTTGGGTCAATGTACTTGTAGCACTGACACAATACTGGATTTACTTTACCCAGTAACAACGGGTTGTTTTGATCCAGTGTGGGATGTGCTTATATATTACCTTAGAACTGTCACAGATGTGTTTTTTAGTCGTACAAAGCAATATGCATGTAACGTATAAAGTAGAGTCCTATATTTAACCAAATTTCGATCTGTTTTGACCCGGTGATTTTTAGTGTATAAATGGAGTCGGTAGAAGACTCCTAAGTCAAAGGGTTTCGATCCAGTATGACTCAGTATTGCACTGGTGCTTTAATGACCCACGCTGGGTCCATTTTTAACCCGGTGAGTTGTAGTTTGTACAAGCCGGTAAGGCTTCCAGAATACAACTTCGTCTTATTATCTAATTATGTGTATAAATATAATTATTTCTATTGATGGTGCATTCATCAGAGTCATTTGTGGGGAGTCCCTTTAAACATTTAAACTAATAAAAAACTGTGTTCTTTCAGCCAAGACTTCTCTGTGGATGGTGCTTTTATGCCTTCACATCCATCCTATGTTTTGCCTTTCTCACCCTCCCTAACCTCCCGTCTCTCACCGCTGCCCGCTGTCACTGGCCCCACGTAGGGTTTTGAAAACTTTATTACTGTAACTTCAGACAGGGAAGTCTGCAGAGGAAGAGGGGAAAGGGGTGTGTGTGTGTGTGTGTGTGTGTGTAGTGGCACTCACTGAAAAGAGCACAAGGTGCTGGTGTCTTACTTCTCTCTCAACCAACCTGTTTGGCTTTGTTTATTTGTCTATCCTCTCTCAGGAAGATTAGCACAGCCATTGTGTGGAGGGTTGAGGAATAAAGCTTGAAGTTTATATGTAGAGATTGTCGCGGTGCTACGTTGTTGGTCTAGACTGTTAGGGTTTAGATGTCTTTGTTTGTTTATCTGGAAAACGAAAATTCCATTTGTTGCCACAGAGATCAAGATTTCTTTTGCGAGGGAAGCCTGTTCCACGTATAATACAGCATTTAAAAAAAAAGAAAAGAAAAAGATAGTTCTCGAGAGCATTTTAATAGCATTTTCTATGCCATTTCAGATACATTGACTTTGTGGCCATTTTTGTTCAGTCTTTTTCCCCTCGAAAGTGGAAGAGTAACAGACCACAAGTCCTGGTACACTAGCATATAAGGAGACAGTGTGTGTGTGTGTGTGTGTGTGTGTGTGTGTGTCTGGTCGCGCAGTGTTTGTCTTCGGCCGAGCTCCTTTCCTGTGGTGTGTGTGGGCTTGAATGTGTCCAGCTTGTGTGGACCCCGCGCCCTGTTTGTGCGGCTCGACACTCGCCCTACGGCAGAAGCGGAAGCTCCGCTCTAACAGCATTAGCAGGGCTCTTCCTTCAGCCTCCAGCCCCCTTCATTAACCCTGTCACTGTCCTCACGCTCCCCTTTTAGATTCCCTTTTGTGTTCAGTCATTGGCTTCCTTATCTTTTGTTTACAGTTTAGAGATTAAAATTGCCTGTTTTTTGTCTGTTTTCTAAAAATGTCTTAAAAAGTTCCCTTAATTTTCCGTCGTCGTTAACTCTTTAGCTCCTTCCAACCTTCTGTTCGGAAGAGATCTCTATTTACTACTAATTTATTAACCTCTCCTCTTAATTCAGCCCCTGTGCAAACTTGTAAAACTGCCTGTGACTGGCAGCCATGATTGACTTTCTCTTCAGTCACATCATTAACCCCTTCATTCCCATCTAAGCTAGCACTAAGTTTATTAACCCCTCATTATGCTTTAGTTCAGCACCCTGAAAATGGGCTGCTGGGTGATCTTTTGTGGGGTTTTTTTTACTTGAATTGGGACCCCACACGTACTCAATTCTTTACAAACCTAATCTTAACAACGTCAAAGTGACCCCTTTTCTTTGCTGCGATGTGACCTTGGTACTTCAAGGGAGCAGCTCTCACCAAATATTTATCTGAAGATGTTATCAATCATTTAAATGTAATGCAAAAAGCATCGACTAATTGCAGGGAATTCTCCCCCTTTAATTCTTTCCATTTTGCCCCTTCCCTTCCCTGCCCTGCCTCCTGTACTTTGTCTTTATTCTATTCTTTTTGCCAGGAGATGTCCTTCATTTTCAGGGCTCGTACAGACACATACAACCACACCTCTGTCAAATATTCGCCCCCGGTTGGTGCTTTTTGCTTTGGACCACGGAGGGCACCAAACAAAGTACAGGCCAACAGGCTGCGCACTGAGCTTTTCGCTTCATACAAGAATCCATATAGCCAGGACCTCAGATCGTCAGGGTTTAATTAATAACTTATGGCTATGGCTTAAGCTCAGTTACTTGGCTAATTTAAATGGATGAAAAAGAATATATAGACGGGGGGTGGGGGTGGGGGGGGCAGACATGGAGGGTGAGACAGTGGGGGTTGTGAGCTAGGGATTGCGGCAAAGCATTTGCATAAAGGGCAGGGCAGCATGCCCAATGGTGGAAAAGGTTGGCATCACGCCTTTCAGACTGGCAGAGAGCGAAGACTGGAGAGGGGGGGGGGGGTATAGTCAATAGTGCATCCCTTGTTCAGAAAGAGGAGGTCCCTAGCTGTTGGCAGGAGAGCAGGCTAAATCTCTAGTTTGATTGTGTGCTAGATTGCCCCTTTATTTGTCTGATTGCAAAGCGTTCGACACTGCATTAGTAGTGGGCTTTACTTTCCTGGAGCCTTTATGCAGGAGGGAGTTTTTCTGCCTTGGCCTGGTCTGTGATTGTCGCTACACATATGTCTTGGAGTTTATATTGTGTGCAATCAGCACATCAGGCGGTTTGGGGAAGTTTCTGACCTGTCTGTTTTATCACGTCCGCGTTGGCCTCCCCCCTTCATCCGAGAGCATCCAACTAAGGTTAACGACAGTGTTGATTTAGCTTGATGCCATATTCAGATGGGTTCTCAACAATTACCAATTTGCTCTAGGCACACAGACAGATACAGCCCTGAAGACGACTGCAGAGAGACAGCCAGTGGCTTTTTCTGTCTATCGGTGTGTGTGTGTGTGTGTGTGTGTGCGCGCGTAGGTGGGTGTCACGCAACACTGCTGTTCCCCTCATGCCGGCTGTGGTTGTGGTGATGTCATGGTAGTAGGGAGTGAAAGGGACGATTATTTAGCGTGGGCCTGTTGTTTCTGGCCCTGCGTTCATAAGCACTGCATATAGTCTTGGCGCTCTCCACGTCACTGGCCACCCGCGGTCATCATGACCACTAAGGGTGTGATGTCTGCAAACTCATCGTGACCACAAACCTTGATAAGCCATTTAATGCCGGGCTCTGTGGATGCTAATTAACAGCGGTGATGTGAAGTTGCTCTATACCTGACTACAGTGATATTAGTGTCGACCCTAATTTTGTCTGACCAGCAGTCGGAAAAATCATTTATTTGTATTGTGTTTTGCTTTCCAGTAGCCATCACAAAATTTCCAAAGATAAATCTGAGGGGACGTGAGACGGTGAATGGAGTCGGAAAGAAGAAAAAAACTAAAATTGCTGATATACAAACCCGATTTCGTCTTTTTGGACGTTTCTCCTGCTTTTGTGTGAAATATTTGCCCTTGCTGGCAGCTAAACAGTCATTTAAATGAAACCATCTGAGACGTTTAGCGGGGAAAACCACTATTTGGTGGAACAGCGAACTCACCAGCCCCCTCCTACTCTTTGACAGTGCGTTGTATTTTCTGAACGTTTCATATACGTTTGTTAATGTCCAATCTTAATCTGCAAAGTAACCAGTAACTATAGCTGTCAAATAAGTGTAGTGGAGAAAAAAAGTACAATACGTCTCAGAATGAAATGGGGTGAAGTGGTATAAAGTGGCATTAAATGTAAATTCTCAAGTAAAGTACAAGTACTTCAAAATCGTACCTAAGTACAGTACTTGAGTAAATGCACTTAATTACTTTCCACCACTGGTTGCGTTTGATTATTTCACTCATTGTAACCATCATATAGCATCACTGAAGAGCCGGAGAAGGATATACTGTTATGTTATACTGTTAGATTATGTGGGATAAGAGGATTTCTTGCAACTTTAAAGCTAATTAAAGCAAAACTTGTACATTTTTAAGCATTAATCAAAAAACGGGTTCAGGTCAGAAAGTGCATCATGTGGCTTTAAGATTATGTATTCTAATGTACTATAACACCAACTAAAGGCTTTAAGGAGTGCTAATACAGTGATTGTGCTCTCTCGTAAATCAGCGTGAACCCAAACGTCGCGCACCTGGTGAGTGGAGGGTGGAGACGAAGCAGGACGCCTCACTAACTACACCAAAGCTCAAACCCTGCAGGAGCGAGTACGCATTTTCCAAACTCTGCAACCAGTAAAACTGAGTATTAATTGTGGTGCAGGTTTCAGACAGCCAGGAGGGTGTTTCAGATCTCCTTTGGTGCGACAACACCGTTTGCGGTCGGGTTTACCCTCTTCAAACGGGGCAACAAACCCCGGCGTTCTGTTCGAGTGTGCCTCTCGTCTCGGGTTTTGAAAACGCAGTCGTGTTGTTTCAGCTCACTTTCTTCTTCCAGCAGTGTGTGAAAGGGCTGACTTTGGCATTTCACACTCACGTCTTTGAAAAGAGGAGTAAAGCCCTACAGCTTTGTGAAGCGGCAAGTTAACGCATGAACCTGAAGATCCTTTTCATTTCAGGCGGTGTTGAAATTCTAATTCCAAATGCAAAGGGATCTTTTCATAATGTTGTAACATCCCGCTGCTTTGAGCCAATTGATAAATCAATGCGCTTGTAACGCACCGTGATGGGTGTCAACCAGACTATGTAGATCAAAGATAACGTGGTATATAGTGAAGGCCACCCGGCACCGGGTGCTTATATACTGTTAGAATTATATGATATCTCACTTCTAGTAGGATAAAATGCTTCTGACGTGTTCATCAAAAATGTATCACCTTCCAGCAAACCAAACCAGGAATGCAGGATCAAAGAGCATGAATTTCCTAAATGCATTTCTTTGTTGCAGGCCAGGCGCACCGTGTTTACTGATTACAGAGCTGTTTTTTACCAGGGTAGAAAATTAATCCCCAGCACCAGCCAAATGCTGCTAAAAGCTGGCTGTGGTTTGTAAGTTTGCCTCCTCTACCTGCCACTTTGGCAGGATCATTATTTGGATCTTGGTTGATGAAATTGTGGCACTCAGCTGGTGTATGACTTTAAGTTGTCAAATTCAAAAATCTGCAGAGATAAGGCAAAGACAACAAAAGAGAGGGCATAAGGTCTTGGTCCAGTCAGTGGTGTCAGTGGTACTGCACTGGCAGCAGTGCGAGCAGCAGTAGTCTGTTGGCTGGCACAGTGAGAAAGCACTCAGTCATGGCTGTTGTGGTGCTGAGTCGGCCTGCCCGGGCATGGCCAGTCACTCCCGTGCACGTGCACACACACACACACCACCACTCACACACTCACACACACACACGTCAGGGAGACGCAGGGCGGTGCCTTCATCCAACAGCACATTCTTTCTAGACAGCGGCAGGCGGTTCGGGGGGGGGGCAAAAGAAGTGTGCAAAAAAAGCGTGCGTGTGTCGTGAGGCATGGAGTTCCACAGAGCTGAGCCTTGATTTCATAGGTGAGTCCACGGGCGTGACATCAGCAGTATCGTGATCCATGTCGACAGACAGCGGGATTACCACATGCTGCGTTAAGTTTGGGTGGAATATGAATGTCAGTGTGTTCCTCCACCCCTCCCCCGCCCCGCTCATCAATACTGTCATCTCCATCGAGGAAGATCCGCACGCCTCAACAGGTATACCTCCTCGAGCAGGAGCAAATATTGTTTCGTAAAATCTCTAAAGAGAATCACCAAAACCAAATAGCCTCAAGCAATCTGGTTTACCTTGAACTCATTGCTTTTAGAGCTTACTGTGTTTCTGCTCTATCCTTGTAAATTTCAGCACACAATACCCTCAGCGTTTCTCGTGTGAATTTGCGTCTGTGTTGCGTAGTTTGATGTGGAGGGCGAAGTGCGAGATTCATCGGTATCTGCTGGAACCAGGCCTCCATGTCATAAAAAATATTGAAATATTTCAGCTGATATCGGGGGGGGGGGGGGGGTTGCAGGGGGGTAAATCAGGAGCTCCGGGGCCAGGGGGCGGGAGGGC
>CM022470.1:20150137-20160147 GCA_011952105.1 Coreoperca whiteheadi
CGCGGGGGAGGGCGGGGGGGGGAAAAAAAAAACTGGTGGGGGAGTTTTTTTTTTTTTTTTTTTTTTTTTTTTTTCACTTTAAACGCTGTGCCAAATTTATGATGAGAGTGCAAAATGGTAACTACCAGGCCGTCTGTCTTCCTCTAGCAGTGTGGTTTTCTGTGGTGATTTCTGTCTGCTTTCAGTTTGTTGTGGAAATGTGAGTCTGGTTGGAGCTCCCTTGCATGGTAGCAGAGATAGGAA
Source organism: Coreoperca whiteheadi (assembly GCA_011952105.1). Classification (NCBI taxonomy): domain Eukaryota; kingdom Metazoa; phylum Chordata; class Actinopteri; order Centrarchiformes; family Sinipercidae; genus Coreoperca; species Coreoperca whiteheadi. Next base: position 20,150,381 of record CM022470.1, read on the forward strand.
ATGGTATGGCTGATCTTTTAGCAGCACATTTCAACAGTGGTCTTGTGGCGGCAAAGCTTGGCGGTGGGGAGCGACCGGTGTGTGGCAACCCTGGCACAGGAACGCTGTGGCGAGATCTGGGCTTTGTTGCCCAGAGATATGTAGTGAAGGTATATTGGTACAGCAGAATAACTTTTCTTTTTACAGCAGAACACCGGGAGCGCAACTTAGCTCAGATTTTCAGTTGCTTTTGGATTTGAATTCATGCATTTTGTATTTGTTGGATTGAATGTTTTTTTCTGTTTATTTCTAAAAAAGGAGGCATTGCATCTTACAGTTAAGATTAATTTCCTTTTTTTTTTTTATTTATATTCATGATTTTATCTTAGTCGTAGTAGCCTAATGATGAAATATTTTTTAATTTGAATTGCTTTTTGGGAATTAAAATGTTTTAGTAAACTCGAGTTAATTTTAAATGAACAATTATATTAATAATTAATTAACAAATATAAGTAATAATTTTGACTTGACAAACAGCAATATAATCACTGTAATATCGAATATTTTATTACATTTTCACTATTGCCCTTTTGCCTCTTTTTCTTTGAAAATTGTCTAAATGTTTTAACAGCTTTATTTTGAAGATTTGCATGCTTTCCTTCAAACTAAAAGCCTTTTTACAGCAGCCCCATGACCACATCTTTTTTTCTCTGTCATCAGGATGAATTTCATCCCTTCATTGAGGCCCTCCTCCCCCATGTCCGTGCCTTCTCCTACACCTGGTTCAACCTGCAGGCCCGTAAGCGCAAGTACTTCAAGAAGCACGAAAAGAGGATGACCAAGGACGAGGAACGCGCGGTGAAGGACGAGCTGCTGGGGGAGAAACCAGAGATCAAGCAGAAGTGGGCCTCGCGCCTGCTGGCCAAGCTCCGCAAGGACATCCGGCCAGAGTTCCGCGAGGACTTTGTGCTCACCATCACGGGGAAGAAGGCCCCCTGCTGCGTGCTGTCCAACCCTGACCAGAAGGGCAAGATCCGCCGCATCGACTGCCTCCGCCAGGCCGACAAGGTGTGGCGGCTGGACCTGGTGATGGTCATCCTGTTCAAGGGCAGCCCCCTGGAGAGCACGGACGGGGAGCGGCTGGTCAAGTCGCCCCAGTGCTCCAACCACGGCCTGTGTGTCCAGCCGCACCACATTGGAGTGGCGGTCAAGGAGCTGGACCTCTACCTGGCCTACTTCGTCCACTCACCAGGTATGTGGGCAGCTCTACTGTGGTCACCCATAACACACACACATCAAATAGCGAGCATTGTTTTTCTTCTTCCCCTGGTCATTTACACCCACACACACACAGGTCAGTACGTAATGTGTCCCACGCATGTGAGCCACAGATTAGACCCTGCCCTTCACTATGTACCAAGCTGAGCCAATGCCAGGCTTTGATAAACACAGTCAGGACTGAGATAACGACAACGTCTTGACATTTAAAGGGCCAGTCTGCGCGGCCTAATCTTTTCAAAAATGTGTTTCAGATCGATGTTTCTATCTGGTTTAAAGAGATTCCGAGAATTTGACAGTCAGGCTTAAAACCTGTGTTTACCTAGAGATATGTTTGCACTGGTACATTTGTTCAAGTATTTGTGTGCAAATTTGTCTAAATCCAAATGTGCATGTTTTCCGGTGCCATCTGTAAACAAAAGCATCTGCAAACCTGTTTATCTGTGTGTGCATGCATGTGCTATTGTGCGTGTGCGTGTGTGTGTGTGTGTGTGAGGCAGTTTGTCATGTGTCTGTAATCCATGTGTATGTTATTGTGAGATTGGTGTGTGTGTGTGTGTGTGTGTGTGTGTGTGGTGGTGGTCTGGAGAGTGCAGTGACAGCTGGCTCAGTCCCAGGTAGTTTGAGAAGGCAGGGAGAGTCAGCCGGTCTGCAGCCTCAGCCGCCTCAGCCTTATGCCACTCTGTGTGTGCACGCAGACACACACACACACACACACACACACACGTGGACATACTCACACCCTGACACACACGCAAGAGCTCTCCCTCAAACACAACGCACCCAAGATGCCCCGTTTGTTGCTCGTGTTGTACTGATCTCACACACACACAAGTTGAGACTCTTCTGTTTATGTGAGGGTGCCTCTGCCTCTAATTGTTTATGGGATGTTTTAATTTTCCATATTCGGCACATGTGTCTCCTGCTGCGACCATAAAGTTCAAATAGAGGCGGTAAAAATATTTAAGTGTAACACGTAGACAAACCCGCGTGCATTCTTGTGAAATGCAATAGTCGGAATATTCACTTTTATTTTATACATAATTTCAGCAAGGGTGATTATTTTGTGTAAATGGAAACACTAAAATGTTAATGCTAAATTAACATCAACAATATTACATTATTAACTACGTTTTTTTTTTTTTTTTTGTTTTTCGCCAAACAAATAATAAAGAAAAACTTTCTGATGTAAACCAATATTGTATTTTGTTATAGTTAGTTTAAGCAATTGAAATGTTGTATTACGGGGGGTATACTGCAGTGGACTGTTAGTCACTGCAAATAATCCCCTTTCATTGCAGCAAATCTAAATCATTAGAATTACATTTCTTTTTTTAGGTGTGCATATATAATGTGATTGTATTTAAAAATGTGGTGGTGGGGGGGAGGGGGCTTTTAATCATCCAATGAAATTGAAAACTGCTATTGCATCAGTGGTACTGTAAGTGTGTCAGGAAAACAGTGGCACTCTTATTTTGTAGATGCTTGAAATTAGCTGTGATTTATATTTGTGTCATTTGGTGTCTCATCATCACAATAGACGCACAGCTGCAGCACAACTGCTTCAAATCTGCCCTGACTCCAGTTTCAGCAGTATTAATTCACGACGGGATAGAACGTGCAAATATACTTTTTTGCGTTTTTCCATCATGAAGCTGATTTACAGTTACAGTCCAGTTGTCTGTTGTAAACAGTGGCTGTCTCATCTCTCTCACACACACACACACACAGTTACAGACCCTTTCCCCGCCCTATTACTATTATCCTGGGTCTCCTACCACAGACTGGCATACAGTTACAGGACCTTAATTCTTCTCCTTGGCAGGGAGGTGCAGCGTTCCTCTGTGACAGAGAACCCCTTGCCAGGCTCCTTTCAGCCCAGTGTGTAACTCTGCTTGAGTTTGCGGGGCCTCCCGTGAGCGCCTCTTCCTGTTCCACAATGCGCCGTGGCGAACCGCGGCTCAGATTAGCTCCCAGCGCAGCCTGGTGCCCCTCGGAGTAAAGCCGTTTTTTTTTTTTTTTTTTTCTCTGTGCCAGAATCCAGCAAGCCACTCACCCCCGTACATACGCTTGGACTAGCCTTCATGTTGCTGATTTGTGTGTGTTTGTACATTACATTTGTATTTCATTTGGTACTTTTAATGAGCATTCTTAGATAGGGTTGTCTTAAATATCACCTGTTTTTCAGTAGTGGGCACACCATTCCCCTAATTTACTATAAGGATTTTATTTATTTTTCATTGTAGAAGGCTCGTCTTCCCTTCATAAAGCTGAATGCCTTTTAGAGGTGCATCTGCTGACAACGGCGCGAGTCCACTGCTGTGGGTGGGGAGATGGCTTCCTATTCTGATCCTGCTCAGCTTTTCCACAGCAACCTCAAAGGCGGTCTGTGCAGCACCTTGCACATGGGACTAGAATGGAACAGAGGGAACATTAGGAAAACAACTCCAAATAAAAAACATCCACTTGTATCAGCTCAAATTGCTCTGTTTTCCAGGAGGCTGGCTGGGGTTAACCAGAGTTTACAGAGGACAGACAGACCGACAATCAGTGGCTCCATTCTAACCTTTGGGGTGGCAGCGTTACAGTTTTATTCTTAGCTCCCCATACCAGGGTGTCTGTGTCTTTTGCGGAAGCTATCAGTTGCCAGGCCTGATGATTGGACCGCAGGCGTCTCGCCCGCCTGTCCCCGCCGCTGCGTTTCAGTGCTCTTGTCCCACTCCTGTCACTGTCGCCAGCTGCAGAGGGGGGAGGGCGGGGGCTCTGCTTTCAAGCGGCGTGATTGACAGAACAGGAGATACACCCCCGCTCCCCAAAACACTAACCCCCTCCTCTGTTTCTGCCTCCCTACAGTACAGTATGTGTCTTTCGCTTTTGTCCAATTATAGACTTGGGCCGTTCCAGGCGGGGCAGTGAGAGCTGGGACAGATCACAGCCGCTGTACTCTGATCTGCACTTCTGCTCTGCAGCTGCAAAGCAAGATTCCACTACCAAAAAGAGGCCGATCGCATTCTCTTTTGATAAATACCTGGCTACACACACACACACACACACACACAAACACAGATCATGAAATAATTGTCGCGGACAGATGAGAGTCGACCCCAAAAGTGGTTCATTTTCTTTTCAGTGATTCCACTGCATCTGATGATGATAACAATAATGGTTCAGGGATGTGGCGGAAATGAGGAAGATAGGGAAGGGGGGGGCGGGGGTTCTGATCTCATCTTTGATCACATGTCTGTCGAAACCAAAGTCTGGCTCGCAAGTTGGGCGTTGAAGGACCTTCCTCCGCCCAGAGACCCCAGATCAGGTCGTTTTTTTGTTTTGTTGGGTTTTTTTTTTTTCAAGCGTCGTGTTCCATATTTGTCAGTCTGACGAAGCCGCACGGTTCCAGCATTAGTCATGTTTGGAGGCCGAGCTGCCTCGTACAGCTTTCATTACTTGAGCTGTTATGATAAAAAGATGTTTCTGAGGGTGCAACCTCCATATCTGTTCTCTGTGCTGGAGACACACGGACCAGAGAGGTGCCTGGGCCAGGTCCGAAAGCCAACCCGCTGTGTGTGTGTGTGTGTGTGTGTGTGTCAGGCTGCACCGTATCTCCACGCGGCCATGATGTTCATTTACCCATCAATGTGTAACTGCGCATTGTCCCGACATTACAAATGGCCAAGAGAATATCTTTTAATAGAGGCGAACAAAGGGAGGACACGAAAGGGAGACAGACGGCCAGACTGAGAGACTTAACGCCTTCACGTCACGCTAATCCATCAAACACATCTTATCTGCTTTGCCCAATATCCTGAGCTTCAAAAGGAGGTAATGCTATCAGATCCAGGTACATAATGAAGAAGAGACCAAACAGGACAGAGTGGGATTTGTTTTGTTTTTTTTGTTTTTTTTACACACCAAGATGCGTGTGTGTGTGTGGTGGTTCATAGAGGCTATGCATTGTGGCACTCGGTTTAGCAGACTATATGCAGTATAAGAATACACCAGCAGTAAAACTCCCTTACTGTCAGGTTAAGTTGTCCTGTCAGTTGCTGAGTGTTTGCAGAAGAAGAAAAGAGGGAATCATAATGATTAAAAGCAAAAAAATAAATCATCCCTCTCAGTCTCTTCTTTTCTTTGGCTGTTGTGCAGAGCAGAGATTTCTGGACGGAGAGCAGAATTGTGCTCCAGTGTTCTGGCACCGGCCCGTAACCCGGGCCGACAGAGAAATAGAGAGTGTCGGCGCCGAGGGAGCCGCATTCATCTGGTGTGAAAAACACTGCTGGTCGGACACTTTCAACGGAAACTTTCTTGCGCTTTGTTGTCATTCGAAATAATGTGCCCAATAAAGTTTGAGCGTCGGCGAGCTCCCCTCATGACGGGACAGCGTCAGTGACACTGCGGTGTTTTTAATATGCGCCGACGCATAGGGGCCTCCAACAGCCCCGGGTTTGGCCCGTTTTCAGAGCCCCCAGTTTTTCCAGTTGCTTTTTGCAGTGTGTGTGTGTGTGTGTGTCGTAGAAGGCGGGAGAGAGAAAAGAAGAGTGGAGTGTGCGGAGTGTAAGGAATTGCTGGTAAACAGATTATTCCAGTATGATCGGCCTTCGAAGTAAATCGGGGAAAATACGCGGACCGTTACGCTGCCGCTCGGTCCGATCCTCTGACCTCCTTTAACCGATCTTTCACAACTTTCCACCACTCTATAGGTCCGACTGCTGAGCAGCTCTATGGGCTTTGGTAGCAGGCCAACCTGCTTCATATTCACTGTAATTATCCAGTTTAGTGAATAATACTGGAAAACATACACAAAAGACTGAGTATATGATTGAATTAAGTCTCATTTTGAAACAAAGGTCGGGTCTTAGCTTTGCAAATAGCAAAACCCCTTGTACCAGAAAGTGCCTATTGTGGGCAACATGGATTAGCTTTATTTCCTAATTTCACTGTACAGTGGTTTTTAATTATTTGTGTAATTAAGGTTAATAAATAAATGTTATGGTGTCTCTTTTAGCAATTTAGCAGCCCAGCTCACTCTTTTAATATTTGCTTAGCAAATGGTAGCAGACCCTTTAACACGCAGAAATGTATTTATTTATTTCAGAAGAAATGAGATTACTTAATATGCATTTAAACAACATTAATGGATATTTTGAACACATGCAACAAAATAAATAGGCTATTCAGCCTCTTTCTATCTATTGAGCAATGACTGCATTTATTTTACTGTATTCCTGAATTGATTTTCTTCCTTTTTAAAATCCGCAAAACAACGGGAACACAAAATAGGCGCAAATTCTCCCTGTTTTTGTTTTTGTTTTTGGTCTCTGAGACGGTCTCGTTTCAGTGTGTGAATTAGCATGACCAGTCCTCTCTTTCTCTGTACGGGCGCCAGGCCTGAAATCTGTCTGTCGCCTAAAAACATACGTATCTCCGCACAGGAGGGGTGGCTTGGCTTCTCGGCTGCTTGAGCCGAGGGGCAGAGAGCAGGAGGAGAGGTGAAGACAGCAGAGGAGTAGAACGGCGAGGCAAAGCGAGCGTCGTTTCTGGGCCGAATCCCAGCAGCCAGATTCTGATCGGGCCGCCTCGTTCCCTCGGTCCAGTGGAGCGGAGCACGGGGAGACTGCCCTGTAATTGGGGCTGCTCTTTCCACACGGAAAACGGGACCGGAAAACACCACCACGCCGCCGCCGCCGCCGCCGAGTACAGCTCCCCCGTCTCCGTGTGGATTTTTCTTTTTTTATTTAAAACCGTCTCAAATTCAAAAATGAGCAATTATACGCAAACAAAATCCCCTTACATTCAAAAAAAACCCCCAAAAAACAACAACCCTTGAAATTAACACTTTAATAATGAATAGATGAATAAATAGCTCCGTTTAATATACCCCTGCCTTATTTATTCTCTCATTTAGTGGTAATAAATGTCAATCACTGCTGTTGGGATGATATTGAGCGCTGATATAAAGTAAAAAGGAAAAACGCAGAATAAAGATGATGCAAAATGCCATGCTGAAAACAAAGAGAGAGGGAGGGCAGATATTCAGGCTAGTGGGGCTGGTTGGCAGCATTTGGCACCCAAAGCTGCAGCTCTGTTTGGAAGGTGCCAGCTTTTCAAACCGACACAGTCTCTGCCAACTTCCCTCCTTCTGATCCTTTTCTTTCTCTCTCATTTTAACATTTTTTCCCCCCATATCCTTGTCTTCGCTTAACACGTCTTCCCCTCTGCGCGTCCCCTTACGCCCTTACCACCACTCCTATGGTTGCTTTTTCACAGCGGGTTGCCAAAAAAAAGCGAGCGTCGGGATATGTAAACTTGGGTCTTGTTTCGTGGCGATGCCGGCGCCTTGAATAAAATGGCTATCATGTTACCAGGCGTATTCTTTTTTCTTTCTTTCTTCTTGGTTTTGTTTTCTTTCTCCAAAATATTTTCCACCGGCCTTTAGCAGAGCGAATATTGTTACTCGGTGTGATGGTGCTGCTGTGGATTCAGGTCCAAAACAAAATGGAGGCTAAAGCGCTGCTCCTCTCCAATCGGAGGACAGAGTGATTGCACATGGGGAATAAAGTGGCAGCGGCAAATCAACGATGCTGAATAATCATTGCCTTTTGCACATTTTTCTTTTTTGACGGTTGCTAAATGTCTTCAGGTGCCTTCAGAGAGGTCTTCGTAGGCAGAGCAGGAAATGGTAGTCAGGATTAAGGATGGACGGGTTCAGAGGAAATGGAGAACATGTATTGTACGGGACAGAGACCTGGGGGCCCTTCGGAGACAAGAACGTGGTGCCATGAGTGATTGGAGAAAGCGTTTAACGCTGGGTGTGGGGGTGGATGGAATTACTCAATAATGATCAGAAAATTAGAGCCATTATTAAGGGAGAGTAAACAGGCCTCTCTAAGTGTGAAAGGAACCTATTCAGCCAGGACCAGGAGCAGGACTCTTTTCTTCCTTTCATGGATCCACCCATGGCCTCGAGAGCCCCGCTTTTGTTCCCTGAAATAACAGAGTGAATATATGGGTCCGCAGGGGTGGGGGTCCTGTTCCCAGTGCTGAGCGCAGTATGGAATGAAGCTACCGGTGCACTCCATATGAATCCATCCTTTTCATTTTGTCATTATTTTCTACTTTCTTTCAATGGCAAATTGAGCTCTTCTTGCTCTCCATACTTGCAGCTTTGAATCAGACTAACTTGCCTAATCAACTTGCCCGGCTGATGTCAGTGTTGCGGAGTTCAGAAATTCTGGTTAAGTGTTTTTGTGTGTCTACAAGTGCACCTGGGTGTCTCTTCTCCATCACCGTCAAGTGTAAAAGAAAAAACAAACCCCAACGCAGCACTCGTGTCTGTGTCTTCCTCCGACTTCTGTCGATAGTCAGGGGAAGGTGGGTGTGAACTAGGCGCTAATGCGACTACTTCCGTGTTTGTCGGCGCGAGTGTTCTAATTAATGGGAAACGGATAAATAAATACACTCGCCATGTCTCCGAGCAGCTGAACAGCAAATGCGCCGCTCAGACGGGGACAAAGAAATGGGGAGAGGGATTTACACTTTTGAACAAGCCGTTGGAGAGAATAAAGGAGGCTATGTTTCGTGGTGTTTGTTTTTGCTTTCTTCTCCCCCCCCTTTACTTCGCTTTTAAGCACCGTAGTCAGGGCCGGACCTAACACATCCCCAGTCAAGCTCCCTGCGCCCCATCCCCTCCCAAAAGAAAACAAAAAAAATGAATATATTTAAATAAATTATTTTTTTATCAAATTAATGAATGAATTTTTTGCACTTTTACACGATTCAATCAAAACTTCTTAACAGTTCTGCAGTAAAAGTACTGCACGTTTCTTTATTACAAACTAGAACAAGAGCTAATAAGCCCCCGCCTGTAGTTCGCTGCTTTGCACTCACATTAGGAACCTTTTGACAATAATAACTATAACACCGTTTTCTGAGGCTGTTTTTAATGATGACTACAGTTAGGTCCAGCATTTTACATTCCGCGTGGCTGACTTGTACGAAAAAAGCATTTTTTTGCACAATTTATTTTTATTTATTTCTTTTGGTGTGTGCCTAAAACGTAGCAGCGACCTACCTTCACTTCTCTCAAGCTCATATTTGTATTTAATAGCTCATCCTTTTTTCGTTCAGATCTCTCTCCTTCATACTCTTGCCCCGAGGACGCTCTCCAGGGCAGGGCTCCGTCCAGCTCTGGGCTCCTGCTCAAAACAAAAAAAAAAAAAAAAATCACCTGACGCGTTCACTCACTTTCTCCGTCTGTTTGCCTTTCATATGTAGGGCCAGCTCCGTTTCACAGGCATAATTTTGGATGGTAACATTCTCATTATGCCCGTCAACTGTCAGCGCTCCACTCTCTCGTCTATAATTTCAGACTCATTTGAATTCTTATTGGCAGCTTCGATGCATAAATTTCATAAGAGATAGAAAAACAACACCAACCCCCCCCCCCCCCCCCCCCCCCCTTGAACACAACAAAAAAAAAGAGGACTAGGGGGGAGAGAGAGAGGAAAAGAGAT
>CM022470.1:20160172-20174882 GCA_011952105.1 Coreoperca whiteheadi
AAAAAAAAAAAACACCCCCCCCCCCCCACCTCCCTTGTGAGCAATAACAATATGGACGAGATTAGGGGGAAAGAAGTTAATGAAATTGCATTGTTTTGGATTTATTTATCAGAATAACACATGTTCAATATTATAGTTTAGTGTTATACATTTCATATGTTTATATCCTGGGAAAAAAAAGTTGTATGTTGACTTAACTCTCACAACAAAAACACTGAGCGAGCTTGCTCCAGCGCTTGAATGGCCTTTCTGTGTCTGTGCATTGGATAGCTGTCCAGGAAGGCCGACGACTAGAGTTGCCATGGCCACGTAGCTTTTTCATCATTTTTTATTTATTTTTTTTTTTTTTTTGCTCACTGTACCTTTCCTGGGCGATATCCAAGGAGTGTCAGCGACTGGCCTGGTTGGCAGGGCGAGTGGCCATGCAGTGCTGGGCTGTTTCCGTGGCACTCTGACCCACTGTGTGGGCAACCAGAGCGCAGAGCTCTGCCAGAGGAATCCACTCAGATCACTTTCACTGCGTAGAGGGCATCCCCACACTTATGCAAATGGATATGCGGATACCTATACAGTACAGTAGAGCGGGACTGTGCACAAACAAAGTAACATCACAAGTAGCAAACTATCAAAACTGAATGTCAACATTAGGGGTTTCTCTTTACAGTCGGAGTGGTTTTTAGCTTCACAGGAATCATTTGAATTCCTTTGAGAAAAAGGAGGATATTAGATTTCCTTAGCGTTATGATATACTATTTCTGGGTATATGAAACACTCGGCGTTGGATGTGGACCAAATGAGACATATGAAAATGTCAAACTGTAATTTTAGCGCAGATTTTTCCCTTGATGCTATTCACACATTTTGTTAGGCTTAGTTCAGTCCAGGGGGCTTACACGTGAGTTTTATCCTCCAAGATGCTCTAAGTACCCTTTTGTTTTTTTTTTTCAGTTATCAAATATATTTTAAAACTCATTGGTGGCTGTGATTTAAAAAAAAAAAAAAAAAAAAAAGATTTCTCTGCGGGGGAAACAAAACAGCTTTAACCCTTGTTTTTTGTCGACATTGGCTTTACTCCCTCATTATACTCCCTTTTGCTGTATGTATGAAAATAATAAAATACCCGCAAAATCAACCAATTCATTTCCCATCAAATGTATTTTTTATCGCTTCTGCTAAAATGATTAAAAACCCAATATGCAGAAAAGTCTTCAAATGTATTAAAACACAAACAGTGCTCGCACATTTGATGAAGGTGACAAAATTGAATGACCACAACGAGTTGTTAGGAAGGAAATATTTCATGTTCAGTTGTATATATTGGCTGTGCATGAAGTACTATATATTCCTTTTGTTTGCCAAAAAGTAATTGGCAGAAAAAGAAGGGCACAGTCTGTTATCCGACACAGGGATGACACTTGGTGTTTGGAGTCAGTTAGACCCCCGAAAGGTCAAGCTTCCTGTAAGACCCCTAATAAGGAAATTGTTGTAAAACTCCAATAACAGAGATCCAAGCGCACTTTTGGAAGGGCGGAGCTGCGTAAAACGTCCTGCCAACACCAATCACAGATAATAGAGCAGCAGCCCCTTGTATTTAACAGCTGGGCCATCGGAGACCTTAAACAGAAGTAGTGCGTAGTTTTCTGTAAAGGACTTCTGAAACACATCATCAGTTCAAAATCATCATGACGTATCAAACTGAGAAAACAATGTTAAGTATGTTTTTGAGCGGTTAAAGGTGACCTGGAGCCTCCAGGACCCCAAACGGAACATTAGGGTTATTTGAAATGCTTAAAAAAACGGGAGTGACGGCCGTGAGAAGGTAATTATGGGCAAACTGAGTCACATCAGCGGCCTATTTAAGCCCCGACATTCACTTCGGTTTCTTTTTCTTCATCGTCATCTGACAATGCTCCACCCCTGCATCCACCTGTAGCCTATGATTGTTTCCCGTGAAGGAGGGTAGGGCATTTGTTATCCTCACTCCCCAATCTCTCCCAGTGCAGTCTTAAAGGTATGCCATGGGGAGTGACACGGTCAGAACCCAGATGCTCAACGTTAAGTACAGTATACACCCTCTGTATTCGCATATTAATCCAACCTTTGCGCGTGAGTTGGCCGACTGAATTATCGCTCATAAACACGAGCCCGCATCCCTTCCCCCTTTTTCGTTTTTCAAATGCACACTGCTTTTCCTCGTTAAAGATTAAGCCTACGTCCCGAGTGGCTCTCTTTAAGTCCGTAGGAGTGAGGTGTATGTGAAGTATGTATTCAGGTGTTGTTTGTGCATGTTCTCTAAGAGAGTGCACGCGTGCCTCCATGCATACGCTCATGTGTGCAATAGAGGCAGGCCGGGCAACAACAAACGCTGTCTGCAGCGGAGCATATGAGTGTCCTCGCTGGACTCGGCCAGCACCTGAACCCCCTTCACACCTGATGCCTGTGGGCCTTGCGCGTATGAATACATGATGAGAAACGAGCACATTTGCAAGCAAGCGTGCACAACAATGTACATGCACTGATATGACCCAGCCTGTCCTGTGGCAGGCCCCGGGACCTGGGATTAGACTGCAGGGTGCGCAGTCCTCAGAGGGTAGGTAAACCAGGCCCCAACTGGGTCCCCCTCACTGGTCCTTGACTGGCTGCAGTCTGTCACCACAAAAGTAGAAAGTTACAAAACCATATGGTCTTTATTCTTGAAATGTCATCAGAATCCCATTCTGTTCAGAAATGATTCGAAATTGGGAAGTTGTAGGGCCTGAATATTACAATTACACTCATTAGTAGGTATTTTCTCTCTCTCTGGTATCCCTCTCAGCAGCAATGGAGCTGATCTACTCTGTTATTTGCCCTTTGTGTGGTAACATTTGATTGGTGTATTATTAGACGCGGACCACCCTGGTTCTGAGCCCTACTTGAGTTTCCATTCTTCTGCTGCTCAGCTTTAATGCGCGGCTCTCCTCCAGCAACCCAAACATACAGGGGCGCGCACACAGAGAGAATTAACGTAAAGGCAGAACGGGCGAGGCACGGGCCCTGCAAGTGCGTTCTGCTTCAGTGGAACGGTGATAGAGAAGGTAATCCAAGCCTCGGTGTTTATTTTAAGGGCCGATGATCTAGAGGTGGCCATTAAAAGCAGGGGGCAAACAATTCAAGAGCAGTAAATCTGAATGAAAGAGAGCAGTGGGTGTTGGCGTACGGGGAGGGAGGGAGGGAAGGAGGGAGGACAGGGGTTTCTCGCTGCCACACTCTGTCCCGCTCTTTCCCTCCACCAAGAGAGGGAAAAAAATATTTGAGATGACAGTGAATTAGAGCAATCTGGCCTTCATTCTGCGGTTAGATTTTTATCTGCGGTTTTGGCCCCGAGAGCATCTCCGATCCCTGCTTTCTCTTTTCTGCCTGCCCTTTTATTGTTGTTTCTGTTCTTTTCATCTGAGTTTACTTTCCCTTCTGGCCTGGCTGTAAAACAGACCCTAACGATATACTATTCACACTGAAAGGCATCAGGAACGGTCCCATTATCCCCGCTACCTCGATCCAGGGTGGTTTTTGCTCCACCAGGACCTAAACACGCAGGCTAATGTGATTACTCCAAGGCCAAGTTTTCTGTTTTTGATACATGCTTAGAATCCCCCCCCCACCCCCCTGATCGACTGAAAGTTTTTGTCTTTGGGCATGGATTCATACTGCATACTCCTTGCAGCGACATAGGGAAATCCTTACGATAAGAGCCATGAATATCCCGGTTAACTATAGATGGCTTACACAGAGAGCTCCTGTTTCACAGTCTTTCAGCATTCAATATAGCAACATCACTTTTAGACACAAAACAGCCCTCAGATCAGTTACACTTTCAAGATGCACACAAGACCAGATACTGTACATCGGTGATTCCCCCAGAGGGTACTTCCGCAGTTAACTGGGTGCATGGTACATGGGGTACAATGAAAGATTGCGGCGTATACTCAAGTGTTCCTTTTTCAGATACGTTTGGTTTTAATTGGTTATTTGATGCTATGAAAAGGGGGTGTCACGTCATGATTCACAGCTGAGCTCTGCTCACGGTTGAGTCGGCCGGGTGTACGGGAGAGACCTTAATACCGCGGCTCCAACTCCGATCACTACTGCACAGACTCTGGTCGCAAGTTACCTTCAAAACCACTTGTATAGTGGGAGGAAGTGGGGATGCGTCGTCCATCTTTATATACAATCTAGGGTCAAAAACGTTTGGGAGCCACTGCTCTACATCTTTAATCTCCTTGCCAAATAGTTTGCTGTAACTGTTGATTGATGTTGATTGGCGCCGTCTTTTTGGCACTGGAGCATTTATTTTGGGCTCGCATTTATTCACTGTGCTTTGCTGAAGCTGCTGTCCCAGTGAGACACATTTGATATGTTACCACAAACCCAACATATAACATTTTTTTGCCCCCCAAAACTCTCGCCCATCTCCTTTTCGTTGGGCTTTAGATGTGATGAAATAATCCTGGCATATTTCATATCCTAATGCAAAGCAAACAGCCAAATTACACACATTCTTCCCCTATACTGATTCGTGGAAGTTGTTAACCAAATAAAGCTCCCTTTTCTCTTTCGCTCTTTCCATCTCCCTTGTGCTCTCAGTGGATCTGTCCTGGCTAGAACTCTTAACTGAAATAGCCTCAAGCACAGAGCCTCTTTTGTGGTCAGGCTTCTTTTTTTCTCCTACAAGGTGTTTGTGAAAAAGAACAGGATTTTCTCTCCTGGGCTCAGGTCCCTCCACCGCTCCACTGCTGCCTGTCTGGCTTTCTTTGTCCAGGTCTGCTCTGGTAAACAGCCGTGTCCTACACACACTGTTTATCACACTCGAGGGTGAAACCTTGCTGATTTTATTTTGGACACGCACAGGTTTCGCTCGCAATATATTTCAACTGTTCCTTGGCTGCTTTCGTTACAAGCGCCTGTTTGTTTTTCTTCTTTCCCTCTTTATGTAGCTGAACCACTTGCCCTGAACATAGTTTGCATGCTAGCTGCACCGGACTTGTCTATTGAATTTGAGGGAAATCTCTGGCCTCTTCGCACCGGTTGCTTCAATTAGCATGCTATCCTCCTCAACATGAAGATACTATGGACAGCGGGAAAAAGTCATACGTGGGCAGACGTTTTAAGACTAGCCCTGTACCCTGGCTAGTATTTCTGAGCCCCTGCTATCGCCAAATGTATTAACTTGAACTTTATGCTGTAAAATCTTAAGCCCACACTGCACAGCACAAAGTAGAAAACTGCTGTGCAGCAGCTCTCTATGGGCGGACACTTTCAGGCATGTTGAACTTCTGTCCACACCCCAATCAGTGATGTCACAGGTGATGTTTGCCTTCGTGAGCTGATGGAAAACACCTGCCGTGACTGCAATTTTGCATTCAAGTGAGACTATGCCTGTGTCTGAAATCGCTCCTCGTGCACTCATTTTCTACGACCTAGTTTACTCTATAGTGAGCAGTGCTTGCTCACTTGCTAATCCTCACCACATGATCATCGTGACATAAATAGACTCGCGCCAAACAGTCATTTTTGCATTTATAAAATGCGGCACATTGCATTTTAATTGCTAGCCCAATGCCATGTAATTGATACATTTACACGCTCAGTAGTCGGACGCTCACGTAAACTGGCGGACAGCAAATTTAGTGCCAACGTGTTCTGGAATGACCAGTAGCTACTGGTGGCTAATTTGCCTCACATTACTTAGTTCGCTACAATTTAAAAATAAAAAAATTAATAAGAAGTGTAGTGCCCCACACTCAAATCTGAACCAGGATGGACTGAGCTGTGGACTGAAACACGTTCTTGGGCTTGTCAGGCACATAACAAATAGTTCCTGAGACGGGAACATGTCTGACCAAGCCATCAGCCAAGGCTGGTAAATAAGCAACCATCAACCTATAGAGAGCATCGCAACAGCGGGTTTCTATCCAATGCGATTTTTATCTTGTAAAGGACGAGCCAAGAAGATGGTAATCTGGCTCGTCATAAACTTGATCTTTTCACCACCGTCCCTGCATGGACTGACGGCTGTGACGCGAGCGGCCTTTCTCATATCCCCACAGATGCCTGCATTCAATGTGTGCACCTAGAGGATTCCAAATGATATCCACTAGGGTGCAGATCAGGGCTGAATGGTGGCCGACACCAGAATATCCTCTTTGAGAACTTCCTCAAGGAGGTTCCAACGCTCATGAAGATAAGATCAAGGCGGGAGCAGGGACAGGCTCTTCTCGTTTCTCTTAAAAACGGTCTGCCATTGCCATCGTTGTTTGTTCAGATCTTACTTCACTATCTACTGCCCCCACCGTTCATGTGCCTAATTGCATTTTGCGGATGAAATGGACAAGAGGGAAAAAAAAAAAAAAAGAGCGTTCCTGCTACGCAAAAATGTTTATTTGTCCCAAATTATTTTTGCCTTTTCTTTTAAATTTGGTGTGAAGGAACAAGCTGTCCTCAGTTGAACTGCTCACGCCGAGGCCATGACCGGTCACGGGAGATCACAAAAAGATGCTGCTTCATTTTAAGGGGTCACAAACATAAAGGGCTGGGAACCGCTGTGTTAGACATACAACATAAGTACAGTCTGTAGTACACATTGCCTGAGCATAGTATAGTCTAAATTAAAGGCTGCATGTGCGTACTCTGTGCCTGTCTGTTGCTTTGTGGCATGTACGATGTACTGTGCATGTGTCCACGCTGAGAATAATATTGCTCTGTTAACTAAGCCATTTTTTAGCACTGACAGAAGGGCGCACACGCGTCACGCACAAACACACACACACACACACACGCTCACACACTCCCTCACTCAGGCGTACATGTGTTCTGCACAGCCTGTCATTACAAAAGCCTTGATGTGGTCAGTGGGTGGCACTGAGGCCTCTTATTATTGTCGTTTTTATGACAACTTTCACTCTCTTGCTCTATGACCCCCCCCCCCCACACACACACACACACACACTCCCCCCCTCCTTCTCTCTTTTCCTTCTTCATGTGTACCCTGATCCTGCCTCTATTTCCATTCCATCCCTCTTCCCTCCGTCTCCCCCCTCGTCCAAGCCCACATTAATTTCTCTTGCTGTTGCATTGGGACGCCTGTTTGTTTTTAGTGTGTAAACCATCCTGACACACATCCCCCAGGGCAAAGGGTGGGTGGATATAGGAGTGGGGTTTTTTTGGGGGGGGGCAGTGTGGTCTATTTGCAGAGACATCAACGGGGAAATGGAACCGGTCCTGGCGTTGTCCCCAACTTTGTCGATTGTGACTGACAGTTATTCTTTTTGGTTTTTCGAATAATAGGGCTGGTAAGTGCAGGGTGACATCCAGCCATGACCCGCTGTTGTGCTCTGCGTGTGTTTATATGCCGAGGCCTATGCTGTAACATGTCCATTCAAAAAGACTAGTTTACCCAGGGGCAGGCCTGACATTTGCTAAAATATTCCCCTTTTTGCACCTGTCACCCTAATGTTTTGCTTTGAGGATTTACGACATTATGATTTGTTTAGTATAGGTCGTAATTTATTATTCTACTGACCGACGTTGAATAAAACGGACCGGGTGGATAGCAAGCACCCCCCTCAGGCAAGTGGACCCAGTATGGGGTGACTGGGTTCATGTTGCTGTCACAGAGACCTCTCTGTTAGAGTAGCACTCAAACGTATGCATTTGAGAATGTTTAAAAAAAATTAACTTTGTGTTCATGACACACTGATTAAAGGGGATGGTGTCAGATAATTAAATAAAAGGAAATGGAGAGTTATACACAAGGAGATTGAAGTGGCGTGTGTGTGTGTGTGTGTAATGTTTTGCTTATCTGCACCTTAATTAACGAGGTCTTTGGGAGTTTAGGCCCTGCGGCAGCGCTGGGTAAATGAGTGAAGCGAGTCACCTCGGGACAGCAACAGGTAAATCCTGTTTAGATCAGCCCCAAGGCACTACTTGTTCCTTAATTTGGCTATGAACACCCTCCTCCCTCCCGTCTCTCACCCTAATCACCTCCGCACCTCCTCCTAATCTTGTGCATGCACCATCTCTTAATTTCTTAACCTGCCACATTCTCCCTTTATCTTTTTCCTCTTACCGCTCACCTTAAACTCTGCTTATCGCGCACACCATTAGATGCACTGCGCGCACTCTGCTATTCTCCGTAACGTTGCTAAACAGCCAGCTAGGTCAATCCGAGGTGACGAATGTGGAGCAGTAGGGCAAGGTGACACTGACACTCTTATGCCAACATACAGTGACACAGTCTGCATGTCTGTTCAATAAACTGTGTTCAGGCATTGGACAGGCTGTCATAGTTGGTTAGAGAATATTAAACTAACATAGATATAGATATAACATTATACACACACAGACCCATCAGTTCTTCCCCTGACCAGGCAGTTAGCGTGAGTCTGTAATTAGCACCTCTAACTTTGTTAGCGGCTAATTTCATTTTCTTTGGAAGCCGTGTGACTGGCCCTGCAAACAACATGTAGCAAGAGATAGCGCCCACATGGGTCATTGCAGACTCCGTGGCACACAGTGGCCTACTGCCCCTGACTTACTGTTCCACTTAGAACATCAGTGCGAGATTTCAACGCACTGCTTCCATCTTCTCATCCCGACTGTGCGGGCAGGCTTTGATAACTGTAACGGTGGACCTTTTATGTTGAGCTGCACTCATTCTCATTTCTTACATAGCTGAGCACAACTGTAGAACTGAATGAATGAATGATTGATTGAGTATATTTAGTAATATTAAGAACAGCAGATGATCCTCAGAAGCCATCCATACTTTCAGCAATAACATAGTAAGCTGTACTTAAGCCATCCATTTTCTCAGGAATAACATAGTAACCTTTTGGCTTTATTTCTAGCAATGTTCCAATGCTGAAATTCCCCATACCTCACCCTATCGCAGACTTTTCTTGACTTGCGTAAAAAGAGAGCGAGACATGATCATCATTTTGGAACATGGACATATTTCACCGTTAAAGCTGATTTGCTGTAGCAGCTGCAGCGTGGCCTGTATTTTTCATTACATGTGCCTTGTCAGAAACCAGCCAAGCACCAATAGGATTTCAGTCTTCCTTCCTGATCCATCTGTACTCCTGGTGTGAGAATAACTTACAGTAGCGTGGAGGGTCTCCTGAGGTCAGGGAGCTGAAAATCACAAAGACATGTGGAATGCTGAAAGTTGGCCAATACAAACAGGCAGAGCTGGCTCTCCATCCGTGCAGAGCTCAACAACCACCAGCTAGCCTACCACCATCCCCTTGCTAGGCCCAGGAGCAACCAAAAGCTTCATGGAGTGAATTTTGGCCACTAGGGGGTTGTAAGTATGCAAAACAAAACACAGTTCTGAAATAGCCTTCTGTCAGCGTATCAAGTGCTAATAGCTAACATTTAATGTGGCTATAGTCAATACTTTTATATTGACAAAGGATCACATTACTACTTGTATGTACAGTTAAAAAGGGTCGCTTGTAGTGATGAGGCCACAGAGAATTATTACCTGAATGCAGTTTCCTTCAGCTCTATGGAGATTATTTAGCATCTTTCAGCTCATTGTTTCGGGTTTTTAAAGCCCACAACTGCTGTTTTGGTTCACTCTCACCGTTCTCATAGCGTCATTTTCAGCCACAGAAGGCTGCTGTTTTCAGCAACAAAAAAACCCCTCAAAAAACCTACTGTACACTACTTGCTCAGGACCGAACAGCAGACAGGCACAGATTACAACTACATGGTGAACATAGTTGAGCAGTTAGGAGCTAAAGAGCCAGATGTTTTACCTTAGGAGTTGGTGGAGTCGAACGAAAGATAGGGAAAAGAAATATGGCTCCAAATCAATGACGTTGCTCCGTAAATGCTGAACGTGTAAATTGCTAAAAAGTTCACCATATCAGCGTAGAAGGACAACTTCTTTCTGCTCTCCCCCAAGTGGCCAAAATTTATTGTAGCTACTGCAGGTTAAATATGTGATTTAACGGCCACTTAACCACACCAGATCGCATGAATTTCCCATGAATCGGATGTTGAGATGACCAATATTGATACCCTGCTAAGCTATGCTAGATACCTTTTTGTTAGCAGAACTAGTTTAGCGGTTATATTTCCTTCAATGTCAACTTATTAAAATGGATATTTTGCCATTAGAGCGAGCTAAGGGGGGAAACAGTACATTCAGCTGTAGTTAATTTCAGCTTTGGCTATCTCACCGGCTAGCTTTCAGTGCACTAGGTCCCCTCTTCCCTGTGTTGTGCCGGCTGAAATTTGCAAACTGATGACAAGCTGCAGCATCAGTAGTTTTGCAATAACAAGTGGGACATGAATTAGTGCAGCCACATGATTGGCCGACGAACGGATGACTCATTGTGACTGGTAAATATGGAAAACATCAGCTGAATTGGGTGTTACACTGTCCTCCACGTGGCCAGTTGCTTGATTTGTGCATTGAATTGGATCCATAAATGTAACATGTTTAAGGTTTAGTTTATAAGATGGCTTCATGAATGTTACAGGCTACACCTTTGCCCGCAAGTCCAGTGGTTTGCATTTTGAAACAAAAAACAGACTTCACAGGGAGCTGACTGGGTTTTCTTCCCCATTTTCTAATCAAAACCATTATAAGCCTCACCCACAGAGGGACGATCCACGAGGCTCAGTTTCTCTACCCGGCACACATCCATAACAATAGAGGGCATTTTGGTCCAGCAGAACTCAGTTGGCTGCATCAAAATGAAGGGAGCAGTTAGGGTTTCACTTACAGAGTCAGAGAAAAAGAGCGAAAGGGGGGGAGAGAGAGGCAAAAAGAGAAAACAAACACACAGGGATTGTTGAATTATGGGTAAAGACAGCTGAGGCTAACCAGGTTTGGTTTCCACAGTGCAGTGGGGGGCTTATTGAAAAACAAAAAGTCTATGACTCAGTCCTGCTCTCAAGGAGACTCTCAGGCTGTAGACTTTCTCTCCCCAGAAATTCAACAAAAACACATGCAGTTGAATATAAAGGGGAACACCTTCAAAAACATAAAACCCCAGGGTTCAATATGGTCACGAAAATGTTCCACGTATCCTCAATGTTAATGCCAAAAGGGGAGGAGGTGGGGGGGGTTGGAGGAATGGAGGGAGGGAAGAGTGAACGAGGAGGGATCTGTCCTCACATTTGCTATCAATTTAGGGCACTGAAAATAAGCACCAGGTTTCACTGGAGCCGAGTAGAACACCAGGAATGTTTTTCCATATAAAACCGAGGGAGGGAGAGAGGGAGGGCGAAATCGAGAGAAATGGGGCTGGGAAGAGAGTGAGAGAAAAGAGAGATATAAGGCTAAGAAAAGGGGCTTAACAAAAGCAAGCAAACAAAGACCGAAGATTGCTGTTTGAAAATAGCACCATGGGTCCAGATTTGAACCTGTCCGCTGTAGCTGGACAGCTCATGGCGCTAAAGTGTGAGTCATGGTGACCCGTATGACCCTGTTGTGAAGGACAGATAGTTTGATAAGTGAGCCTGATATTCAGTCTGCGTGTTCAGTGTGTGATTTTTATAGGGATGAAGGTTTGATGGTGGCGCGCGCGCACACACACACACCCACACACACACAGATGGGGATTTCTACAAATACATAAAAATGTACATATTTATGCACATCTGTGGACAAACAACCATCATCCCAATACAGATGTCAAAGTCTTTGTTTTATTTTCACTGTCTCTGCACACTTGCAGTTGCATTTGTGTGTGTGACGGTGTCAGAAGGCTTGGTGGAGACCTGAGCCTCCCTGAGAGCTCTGACTAGCCTAAGCGGATGGAGAAGATAATCAATATTTCTAAATTTGAGCAGCAACATATTCCCAGTTCTGCTTGTGACACCGTTAAAACAGATGTAGCCAGTGTTGAAGTTCCACTTTTCGCCATGCCTGCTGCACTGTTTGCTTTAACCAGCAAGAGGTTTAGGAAGTCCTGCAGTTTAGTGGTTCCCCCAGGGGATCCTTCTGAAGATGCCAGGGGCTACGGGGAATGATTTGTAGAGAAGCTCCGCTAATTGGGGAAAAATAAAAATTAGGATTTGGTTGAGAAAGTATATCCACGTCCGCTGTAACAACTGAACACTGTGTAGCAATTTGACAGTGCGTGAAAAGTAGTTAGCAAGCGAGCAGAGAAGTCTCAACAGTTGGCTAAAAGAAACTGATCAGTGGTTGAAATAGTTAGCTAAAAGTAATGAATAACCATCTTAAATAATTAGGTAAATGTTGTGGATTAACGGTTGAAATAGCTCAAAGTAATGGATCGATGGTTGGAATAGTTAGCTTAAAGTAATGGCTAAATGTTTGAAATAGTTAGCCAAAACTATAGATCAAAGTAATGGATAAAGATTGAAAAAGCTAAAAGTAGAAAATAAATGGCTGAAATAGCAAAAAGCAATGGACAGTTGAAATAATTAGCTAAAAATAATGGATAAAAGTTTGAAACATTGCTCCAAGGAAGTAGTACGAGTGCAAACTTGACCAAACCGACCTTAACAAAGGCAGTTCAATTGTAGGAATTAAAGATATTCTAATAATAATATCTACTTTCATGAATTAACATTCAGTTTGAAATGCATTCAAATGAACACATCTGGAACATGACAAGTGGTGTTGATGAAGGGTTTCTTCACCTGACAGGATATGGAGGGTTCATCCGACAAAAAGGTTTGGGAACCACTGCTGTAGTTGACCGATGATGGATACATAAACAGTTTTGAGAACTCTACAAAGGCAGATTAATATACAGTCGGCGGGACTTTGTATACATGAGGTTGTGGGATACAGTGGTCGTCTTTCACAGCGCGTTGGACTCCAGCGACAGTCTTAAGTCGAGTGGTTGACCCTCTAACAAAGCTCCCTCACCCGGCTCTTCCCACCAACAAAGTGCTGCTCTTATGCTGATAGAAACAGTTGAAAAAGACTTCGGAGTAGAAACAAGGAGGGAGTTAAAGAGAAAGCGAGCGAGAGGGGAGAAAAGGGGGGGGTAAGAGACAGACCAGATGTGTCTTTTGTTTAGATTTGAACGGAGCGGAAAGGAAGGGTGTAGGAGTTAGGAGGCGAGCTTGCAAGGAAGAGAAAGAGAGAGGGAAAGCAAGTGGGAGTGAGTGGATTTTTTGTTAAAATTTTTTATTTATTTATTTATTTTTTTAGTGGGGAGGACTGTAATGAAACCAAAGCATTCATAGCCGAGCGCCTGTATGTGGGGAGAGGGGGCTGTGCCATACAGTATGTGATTACCTACCAGCAAAACCACATTCATTATACTAATTGCTACAATGGTCCCGGCGGTTGGGGGCTGAAGAGGGGGTGACGGCGAGAGGGGCTGTATTGTTAACATTTGTTAGGCTCATTGACTCCAGAATTCATGGTGTCTGTCATTATAGGTCGCTGGGATATTCTCCAGGGCCTGTATTCATAGCGAAACTGATAATCTGGAGGTCGTGGCTGAAGACCCGTTTCCACTAAATCTGCCCTGCAAGCTTAATGCAGGCATAACAACGTGCTTTGCCTCCATCCCGATTCCCTTGCATTATCATGAGTGCGCACGTTTAGCATGTGTTGTGCATTCAGGCCCTCAAAAGCAGCAAGACATTAACCAAAACAGAACCAGAGGCCAAGATTTGAATGATTGAAAGACGAGGCCTTTCCTGCATTTTGCTGCACAAAATAGCCAGGCTTCCAGCAGCTTGTGTCAATATTTCGCGCTGTGTGTGTCTGTGTGTGTGTGAGAGAGAGAGAGAGCCCAGTGTATGCAGAGCGCTCTGAGCAGATGACTGGTATGACAGTTAGAACATGCGCGATGGTGAGCACACAGAGGCTCACACAGCTCAATCTGTTGAGTGTCGAGCCCAAATCAACCCAGTTGAGGAATGTTGCCAGTTGTGATCACCAATATGGCCAGCAGTTGTTTGTGAAACATTTGCAGCACATTGCTGATTTCTTTAGCGTGCCTTCACAGGAAATGAAGGACTAAGTGACTAAAATCCACCCCCCCGCCCCCACACTATCGCCTCTTGTGCTGTGTGTGTGTGTGTGTGTGTGTGTGTGTCTGTCCTGCCTACAAACTCGCAGCATGTTTACCGTGTTTCGTCCTCAGCTGGACCTGTCTCAGACCCTCAGTGTGATGACACCATTACAGCCATACGTCGTCGAGAACATCTCTCACCCCTTCCCTCTTTTCCTTTTCTAGCTCAGCTCTTGCATCAGTCAGCCTAAAGTAATGATCTGCATCATGTGTTTTTACTCTTTGGCTGGAGAGCTGGTGCTTTTCAAATTGTGCAGAGAAACTACAAACAGAGACACAGCCTAGTAGGTGGTTGGCAGAGACTCCCTTTCTCTCCTACGGTCTCTCCATCGCTTTATTTTTCTTCAGTGGTGAAAGAAATACTCAAAAGTAAAATAAGGCATTTCACAAGTCTAAATACTTAATTACAAGTAAGAGTCCTGCATTCAAAATCCTATAAAAGTACAGAAACATTATCAGCTAGTATTAAAAGTGAACAAATTCTGCAATAAAATGTAACTGTGACTGACACTATTAGGTGTGAAATCTGGTTTTTAAAACGGATGCATCAGTGTGTGAGTAGCATGTTGCAGCTGTAGCTGTTCAAGTTGAAGCTACTGTAGTTTTAACTATTCTATATAAATTTAGATAGTTTAGTCCAGTGGTCTCATCCCCCC
>CM022470.1:20177397-20191543 GCA_011952105.1 Coreoperca whiteheadi
CATATACAAATAGCCAGGTGCGTAGGGGCTATGCCCTTGCCAATAGCGTTTTGTATTTCAGTGATACGCAAATTTAGGCACTGTGCTGTTATTGCTATGTATCGGTGATGTCATTGTATACACACATATCTTATGAATAGGCCATTGTGTTTTTGTTTTTTTTTCTCAGGGTGTAACCAAGAAGTGGTAACAGAATAAATTCTATTGCATTCTGTTTCTGAGTGTGGGCACGTGCGCGGCCTCTCAGGAGGATGTTTTGTTCTCCTTCTCGCTAACACAGAGGAATCTGTCGTTCGCTCAGCGAGGTGTGAAATTGCACTGTCATCCGCTTCACCTGTCAGAGAGGGGGGACGGCAAAGTGACTCAGATCCTTTGGAACCCGTTCTCTCTCGCTCTCTCTCGCTCTCTGTTGTTGTGTCACCCTCTGCTTCTTTTCCTCAGGTTTTTTTTGGTTGTTGCTGTGTGCTTGTCACATACACAGCACAGCGCTCTCCTCTTCTGGAGATCAGTATCTGGGTTTCGCTCAGCAGCGTTTGTCCTATCACCCACCACCACCCGTTTTCCCCTCCCTCACGGCTTAACATCTGTTTCTAGTGAGGGCCAGAGAGGGGGATGTCGAACTCTTCAAATTAATTAGCGCATTACCGAATGCTTGAGTTAGAAGAGGCCTCGCTAGACCCCCGCTACTCACCCCACTCCACAACTCCCGGCTCCTCCCTGCTCCACCAAGCCCACGTCTCCCCGAGTCCCAGGGGGCCGGTTTATCACCCAGGACCAATTAGAGTAGGAAGTGAGGTCGCTGCCCCTCTGTCAGGCCTCATCAGCTCCTGTGTCACCTGACGGGGGCCATGCCACCACAAGGAGGAATATACAGAGAGAGGGGAGGGGGGAGGAGTCATTGACATCAAGAAGGAGCGTGCTACTGGGCTGCGACTGCCCCAAGGAATTCTTTGTACCTGCGGAAAACAGGGATTGTTCATTTATGCATTTCCCCCTACTTATTTCATCTTTGTTCCTTGTGTAGTGTGGCTGCTGGAGCTTTTCCTAGCTAACACAGGGTGGATATCGTGGAGACTTCCGCACTATTACAAGTACAAACGCAGATGACGTCGACAAACTCAACCTCCATTCAGTTACCTTAGCTGCCGGCAGGACTAAGAGAAACTACAGCCATGCTAGCGGCCCGGTGAGGCTGTTCTTAGGCACAGCAGAGCTTTACGCTAATGTTAGCATGCTAACATTTGCTCATTAGCACTGATGAGGCTGATATTTGTTTTCCAGGTATTTGGCCATAAACCAAAGTATTGGACACGGTGACATTTTTGACCTGATGAAAAGACATAAATGGTGGAGATGTTAATCTCTGCCAAATTTCATGATAATCTCGTTGTCTGCGGACCATGAATGTCTGTACAAAAATGTTATAGCAGTCCATCCAGTAGATGAGGACATGTTTCAGTCCGGACCAAAGAGTCACGCTGCCAGCATGGCTAGCTTCTACCACTCCATACTGCTTCCACCTCCTTGAGAAGCCATGTGGGTCTTCGTCCCGCTTCCTTACGCCATGCGAGTAATGCGGCCGCCTCATGCATTATATCGTCGCGGGTCTGCTGCTGTAGATTCCTAATTTGCCTCAACCAGCGCTTGTTTTTAACCTTCAGAGCAGTTGAACATATTGTGTTTGCACTATAAGAATGTGATACATGACAGCATGTGGGCACAAAGCAGCATCAACATGGTCTGCAATTTCGAGATTTTTGGATTTCTTGGACGGACTTATTGAAGAGCTCAGTGGGGTAAAAAGTGTTGTTTGTTTTTCTTTTTTTTTTTTCCAGGGATGAGAGTTTGTATTAAAGCTACATTAATAGTGCGTTTAAATTTTGAGCCATTTTTGTTGGATTAAATGGGATGTCCGTGTTTAGTCACTCACAAAGTGACTTTGGCATCCCTGACATCGGCCACTGCCACAGCTGACGCCTATTAGATTGAAGTGTTTACTGAAACCATGGCTCTAATTAAAGTCTTTTTCTTTCTTCCTCCATGTGTCTGCTGCTGCCCTGCTGCTGTCTCAACAAAGGTAAGTTACCATGGTACTGATGTGTTTGAATACGTGTTTCCAAACGCCTTTCACGTTCCTCTCTCAATCCTGAGCCATATGGCCTCTCCCGAATATCCTTCCTGTATTATTTTTTTAAATGTACTCTTTCCTCTTAGCGCTTCCTTCAACAGTTTTCCCGCCACATTTCATGAACGCGGCACAGAGACAGGCACATGGTGGGGGCACTGCTTACAATTCAGCACAGTATCCCTTGGAATAACGTTTATATTGGACCATTCTGAAGCGCACAATTAACGTGCAATGAGTGGCGGTGCAGGAAGGTGTGTGTGTGTGTGTGTTGGGGCAGGGGTGGTGGATGGACGCGTAGCTTATTCAATCCTCACGCCGGAGACTGGAGCTCTCGTCCTGTTAAGGATCAACAATGAATGCTTTCTATTAAAAGATAAAACCACGTTTGTTTTTTTTACTTAGCCTTAAACACGTGTTTTACTTACTTAACCATACCTTTTTTTAAAGGTGCCCTGTAGAAAGTCAATCAAAGTTATGTTTACGTTCAACATTACTCACTAAACCATTTCCGTCGTCTTAAAGCATTTGCAAAACCAATTTACAAAGCCAAAATGTCGTGCCCTGGCATTTTTGACAACAGCTAATGTAACTTCGCTGGCCCGTCTGCCTGCAGAGAGGGAGATTGGATCGTGGGGGTGGGTTGCCAGGTTGTGGTGTCGAAATTGTATGTAGCGTGGCGTGTAGCTGCGTTTCAAAGATGATCTGGCAACAAACGTCCAAAACTTGGATGGGTGTTTCCATGATCCAGTCTGAGGGCCGTGCAAATTACAGGAGTCTCCCGTCAGAAACAACAAAGCGGGAGGGCGCCGGGAGACGGCCTTGAAATATGGGAGAAACCCGTGTTGGCAGGTATGCACGATATGCAACCAAGGGCTGAAACGCTAACAAAATGTCTGTTGCAAGCTAGATTTCAAAATGTCAGACGATTATTTTAGCACCCTATGTCCTATGGAAAAGGTATACAGTCGGACTTTTCCCAGTGTCCGTTCTCCTTACCATGCGTTTCTTGGAGAAATGCTACTGTAGTTAGCTAAGGCCCTTGCAAACATAATACTGCATAGCTTTCTGATTCATCCACGATCCAGTATGAAACAAGTTGCATGTCAAAATGCTTTATCTTAATTTACAGAAATATAGTTAAATCTGAAACTGGCATTCGGATATTTGACTTAACCAGTGACAAAATGCTTGTTCTACACGCAGGCATACTGTGAGTGTGAGGATCCCCCAGTTTTCCCATTCTCCCTGCTGCTGCTGCCTCATGTCGGATTGCTCCACATGTCCAGAAGTTTAATTGAGGTCATTACATAAGTTTAAATCCTAAATAAGATAAGATGTCCCTATGCTAAGCATAAAGAGAGGTTAACATACAGCAACAATAGATCAGTGTCTTACACTTTTCTTAAAACAGTTGTAGTTTGCAGATTTTAATTACGTGTATTTAGTAAATGGAACTGTGTCACAATTACTTTTTAATTAACTTTTTAAATTCAGAATGGTTGCATAGCATTTTGGAAGGAAGCCCTCCTATTGTCCCATATTCTGTTATAATGGATACAACACAGAGGAGTGTTTGAGGCTCCCACTCCTCCTCTCCTTCTGTCAAGTCTCGACTACAACACCTTAATTTGTTCCCAGACTACATTTTTGTCACCCTCTCCACCCCCCTCTCCTCCCAACCATCCATCTCTCCGCCGCCTCCTCTTCCTCCTCCACCTTTCCCCTCTCTCACATCCAAATTCTCCACGTTTTTGGTTTTTTTTGTTTTGTTTTTTTTCTTATCCTACCAACTCAATCTCCCATTACTCCAACTCCTCCTCTGTTAACGTTCGGCTTATCTCACCCCATCTCTCCTCTCAAGATCTCTGCTCCTTTTCTCCTCCCTCAGCTGCCTTCCATTCTACCCCGCCGCTTCCTCCCAGCCCAGTTCTGTTTGCGCCTGTTCGTTCCACCAGATGGTTTGTGTTAAAACTCTACGTTTGACAGCTCGGCTGATTTTTCTTTCTTTTTTTTTTTTTTTTTTTTCCCCTTCCCTGATATTGTTGTAACATCGGGGGGATTGCTCAGACCTGGAGGAACACAGAAGAAGGACAAGCAGGGGGTAAAAGGAAATTAAAATATGAAAAACCCTGATGCATTAAAAGCAATTATTCCATCAAGCAAAGGGCAGCAGTCATCACTGGACCATTTTTTGGTGTGGTTCCCTGTGTTACTTTTTTTTAAAAAAATAAATAAAGGCACATATAATGTAATATTGATTTAAATAACATCTGTTAGGGTGATTTCATCCACCCCCTCTCCCTCTGCTCCATGTCTTTTGGAAGAGAGAAGGGGCCCCAGCTGCCAGAAATAATTGCTTGTTTGCTGGTATTTACTTAAAATCTGTCAAAGACAGAGAGAGAAAAGGAGTAAGTACAAGTTAGAAGAGGGACAGAGAGACCACTCGGCCCCTACACAGATCATTATCTGCTAGTCGCCTTCCTGCTGCTGAAGGGGAAGTGTGCGCATATGTTTGTGTAACTTCCCATGTATACTGTACATATTGGTCTTGGCGTAACAGCAGATTAAGATGCCTGAGAGTATAAACCTAGTTAGTTGTCGGCACAAGATCCAGGAACACCATACCGAACCAGGACACCTCGGTTGATAACATTTGTTTTTATGCGAAGAGTGTCTAAAATATAAACTCGCAGGGTGCCATCTTCTTAGTGAATTTTAAGGTGGAACAAAAAAAGCCAGGTGCCTCCTGTTGATGGAAGACCTTGAGCTCCAAAAAAGGTAACGGGGCCTTGAGATAAGATTAGTTTGTCATACAACAAAAGCACTTTCAAACAGAGGTGTGTTCCAGTAAAGTCAATACAAACCCAAAGCTGTGTTCGAAATCATTTTCACATCTATCAAAGGTGAAGCATTGCCTTGTGGGATTTTTAGCAATGAGCGGTGTACATGCTATGTTCACTAGTGCCATTGTGGGAATGTTTGAGGGCATTATATAGTGCAGAAAATCCACACAGAAAATAAAAAAACTTAAATAAAATGACAGACAGGTGATGCACTTCACTAGGTCGTGAATACAGAGTGATTTCGGGCACAGCTCATGCAAAATCAAAGACGGCGCAGGATTTCTTTCTTGCACAGCGACCAGAGTGCTTCTCGGCAGCAGTGCGGTCAGTGCTGCCACCGGTATGTTGACCTTCCCGGGCCACCGGCCACCTCTCCAATCAGTGAGCCTTTTACACGGTCGGTATTGTATCGCTCGCATAATAAGTCATAATAGGTTTTGTTGTTGTCGTTACTGGGAAATGTGCTTAGTTGCTTACTCGCTGAGAGTTAGATGAAAAGATCGACGCCACTCTCATGTCAGGAGTCGATGAGCCTACATGTAGCTTATCATAAAGGCTGGAAACAGCTAGCCTGGCTCTGTCTAAAATTCCAAAATACGCCTGCCAGAACCTCTAAAGCTCAAAGTATTTAATTTGTTTAATCTCTACACAAACAGAAATATTAACATGACAAGTTGAGGTTCTACAGGGAGTTACGTGCAGTAACTGTTTCTAAACATAACCACAATTTGTCATTTTCTACATTTCGACTTGTGTACCAATGAAACAAACGAGATGCAACATTTTAATCAGTGAGCTTTAAAGGTGTTGGTAGGCATACTTTTGAGCTTGGAACAGAGCCGGGCTAGCTGTTTCCCCCTGCTTCCAGTCTTAGTGCTAAGTTAGGCTAATCGCCTCCTGGCTCTTGCCCCATATGTGCAGACATTAAGAGTGGCATTGAACTCCTCGAAGTAAGTAAGCAAGTAAACAAATAAGTGTGTTTGCAAAAGGTCGAGCTATTACTTCTAAAAGTCTCTAGGAAGAATGCCTACCACCTGGTGAGTTTGTATTTTCAACATTTCTCCCGTAACCAATGTTATGTGTGACTGAAATGTCCGGGTTTTGTGAGATGGCTGTCCAGGGCCGAATGTCAAGCGCCTTGCTCGGTATACATGCTTGCGTGTGTTCTGTGTGTAGTCTGTGAGCGACCAGATTGTGGAGAGTCGACCTCCTTATTATTGTTTAATCTTGTGCCATAGCCGTATGATTTCCAGTGTGCTGCCCGTCTCCTGAGCAGCATTAGTCTGATTATAGTGCCACTTATCTGATAGGGAGGCCCCCTTCTGCAGGCTGACGGAGCAGCTCTGCCTGACGTTCTGGCTTCTGCCAAAGCACTGTTCCCACTGTCTCCCTCCTCCTCGTCTCCTCCCCTCGTTCTGCTGCCTTTCCCTCCTTCGCTCGCTTCGTTCCCTCCCCAAAGAACCACAAACAATAAACCCTCTGTTACATTTAACCTCCTCACGTGTTTCCCTTTCTCCCTCAAACCCTCCCTCCAGCCCTCCCTAGATCTGTCTCTTACTCACTTGTTGCTTTTTCTCCCTCCCTCTCATAGCATTATAGCTGTTTGGGTTCTGTCTTCGGTCTGTTACTCATCTCCCTTGGGTGTTTTTGGGACTTGTTTGTGGGCTTGGACCATATAGTAGAACAAAGACAACACACACACACACACACACACACACTTGGTCAGGCCACCGCTAACTCTCCCACTCCAAGCCAATGACAGCAGTGATTAGCGTCTCATAACAGCTTAGATTGTGTGGAAAGTGGGTGTGTTTGTGTGCATGTTAGCTGGTACAATACCCTGGCAGTGGCATTACCACTCATCATAGCTCCGCAGCTGCAGCAGCAGCAGCAGCAGCAGTAGTAGTAGTGGCATCGGGACAGCAAACAGATTTGGCCTAATCTTCCCCTAATGAGATTGGTCCCTCATTCCTAGGTCTTTATGGGAGCAGCAAGCTGGCAGGCAAGCAGGGTGACACTCGCTTTTTATGGGAGGACCACCACTAAGACAGAGCTGATGTCTGGTAGTCTGTAAGTGAGACAAGTGGAGAGTTAGGCAGGCTGTAATGCAGGGAAGGAGACTGTCGATTTAGCAGACAGACTTAGGTGGGCAGGAAGTAAGCTAGTCGACTGGGTGAATAGAGAGGTGGGCAGGTAGGATGGTAGGCACGCTGCCTGATGAAAGGCACACAAGACGGGCCTTTATCTGATGGCCTTCGCTGGTCAATTAGATTAGAGCACAGTACAGCAAAGCGCAGGTAATTCTCCGGTTTAACATCGTT
This sequence comes from Coreoperca whiteheadi, assembly GCA_011952105.1. Taxonomy (NCBI): domain Eukaryota; kingdom Metazoa; phylum Chordata; class Actinopteri; order Centrarchiformes; family Sinipercidae; genus Coreoperca; species Coreoperca whiteheadi. The sequence goes on from CM022470.1 coordinate 20,184,690, forward strand.
GCTGGTTTCTCAGACCATTAAACCAATTGACTTTTTCCATTTGGTGTATTTCATTACACAGCATATCAAGATCCACGGTTTAGCAACGCAGGCTGTTTTCCATCACAACAAATTAGGTTGGGATCTCAGGGTATGCATGAGAGTAGGTCATCTTCTTCAAGTCTGGTTTCAAAAGCATCTGTGAAGGCCACGTTATTTTTTGACTAATCTTCTCCGGGTTGACTGGTTTTGTCTGGCGCAAACTTTACCCACGATGCACGCTGAGCAGACAAAACAAAGCAGGGGTATTGTGAGGACTGACACAACCTCAGGTGCTGAGGTTGTGATAACCCTGTTGACGTATGGGGCCACCTGCTGGTCTTGGGCTGTTGCAGTTAACCAGATACTATTGTATGTACAGAATGTTGTTTTGCTTGAAAATATAGACGTTGCCGTCTGATTCACCCAGGGGGGTTGGGAGAATCTGTTAAGGCAGACCCGACATGGGCTAAGTCATCTTTTTTTATTTACCTTGCTCTACCAGGACACACATTTTATATTTACTTTGTCTTACCCTATCCCTACCCTAGCTCCAAAAACGTATTCAGTTGTTGTGGAAGAACATTGTAACATTTCTATTCTGGGCTGCACACCCGATCACGCTATCCTCTCTGGACTCTGGTTTTACTGTATTTTTCTTAGTTACATCCTTTGTTCTGTTTTTCTTTCTCTTGCCTCTTGCTTTAGCTCTTTCTGTAACAGGAACACACACACACGCGCGCACACAGCAGTCATAATAGCAGGGTTAGAGTGCAGGGCCGACCACTGGACAGTGTTTGTACAGAATGCTAGCATATGTCAAACCTGGCTTATTGAACTTAGACCGCAGCCTGAAACAGCCCACTGCTCAGCACAGAGCAGCACCGAATTGCTCTGGGCCCACAGGAGAAATACACACACGTGCAATTCACACACTTTTATGCATGCACAGACATATGCAGTATATACAGATGGGTGAAAAATTAAAGGAAAAACCAACATGAAGTGCCTCAGTATGGAGTCAGGCCACCGTGAGCCTCCAGAACAGCTTCAGAGCTCCCCGCCAAGTCTGTGGAGCTCTGTTGCGGAGGGATGAACACCATTCCTCCACAAGATAGTCCCTCATTTATACATACCAACTATATTTAATCAAGCAATCTCACTGAGATCAAGATCTTTTTTGCAAGAGAGACCTGAGTTGAGCAGCTAGAAAGAAAAATAAACACAGCCCAGCAGAACAAAAGGACACGTACTGTAGCATCAGAGACATCAGTAAATAGGTTTTAAGGTAAAAGTTTATCTTATATCATCTGGTCTTATGGTGACGGTGGTGGAGAGCATTGTCTTACACGTTGGTCTTCCCTGGGTGTGCTCAGCTGTGTTGCGATCTGGTCACCGTGACGGCCGTAGCATTCATTTTCATACACACCAAACTATTGTGTGAACCCTGGTGTATGGAAGTATATGCATTTGATATGTTTATCCACCCTTTATTCAGATTTTCCCTTAAAGTTGTCCCACGTCTATATATGCATGCATACAAATGCAAAGACACACACACACACACACACACACACACACACAGACAGGGGTTACTGGGTACGTTCTCAAAAAAAGAATTACCTCACTTGAGCCATGAGAAGGCTACAGGCAGAATGAAAAGCAGACAGACAGAGGAGAAGGGGAAGGGGGGGGGGGGAGTAGAGAAAGAAAAAATGTCACATGAGAGAGTTTGTGTGACGCATATTAATTTTCATGTAAGCTGATAGGCCCGCTGATGATCAGCTTTCATCTTACACTAATGACCTTAGCAAACGTACTTAACACATGTTGTTACACATGATTACACATGCTGGGAGACAGTGCCTTTTTGTGCTTGTGTGTTTTGAGAGAGACGGAGGGTGCACGGGTCCCGGCCGGCGTTGTATTGAAGACTTGCTGGGAAATTTGAAATTCAGTCATTTTGGGGGTCGGCTTGCTCGCCGTCTTAGGGGAGTTTGATGGAGGGTTGATACCAGTTTTGTTTTGGTGCGTTCAATGGCCTGAGTGGTCTGATAGCTTGGTGTGGGGAGGCGGTTAGCCCCTACCAAGAGAGGAGAAATGCAACTCTCTGTAACAAGAAATTCCTCCAGGTTACCCCAAAAGTCCTTTAATTTACATGTTGTGTTCTTAGCTGGCTTGCTTAACGTTAGCCACTGGTAAGCCTACACGTAACAATTTGAATTCAGCACTCCATAACATTGTTGGCCTCACGATGGGACAGTTTAAAAGAAGGATCAAAATGGATGCAGGAGAACCAGAGATATCATCTTTTTATATTTTATTTTATGCATTCTTTTTCCTTGTCAAAACCTGTATCTACATAGAATGCAACTCAACCGCCGACAATTCGGTTGGACATTGGGGTGTGTTTTATGCCAGTAGCGGCTATGCAGCCTCAAGCAGAGATGAGAAATGGGCCACACTGTCGAACACTTTCGTTTTCAAACTTGTAGTCTTCAGTGTATGGGATTACTTTTTCAATAAGTAATATGGTTACATTTTTAATTTAACTTGCCCAATACTGGTTAGGAGCAGCTGTCTCAGTGGCCTGATGTACTCTCAGACCTTAGTCCGGGCTCTACACAGCACACAAACCAGTTTTCTGAATGAATCATGAATATATTTTTCCATGTTTATGCCCTTTGAATGAGTCTAGTGGTGTTATCTCCTCCTCATTCAAATTTATGAACAGACAACACCGTGTTATCCATTGAGGTAGGATGATGCCCAGATTGTCGTCTTGTTAAAGCACTTTAGGGACACCTCATCCAGTTATAGATAGTGTCTATAAGGCCCTTATATGATCCTTAAGGGATACTTAGAGCCCCACTGTGGGTGAAATTAGCCCCAGATAATCATCTCCTTCTGGGCTACAGCTACTCTCAGCACCAGGCCTGTTTTACACCCCATTTGCCAAGAAGAGAGGGAACGACCTGCCTCAGTGACCCCTTTGCCCTGAATCTGTATAGCCTTTGCTGGTGGGATGGAGGGCGAGAAGAGCTTTTCCTCCGCCATTTCTCAGATTAACACCAAAAAATTAGGCATACCTAAAAAAAAAAAAAAAAAGCCTGGGAATGTAGCAACGGACGCAGCTGGAGTAGACGGGTCATTGGAAACAATCCAATTCAGTTACATTTTATTTATATAGCGCCAATTCATATATGAAGTTATCTCATTGCACTTTTCCTATAGAGCAGGTCTAGACCGTACTCTTTATATTATTATTTACAGAGACCCAACAAATCCCACCAAAAAGTGCCGTTCTTTCTCAGGGAGTCTCTCTGTAGCATGATGGATCGCAAGGACCCTTGCATCCCTTTCCCCAGCTCACTTTCTCTACTGTCTGGTTCCCTTTCTCCTCAATCTATCTCTGCGCCCGCCCCCCCAAAATCTCCCACACACTCCCCTGCTCCTCTCTACCCGTCGTCATTGTGTCTTAAATCTCTCTTTCCGCCTGATTTTGTCTGAAAGGTGATAGAGGAGGTTCTCGCCATAGAGGAAAAGAGGCTCTCTATAGATGAAAAGGAGCTGTGTAGAATCAACACATTAGACAACCTTGCTGCTACACTCCCCCTTAAAGTAACAGAATGATGCAATGCACTCTCACACACACACACACACACACACACACACACATATGTACCGTAAAGACAGAGAAAGAGCACTACGCATTAAGATATCTTGCCCGTGGGAGGAGAGGTACGCCAACAAGGAGATGAATAGTGTTAATGCCTGTTAAACCACATATGTTAGAATCAGATGGGAATAAGCCTGGTTCTTTCCTCCCTTAAAGCCTAATGTGAAATATATCTTCCTTTACATTTAGCTGTGTGTTTTTAAGTGTGATTTGTGTGTGTTCATGCAGCCACACAGATACGGTCGGAGTTGTGACGATAACAAAGAGATCTGCCCTAACAGTGTGAGTCCATTTTAACCACAAGAGCAGTGAGCATGCATACCATACATGCATGCATGCAAATACACACACACACACACACATAGACAGAACTCGCTGTGGTGTCCTGAGCCTGTGTGGCCCCGCGCTGGGATGTGGAGTGAAGCAGGAAATGTGTGAGCCATGAAGGCATGTGTTTATGCTGGCTGCAGTCGCTCACCACCAGCCAGAGGGAAAACAGACACCAGCCCCGCTTCGTTTGCGCTCCATCTTTCGCCTCCTCCAAACCCTCAACGTGATCTTTTCTCACCTCTGGTTCTCTATGTTCTCTTCTCTCGCGTCGCTTTCCTTTTTATTCCAGTCTGCTTTCCTCCTTCATTGTTTTTCTTTTCTGTTCGACGCCCATACTATTCGGCGACTCGCGCGAGAAAAAAAAAAAAAAAAAAACACCTCAAAAAACAAGGTTAACTCTATGTATATTACAAAAGATAATTCCCTTTGTAACACAAAGCCAGCCTTCAATGTATTTGCAGTTTAAAGAGGGACATTAGCAACATGAGAAATTAGTTCCAGGAACAAATATTTCAAAAAACACTCCACAGCAGCAGAAGGAACCCCAGTGGGGATTCTCTATTGGCTAATAAAGATAAGATGTTTAGATAATGGCACTTATAAATAAAGGAATGAATACACATTTCAAGACAAATAGTGAAGCACTGAGGCAGTGTTAATAAAAATGAAAATTTAATAACCCCAAATAAATAAAGGCCGACTTGCAGAACTTGGCTATATTACACACTGTATTGGCCCGAGCCCTGAATCAACAGTTCGCTCTCATCAAGGCAATTTTTCCTCAAGCCTTGGACAGTGCACTTTTTGGACAATAAAAAGTCCCGTCACACAGTTGAATGGCTTTCAGTATTTCTCTGTTTGTTAGACAGCTACATTAGCTTAATCATTGCCTTATGTTTCCTATACTCTGTTTTTGTGTGTGTGTGTGTGCGTGCAGTGGCCCGGGAGCAATGTTAGACTGGAATCGGCTCTCTGGTAAGGATAGGTGTCGGAGCATGGTGGAGCAGGCTTATAATTGGAAACAATGGGCCTCAGGCAACAATCACTCAAGTTAACAGATTCTTACTTAAGTGGCACGTACGGGCGATTTAAGAGACTTCTACAAGGGGGGAAAAAACCACTTGTTTTAATTTAAGAATTGTGCCTTCATGAAAATGAATTAGTTTAAATAGGATACCAACTTAGAATTCAAGTGTATAAAGAAAATAAACTTAGTGCAAAATGAGTATTCTGCTCATTTGGAGGGGTTTTTCATATTTATGATTTTAGTGAGTTCCACAGCTGCCTCCAGGTCTTAATGCTGGTTGCTGTCCATGATCATCCCCCGGCGCACACGACCGCGTGACATCACCTTTTTAGCATCTGACTTCACGTCGAACCCTTCTAGCGTCAGTAACTCAGTGGCAGTCTCTCATCATCATTTCTTTCATGGGTCCTTCTGGAAAAGATGTAAGTGTTGTTCATGCGGTTTACTGTCCATACTGGAAAAGCCGGCATCCACTACAGCACTGGATATTGGAAGTTAGAAACCTTCGTGCAATTCACAAAGCCAAACACCAGTTACTTCGTTAGCGTACCAAATCCTATGGAACAGAACGTGCGAGTTCCAGTCTCACTTCTCTCGATTCGGCAGTTTTTGGGGCATCGATTATCACATCTCACAAATGCTAACCTTCTCGTGAGCAGGTAGCATACACGAGCGATTTACGACAAGCTTGTGCAGTTCAGAGAGTTTCGCGAATCCGACTTGGAACACTCCATACAAGCAGGCCTCGCCGAATATAGTTAGATTAGTTCCAGTTTTTTTACAAAACATGTTCTTTCATGAGGTCCAATGAGTCCGCAGAATGTAGTTAGAGATTAGCCGTGTCTTCTTTCGTTGGACGTCCTTTGTGTAAAGCGGAGCAGACTATAGCGTGGTATAAGAGTTGTGTGAGAACAGGAGGGAAGTTATGGCTGATGAAAGTGATATTAATGAGTTCTGGGGGGACAGGAAGTTAACGGAGTTGAACTTCTAGACTTTCTGATGTTCTGTCTCGGTCTCTCATATCTCTCCCCCTCACGCACACACCATTCATTAAAAGGCACCTTTTGCTCTGTCCGTTTAGCTGGGTGCCTGTGAGAGAACGTAAGAATAACATAGGAAAAAAGGAAAGCACAAAAAGAGAGGTAGAGGCGAGGGAATGAGGTTATTATATTTTTATTCCGTCTCTTTAATGGAACAAGTGTGTAGGCTTCTGGCAGCGCAAAGCACTCTGAATGTGTTGTTTGGGGGACAGGAAAGGGGAGTATAAAAGCCTGGTTAGAAGTGCAAGATGCTAAGTGAGGAGTCTGATGTTCTCCTGAGTAAAAAGGAGGACTTGCTGCGCAATTGCTCTTTGACGAAGTTCGCAAGTCTCTTTCAGTCTGAAAAATCTGCCAATTTGTATCAAACCTCTCCCCCTTTTTTTTTTGTTTGTTTCTCTTGAGTATTACAGTCAGAAAATGTGCTTTTAAAGAATGTAAATTGAAAGAAGCCAGCCTCTAATCCTGTACCTACCTGCTCTACCTCTCTGATCCCCCCCCTGTTTGATATCCTCATTCACGGCAAGCTGCTGATAGTGATGGAAAATTGGTCAATACAGATATGAGATATGGTCTCATTAGCGGCTGTGCAGGTCAGCTCGGGAATCCGACCACGGTCAATGTCAGCGGGATCTGTGAGGCTAAGTCCCAGTGAGCGTGTGGATCCTGGTGATTGAGTGATTGAGCGCTTAGTGTTTGAGCCTACGGACAGCCCAAACAAGTTAATCCCCACCCCCACCATCACTTAAACCCCCCCCCCCCC
>CM022470.1:20198016-20212821 GCA_011952105.1 Coreoperca whiteheadi
TCCATTGATCTCCTCACTTCTACACCGCAGCAACACAACCCAGCAGCTCATTTTACCTGACATCCCTAGCCATTACACAGCAAGTGCACGTTACAGTCTCTCCTCTTCTCGCAGTCCCTTTGTTGACTGGCCTTCTCTTGGATGGCAGCCAATGACACTGGCAGCGTGAGTGATCTACATGAGCGGCATTTAGCCACCCCTCCTTCGAACCTCCTTCTTCACTCACTCGCTCTAGCTTTTCTTGAGTTAGCACTGCCGACGGACCTCTAATCCACATTGAGGTATAATCCAGTCCCTGGTGCCAGTGGTAATGCGGGCTTGATTTCATTATGATGTTTAATGGGCATAGCAACAGACTGGGTTACATGGCTGTGTGGGTCCCGCTTTGGGGATGATTCCCAGAGGAATTAGCAGTCTCAAACAATTACTTTCCTTTTTTCTTTTAAGTCTGTCCTACTTGTTCTCTGTGAACTTGAGCATAGCCCTTACATCACATTTTTAGCCATGCTCTAAGAATGACAATGTTGGGCCGGCAGTCGGCGCACCACTTGTTACAGACGGAAATATCTCAACAACCAGCCGTCATCGACACTTTGTTTCATGACCAAATGACCCGTAAGGTTTATAACCTTCCCATCAGCTTCAGCTGTACTTTGTGTTTATTTCTAACTAGCAAATGTGAGCATGCTAAACCAAGATGGTGACCATGGCAAACATTTTGCCTGCTATTAACATGCTGACATTGGCATTTAGTTTAAAGTGCCACTGTACCTAAATACAGTCTCACAGAGCCACTAGCATGGCTGAAGACTTTTCGTCTTGTTGTTACTCAAAACAATGATGAAGTATTCATTCATATTGATTTTTGTTTTCTCATAAATGTGTTGTCAAGTAACCTGCACCTATGTACGTAAGAAAAAGGCTAAGATTTAGCAGCATTTCTTGCCACTTGAAATGTTGAAAGCCTTAATTTTGCATTGGCAAATTTCAAGGAGATGTTTAAAATTTGCTATTACAGTCAAGTGCCTCAGACCTTATTTGCCCCCAGGCGCTGCACGCTGTAAAAAGCACCCTTTTCTTTACAGAAACTCCTCATGTGACTGCCTCGAAAGCCTGTTTACATCTTCAGACGATGCATTGCATCATGCGCCGTGATCATGATGTTTACTGCCTTATCCGCCTCCACGCACATTTTAGATTCATACATGTAGAGACGCACGCACGCACACAAACTGTACACAGACGTGAAAAATTACTGAACTTTAAAGTGACATAGACGGGTTTCTTTTAATGGCGTTGCTTTATAATGTCTTCACAGGCTTGCATTTGTGTTTACACGTGTAGGCCTGTTTCTATCGGCCCCCGGAGGTTTGGGTTGGAAGATGACCGACGATGTAAGGTGGACAGATGATAAATGCAGTGACTAAGTTTTATAGGATTTCCTTTTTAGTCCACGGTTTTGGCCAGCGCTCTGACTTTCCCTCTGTCTGCTGACAGGGAAGAGTGTCGCACCAACTGGGGAGAGCGCGCGCGCGAGAGAGAGTAGACATCAGGGACCCGGTGTGTCAGAGAACTACGCTTCTCATTCTTTCCCCTGATCGGTTCCTGATTCCATCTTTCCTCTTTCCACAACTCCATCCATCCTCTCACACATCCCTCATTTCCTTTCCTCCTCTTTCCTCCCTCCACTAGCCCCCAAAGTCCCTTGCCTTTGCATTTCTTCACCCCCACCCCACCCTGTGTTTTTTTTTTTTGTTGTTTTTTTCATTTGCAATTACAGTAATATGTAACATCAGGCGCGGTGAGATTTAGGGCTTTACCTTACATAACCTCAGGATTTAGCTGCAGGGTTTTAAGGCTTCTCTGAGCCGCTGAGCTGGGGGCAATCGGGCCTCTTTAAAATATTTTCAAATGGCTGAAATCCCCAAAGGACCTATGAGCATGGAGGGATAGGAAGGCTTTGTGGGCCTTGATATAGCGCAACTGTCATTATTTTGTATTACCATGGAGCCTGATCCATTTAAAATACAGCCTCGTCTATTCTATTCAGTGGCAGTGTTGGCTGTGGGGTAATAGATGTGGGTCAATACGCACGCATACAATACACACACACATTCATGGTACTCCTCCACATGCAAATACATCTACATGATGTTACTATAAACCTAAAGTAGACAGTAAGAGTGAGTGCTCATACACGATATTTTTATGTGCCCACATTTATGCTTTTTTCCACTTGATGAATGATCCCCAGTCTCTTTTTACCCCCCACACGCAAGCGTTTAAACACACACACAAGCACGCACGCACGCACACACACACACACACACACAGATTTGCCAAATTGAGTTATATCCTCTAAAGAGGGCAGAGGGCAGTTTAGTGTTGCAAAGTCTGTGTGTGTGTGTGTGTATATACTGTATGCGAGTTGAAGTGTGTGTGTGTGTGTGTTTTTGTAAAGTAGAGCTCTTGGCACGCAGGAAAGCTTTTTTTATTCGTTAAATTTAATTTGATATGACTTTATATTAAACTGTAAAAGGGTAGGAGGAGGGACTTTGGGTTTGGCCCCAGATCACCACGCCAACCAAAGCCTGATTTTATTCCTCCTTGAGGCAGGCCAAACGGACAGGCTGTAAATTTGAAATAATGAACTGCCTGGCCTAACTTGGTGATTTGAGCAGGGAGGGAGGTGAACTGTGGAGAAGAACTGGGTACGACCTGGTAGGGGAGGAAAGAATGAAAGTGGAATAAAGAGGAGAAAATAACATCAATGGATAGCAGAGTGAAAACACAAAAACAGATGAAGGTAGAGAGTGCGCATCGGGGTGTGATTTGAGGACAAGACTTTGCATGGGAAGACGCAAAAGAGCATGTGTAGGCAGAGCCGATGGTGGCTTTGATACTCGGGGATATGCTCGGTTTTATAGGATGTGTAATGTCAGCGAGGTTAACGTGAGTTTCCATGGAAAAGCCTGCTTCTTCAGCTTCTTAGGGCACATTTTTAATTTCTCCCTGGCGCAGGTCCTGAGCCGGAGGGGGGAAAGTTTTTAAGATGTAAAGCCGCTGGGATTAGGCTTGTATGAAGGGAAGACACGGGAGACTAGGCTGAGATGAGCCCCGACAGGGTCGCGGAGACCGCGGCTGACCGGGTTGCTCGTCACTTTTCAGACAGTCAACAAGGGGCTTTGCAGCAGCCCTGAAATGTTGCATGTGTCTTACTGCACACGCAATGCAGGGATGAGGAGAAGATGAGTTGGAGATTAAAGTGAGGGATGGACGTGGAGGCTGATGGTGTTTTGGCAAAATACAAAACTGTATTCAGAAAGTCGGAGAGAGTCCGCAGAAGGAGTTCGACTTAATGTCTCCTGTGGAAGTGTTGCAGCGGCATGATCCTTTAGAGGTTTTACATCACAATTGTAGATACAATTTCAGAACACATTTTGACACGATCACATTTTTTAAATCTCCAAAGTGTTTTGAAGATGTTTTTGTTTTTTGTATCAACCATTTGGGCTTATCCAACAGTAAAAGTTGAACGAAACATATCAATTCACAAGCAGTACACATCTGTTAACTTTACAGTGACTGAACTGTTATGTTTAGACTTTCATTTAGCATTTTTCTCTTCACTCCCTGGCTCCCTGGCTCAGCCCAAGACCTCCCTCCTGCTATTTTTCAATCCATTTTACTGGTCTTCCTGTGTTTTAACAGGCTTTTATAACCGGGCTGCAGCTGCAAAAGAGAGTAAGAGAGTTTGGTAGGGAAAGGGGTAGTTAGAGAGGGAGGGAAAAAGGGAGGGAGCGGGAATTGAATCATGAAATGAGGACCATATTTCCATACTGCTCTAAAATGTGGACTTTCCATTTTTGTAACTAGGGTGCTCTCCCTTTTTCTCCTTCCCCTCTTTCCTTCTCCCTCGCCCTCTCTGTCACTGAAGTGCTCTGTGCAGCTGTTCGTCAGTAGTTGTCTGTTTGTTTGTCTCTGCCCGTCCCCCCACGCCCCCTGCCTCCCCCTCCTTGCCTTTAGCTCATGTGAACTTTGCTTTTCGTCATGCTTTTTCCACTGCAGAGCGTCTCTGCTTTTGATTAAAGTCAAAAAAGCTGCGGATCCCACTCTCGCTCCCTCCCTCTCTCCCAACTGTAACTAACAGAGACGCCATTTCATTCCCCCCCCCGCCCCCCCACCCCGTTTTTCTTACTTTCTTCCCCCTCTCTGTTCTTTCCACAGCAGTTTGTTTAGGCCACGCGGCTCTGTGAAAACTTCACTGCCAGTGTTTGTTGAGCTTTCCTGCAAGAGCATCTTGAACTGATATGGCTTCCCCCTGTGTTATGACCATTGCAAAACAACCTTTCTTTTGGTATGATAATATTGCAGGCCACAGCGAGGCCAAAGCCCTGCCTCAGTCACATGGTCCCAGCTCCTTGCTCCGTCACCAGTGCCAGCTGTAGTCGCTCCCGCGTAACCTCAAAATCGGCCCCATCTTCATCCCCAGATTCTATCTCAACCTCAGCCCCGGCGCAGCAAACCTTTGCCACAGTCTGTCCCCGCTCTCATGCCGCCAACCTCAGCATCCTTAGATCCTCTTTCCCACCCCTGCCGCCGCCACAGCCAGACGCACTATTGCAGCTGAGTGGGCCGCAAGCATCTCTCTACAGCTCTCCTTCTGCAGTGTGAGATAATGATGGCCAGATACAGCCCACAGTAAAATAAACACGCTGCCACCTCCCTCCTGCAGGCCTGAGTTAGTGCACATTCTCGCTGAGGGGGGTCTGACAGTGGATCCAAAATTAAGCGGAAGAGGTCTGGCTCATATTGCTTCTAGAAGTCCTTATAAATACATTGCCTTGATTGCTTTATTGGATGAACGTGCCTCCTCAGGACAAGGGAACTAATAGACCACATGCAGAAAGATGGCAGCCTCTGGTGTCAAAAGTCTGTATGCTCATATGACCTAAAGTTGTTTGGGGTTTTTTTGTAAATGAGAGCTGTGTGGAATAGCATGTACAGCATAGAAGAAGACTGGGCTGAAACGGAGTAATATATAGAAATGAAGAGGAGGTACTTTAACCTGCCTCAGATACCAGATGGGTGGGGATTATTGCATTCGGTTTGGGTCAAGAAGGTTGACGGTCACGGAAGAGTAAAGCAAATTGCATTTTAAATTCTTTCCAGTGATTGTCTAAGCTTTCTGGTAATGTGTATCATGCTCTAAATTTTGCAATATTCACATAGTTGTACATAAAGAATCCACTACATATTTTGATTTATACTATCTTGTATACATTACAATGTAAAAATTCCAAAACTGAAACCAGTCTCCCCAGCTCTTCAGCAAACGTAGCCTAGTTATAAGACAAGTGTTTTCCAAGTGGAGATTTAGGCATCACTAAATTAAAATGGGTTGTACCACAGAAGCTAGTTCTTACATAGACATTAGTTGTTACTGTTTACACCCAGTAACTGCCAGGTGTAGCTGTTACATAGCTTACTGACCTAGCTAACGGACATAAGTAATGTTAGCTTGCTAACATATGAGATGTATTGTACTAATCTGGTCCCCACATCTGACCTGACTCTCGATCAAATGCTGTTTGACAGTGATGTAACTTGGAAGATTTTGAATTACATTTCACAAAAATAACACAAGACACTCAAAGTACAAAACGTTAAGCTAATAGCATCCGGCTAAATGACTAAACTGCATTGGTTACGTTAGCATAGTCGGCTATTTCTCACTCATTCTAAACTGCATGAATGCTACTAGCTGACTCTGAAACACATATTTCTGCATGCATGCAGATAAATAAGAGTCATACCTACATGAAAAAAGGGTTGCAGTTTAAAATAACACTAGGGCCCCGAAAACGGTCATTTTTGGCAGTTATGTTACAGCTTACGCCGCTACAGTAACTTTTGACTGGACAGTGCTACAGATGGGGGCCCTTTATTCCCAGGGTCCTGTGTTCCCAAGTTCTAGGCTTAGGGGGAACTTGGAACCCTGGGAACGTAGATATGCTCCCTTACAGATGTTACCTAAGACTAATTTATGTGTCACTAACCAGCTAGACATTTCTTTAGTTTTAGTCTTGGTGCCACCCTATATTTAAACCAGCTAGTTGTTACTAGGAACTTAGGAAGGACGAGTTTACTAATTTAGTAAGTGGATATTATTTTGAACGTATCTTGCTTACCTCCATAGTAATATCTGTGGTCATGTGCAGTCACATAAAAATTATTTAAAGTACTTTAACTTAACATCAACAAACTGTATGAGTTTGTAAAACATCTTAACCTCCTTCTTATGACCTCTTTATTTTCTGTAACAACCACTCATTGAATGGACATTAAAACTCAAAGCATGTTCATCTGGTCTGACCGTTCGAGAAAGCTGTATGGAAGTGTACGTGCATACCCTATGTTATGGCTATAAATCGCTGTGTACTTTCTCAGTGAAGCTGACAGGAGGCAGACGGTACAGGCGTGGTTACAGCTGAGACGGAGACCAAACCAAAGGTCGGGCTCCGGGGAGCGGGTTTGTTGTGGAGGACTGGGGTTGACTGAAGGCAGGGCCGCCTCTCACATGTTAATCCAAGGAATACATAGGCATTTGTGTGTGCTTACAGTACATAGACTGTACACGCAGCCATGCATCCTCGCGCACATGGTTTAAACCTCAGATTATGCTTGGAGCACACATACTCCCGTGCGTGGGCAATTGCGCACGTGGACGCACATGCACATACCATCGTCCTTTGTCCATAGAGTGTACTTAGCACAGTCACAGGCATGGGTTTTGATGTGTGGCCACACCTGTTCCTCACCTGAATCCACTCACAGATCCCACCGAGGGCCCTCAGGCTCCTCGGGGGCCTCAGGAGAATCCCTGCGCGCGCACACACACACACACTGCAGGCCGCATGGAAAACATCACATCATCATCTAAACCGGTTCCCTTTCTCATTTCAGCTGTCCGACCTCCTCCTCGCCGCTATCTCTCTTTCTGTCTTCTCATGTCATCTAGCTCATTCTTCTCTTCTCCTTTGCGCTCCATCACTTCACCCCCCCTCGCTATTCTCGCCCTTCCTGGTTCCTTCTCTCCCTCTGTTTTTCATAAACTTCTGGCTGAGCTTCGCCAGCGATCCCAGAGGCGTAGTGTGAAACGCTAGACATTTCTGAGCGACTGCCAAACAGATGCAGGCTCCTCTGGTCTGCCCCGCGACTTGAACATCCTCTCCATTTAATACCACAGAGCCATCAGCAACAGGGCAGCCATTGCACCGACATTTCATCCTTTTACAGAGGAAGAGCAGGCTGACAGGAGTTCCCATTTAAATTAAAATAATTAATGGCCATTTTGCCATGGTATGTTTTGGAAATTAGCAGGGATGCAGTGCATGAAACTGGTGTGTTACCATGGCGCCGGCCTTATTCATCTGAACATTTGGGTGGCAGAGGTGTGAAACATTTCAGATGCGATTATCAGACATCAGTCAACACATGCAGTAACCACCCCTATGTGACAAAAATGTCTGTGTTGAAGTATATACAGAGGGCTGGTTAACTGTGAGCTCATTTTACAGAAGAGGATTTTGTTACTGTCTGTATGAATACTTGACCTAATTCTGTTTCCTTATTTTATTGCGTGAAAAAAAAAAAGTAATCTTTTATTCCTCCTTTTTTTCGTTTGTTTGAATTTTTAGTGCTTTCCCCTCCATTATTTACTTTCAGTGCAGTGTCAGTTTTTCAAACAAGGTCAGCTTTTAAAACGCATCCCTTCGGCACGCAGAGGCTGCGTTCGGAGATAATAAGGCTGAGTTCAGTGATGCTTATTGATGAATATGTTTTTTTTTTTAGTTTTGTTTTTTAACTCGCTAAGTGGATTGGCACCGGTCTAATCTCTTTTCGCTGTGTTGATTCTGATGACGGGGAGGAAGGAAGGTTATAAAGCTTTTATCTGGGTTAATAAATTAATAGATGGATTGATAGATGGTTGGAATAAATCTCCAATTATCAGCTTGACCACGGGAGAGCCTGAGTGGCGACATTAAGCTCTCCAACTAGGCTAATCCTGTATGTCTGCCATGTATGGACATGCCTTTTGATTCACTTATGCTAGCAATCTGATTGTGTCAGCCCATGAAAACTATATGTTCCTCATATATGACACTGCAGCTGCAGCAACGTGCACTCCACTCGTGGTCATATTAACACAGAACAATAAGGATTGCATACACTGTATTCCTGTAGTCTGCTTTCACGCTTAGGCCTGTGGCTGCAGCTGGAGCCTGGGGCTCGCCTGAATGGTGTGTCCCAGTGCCCTCGGCCTGATACTGGGGAGCATTTGGTGAAGGCAGGAGGCCGGAGCATGTATCAGCTGGCATGTCAGAGACAGGAAGGCCAGGGCAGTTGTTTACTCACCTTATCTGCCTGAGAGATAAAGCCAGCTTTGACACAGATAGCAGAGAGCTCGTACCCATGGGCACGCGCGCAAAACACTGGAAGAATCCGCAAGCAGTGTGTGTGCGCACACACATACGCGGAAACAAACCACACAAACGCACGACTGTGCTGCGAGCCACTGACCCCTGGGCCGGGTTCATCTGGGGACACAGACTGACAAATGTGGCTGGGCAGTGACTCCCAGACAGCTGGTGGTCAAAGGTTGCCTTTCTATCTGTGCCCTCATTTGGCTGATTGTTTTTTCTCAGGCCTCATCTGCTAGTCTTGATCTCTGTCTGTCTGTCTCCTCTTCTTCCTCCTCCTCCTCTGTCTTTCTGTCCGCCGAAGAATAAATCTTCAGTTCATGCTGTAGGTATGCAGCTCTGGCTGTTCCTTCCCCCGAAAACAGTGATTTTGGACCTCTTTCTGGCTTACTTGGGAAAGCCCCCGCCATCTCAGGAGGATGTATGCACATCAGCTCCCACGTTTACTGTAGCACCACTCAAGGTTTAGCCACTGTTGGTGCTTGTGTGTGTGTGTGTGTGTGATCCTGGATCTGATTTGTTAGAGCTCCTCCTGTCCTTATTTGACACGCCGATCTGAAAGGTCTAAAGGAGAGCAGCATGGGTCACCACATAACGGAGTTTCTGAGATGCACCCACACACAAACACAGCAACACACTTCCCCCTCCTCCAGCACGCACACACATCTATGCATACGTAGAAACACTTACATGCAGACTTACTCACAAATCATGCCCATCATACATTATGCCTCCACTGGCATCACCCAGGGAGGATGTGGAGTTTTACGCAGCCATTCATCGCTCCCCTAATTCATTAGTCCAAATGAGCATTTATGCAGAGCACACATTATTTTTACAGGCCTGCTTTATGTGTTTGTGTGGAGTTTTACAACCCTCATAAACCACGTCCTCCAAGCCCCAGATAGATTTGGGAGCATTTATTTGCATAGTTCACAAACCCAAAATAAATCGTTAGTGTTTTCTGTCCCAGGCTGGATCACACTGAAGGGTGTGATGCAAACAGTGTTGTCTTGTAATGTGAATAATATTTTGTTGACATTATGTGAAAATGGGAGAAGAGTGACATAATGGTCGCTCATGATGACATCCATTCATGATGTGAATAATGCCTGTACAGTTGTATGCTAATATACATTATATGCATTTGTTGTAATACACAGTTGTCTTTGAGCCCGCACACAACATTAAACCTTTAGCTTCATTCCTCCTCGCGCGTACAATATCATCACTGTAGGGCTGGAGGACAATTCAATAAAGTTAGTTTATGACTTTCAACAAAATCCTGTCGTGATGGTATATTATCAGTTTCTGTCATTCCAAGCAAGCTGCAATAGTCACTGTAGTTATTCATTTACGCATGCGAAGAGGTTGGTCTCATTTGACGAGTGGGGTACAGTTCATTGCTTTGGCATGCATTTGCCATATTGTGACATATGTGGGTTTTGGAAAATACTTATATAATGACAGTGATTCCAACCGTATTGTCCAGCTCATTTTTACATTTATGTGTACGCCCCCAAGTTCAAGGTGAGTCCTCGAAAAAAAACATTTGAGAGCGATTTTGTTTTGACTTTTTTGACATACATTTGGCCTATAACAAGAGGGAACTGAACAACTTACACAGGGAGATAGGATCAGAACTTGGAAAAGCAATTTTTCACATCACTCTCTTTAAAGTGCATAGTGGGTTTTTAGAGCTGTCGTTTTCTTTTGGGTTTTTTTGTTTTGTTTTGCTGAACGCTGCCTGCTGCTGTTGTAAATGAAGTTGATGAGAGCTGGGACAGTGAACCGAAAACAGTAAAGTCTGTAAAACCAAAATACAAATACGCTAACACACTCAACAGGGCCAGTTGGAACCGCAGTCGATAATTCTCTGTTTGCTTGTCAATATGAGCGACGTAATCGCTTCATTCATCGCTAATATCAGCATATCGATTGGAGTCATTAACATGTCAGTCGAGATTCCCAGTTTGTTCAAACCAGTTACCAATTACCACTAACCAAGTGACCCACAGTGAATGTAGGGCCTCTGGGGACCCGGGGCCAATGCCCCCTTTGCCCGGTTCGTATTTCTGCCTTGGCTGTGGCATTATAACTCCTCACGCGCTCTGAAAGCCAGATGATCTTGTCCACTGCGAGTTTGGTGCTGAGAATTTGTCCCGAGGGGAACCGACACAGTTGGGGAATGGTGATAAAACGCCTAGCCAAAAGGTTCACGAGGTCATGCTCCGAGCTCCCCGTACAGTCCCCACAACACACACGCACACGGAGTCCTGGTCGCCATGATCTCCCGGTCAACGATAGACCAGGGATCATAGCACTACACATTTGCATGCATGGTTATGTGTGTGAGATCAACAATCGGGCGGAGGGAACTGAGAATAGTTCAGAATACTTGGCTTGTTGTAAAGTGATGCTGCTGCCTCTTGGTGGCTGTGGCGTTGTGTGTGTGTGTTTGCTTTTCCGCGTCTCCCCTGTAGTGCTGGGTTTGATCGTGTCTGCTCCCTAGCTGGTGCCCACTGTACGCTGCTTTCACTCCCCCCCCCACCCCCCCCGTACCCTCCTCTCCTCCTCTGCTCTGCCAACAAGTCTCTCTTTCTTTCCCATTCCTTCTTTTATTCTCTCCACTCACGTCTTTCTTGGCAAGGCAAAACGTTCCCACAGCTCTCACAATCCCCCTCAACCTCCCTCCTCCCTTTCTCTCTCCCCCTTCTTTCTCAGTCTATCACAACCCCCAACCCCCCTTTCTTCCTCTCTCTCATTCACTTCTTTTTTGTCTTTTTCTTGTCTCCTCTTCTCTGTCTGCCTCTCTTACCCCCCCCGCGCCTTTTCTCACTATATCCCTCCCCCGTTCCCTGGCAAAGACCGGCATCACATGATCCCCATTCCCACTTGTGTCCAGACCCTGCTACACAAACACACACACACACACACACACACACACGTATATCACAACATGGGAAACGTGGGAGTACCAAAGCGTGGCTCATGTCTTTCACTCAGAGCTGTGAACTTCACTGCTGTACATTTTATACTCAGTTCGGTTTGAATGAAACTTATTATACACTAATCATCAGTGCAGTTTAAACAAACCTACCAGTGTGTGATGTCTGGATGGACTTTGAGTGTTTTTCAGTATGTGTTCATTGTTCATGACATTAGGCCAGCTGTGACTTCATGATGAAGCATGTTTTGGGGGATGTGATCAGGAACGCAAACAAAAAAACAGTGGTCTCCTATTGAAATGTTTTTGGGATGGAAACGTTCAAATCTGACAGCCAAATATGTCCAATATGAAAAGTACTGACAGATTTCTGTTGAAATTTTGAGTTATTTCTTTGGAGCCACAGATATTTTATATGTTGGTAGGAATTTTGACTGAAGCGAGAGATGCCAGAGAGCTTTCAGCTCTACCCCCCCACCCTCCCTTCTTGCTAAAGCCATGGCAGCCCTGCTGAAATCTTTCCCACTGTTCTCTCCTCCCCCTGCGAAAGGCAGATTTCTTTAGCATGTGTTGCTGCGTTGTGCCCCCGACTGCCAACAAGTGACATCTGCTGGCCACACGGCGCAACGACACCTCCTTCCATATACATTTACAGTTGGATGCGAACGTTTGGATTGAGAGGTTTAAAGCAAAGACACAAGGACGGGGGAGTGAAAAACAGGGAAGCCGCTGTTATTTTCTGACAGTGAGCGCTCTGAACACCAGCCTCATATCAATGGGGGATTTTAAACAAACCCGCTGTACAGAAGGCACTTTACTACCCTGAGAACAAGCAGGGTAGTAAAGAGACTTTGCTCTGTCCGTCTCCCTCTTCCTCCCTCCCTGTCGATCTCTCCCTGTACATCACAGTTCATCAGCATAGGCACAGATAAAAGATAAAAGAAACAGGGCAGAGGGAGAGAAGAGGCGGGGGATGCATGGGCAGCCAGCCAGCCGCCCCCACCCCCCCTCACAACCCTCCATCCTTCTACCCCCTGCCCTCCTCTCTCTCCCATGGTTGATTCCCTTTAGGCCCCTCTCACCCCCCTCGTACCCCCTGGCTCCCCGGCTCTGTGTGGCGTTGGCACAGAGAGGGCGCAGGCGGCACACAGACGGCCACGCAGATGGGCAACGGGCAATGCAGGGCTGCCTCCCCACACCTGCTCCTTGCTGGCACAGGGCTCGGGCCAGGCGGCCACGCGCGCACACACACACACACACAAAATAGATGTGCATCTATCGCAGAATTATCTCTCTCAATTTATTGAACTTTCCCACATTTAGACACAGAGTCACGGGGAGCACGCACGTGCAAATACTCCCACGAGCCGCTCTACATGCTGATGCACACGCATGTTATGTGTTTTTAAAAAAGAACGCCATCTCCCTCCTACACGCCGCCGCTCAGCCTGTCAGTCACAGATGTTTACACGCTTATCTCCAACTGTGCCTCAACACGTGCTCTCCAGAAATCTTTGCACATATACACTATCATAAACGTATATAAGACACAATCACACATCCATAGCCACCAGCTGATGTATTTATAGTCTCACCCACACGTTCACACTTCAGCACTACCAGCACAGAAACACATTTCACAATTAATCACATCGCCCCATGCTGTGCTGTCACATGGAGTTTCATACCAGGCATTCAGTGAACTACATAGAGATGCACTATTGTCACTTTTACACTGAATGTGGGAACAAAGATTGATTTTATAGACTTGGGTTGTTTCAGTGGATCAAAAAGATGGGAATTTGCAAGCCTAAGAGCCTTTAACTGCTATTTTGTTGACACCACCATAGTGCTGGAGGAATTGCCAGCATTTGAAGCTGCTGGTTTAATAGGTAGGGTGTGGAAATGGAAGCCAAATAAACTTCCCAGGAAAGCGCCAAAAATAGCGGAGGGGAAAATCCATCCTAAAACAGAAAACCATGAGTGTCATTCCTTCAATCTTTGAAAGCTCAAACCTTGATTTGTAAGTGAAAATGAGCTGCTCCATTGACAGTTAATGGGCCATCATTCCAGTCACGGAACACAGGGTACTTTTTAGAAGTATGCAGGCTGTTTTTCATTATAAACCTGAACGTGGACAACATGTGGCGACATTAAGTCACTCATCAAATTCAGGATCAATATTTTTTTCTTTCTTTTTTTTCTGTCATTGGACCAAGGTGGTCATTTCCTCTGGAAATTCATGTTAGAAAACAATCCTGTTCTTGTCCCCTTCCCTTTTATTGTTTCAAGTTGATCTGCTCACTGAAATCCCTCTGATGTTCTCTGACTTACCAACCGCCAAAATCTGAATGAGGGAACAGAAAAGTTGATAGAAATGTCGATACGCTCATCTGAGTTCCCTTCAATTATTACCGTGCACTCAGAGCCATGTGTTTTTTGTCTCTTGTTTTGCCCTGGGTTAAGTCTTACAGGCTACATACAGTCTGCCCTACCTTCTTGATGGAGGTTGTCGGCACCAACTGGAGCTTGAAGGGAATACCTGCTGTCCATTTAGGACAGAAAAAGTACTTTCACCTCTTCTGCATGTTTTTTTGGACAAAAAACTAAATAGTTTATTCTGTACTTTTAGTCGCCTGAATAGGAAATTAGTCAGATCTCAGAGCTCCTTGTACTAAAGACGCAAATACAAGATTTATCTATCATCTCTATCGAGGTGAACATGGTTTTAAGTAGAGTTAGTGCATAAACAGTACATGTAAATTTTTTCTACTTTTAGTTTGTTACCATTATTATGGTATGATATTCTTTTTTTGGACTGCATTGGGTCCCCCACATCTGAAAACCAAACCTACGCTCTTGCAGTGGAACGCCTCCAGTCTTTATCTCCATTTCCAGTGTGAGAACCTCCTTCTAAATGTGGAAAAACAAAGATAACCTAATACAATTTCATATTAGAACACGAGTAAATAAATGGGCAACGGAAAGGGTAAAGTCAAAGTGGATGTACTGAGTTGTGTAGCGGCTGTTCCGGATGTCCTAACGGCTCAGCAGGACCGCTGTGTAACCACAAAGTGATTTGATCATGTCCCCTGTTATTATCTTGTTACACTCAACTGTACATTATCTAATGAAACAAATTCCCATGAAATATTCAGGGGCACCTTTCGGAGAAAGTGGCCTCCTGTCACAACTGCGTTCATTTCTCTGAACCTCAAAGCGAAACCACAGTGAGCCGGGGTCATTCCTGGGACAGATATACTGTACCAGCAACTACTCCATGACTGCAGCAGTGTCCAGTAAGAACCACTGGCTTAAAAAGCAGGGTCAGGATGAGCTTTGTATAAGATTGAAGCGCTGGGGGGGGGGGGGGGG
>CM022470.1:20233279-20265961 GCA_011952105.1 Coreoperca whiteheadi
TCCCACCCCCCACTTATTCAGGGCCCTACCCCTACCCCCCGGCGCTGAGGTGGGAGCATTGTCTTTGGGAGATGAGAGTGGCTGGGAACTAAAAGCTGGCAGGCACCTCTGCCTGTTCTGACCTTGTAGGGTGCAGGTTAAGCTGGTGACGGAGCTTCTAGGGAGCCTGGGTGTGGTGTGTGACTTTTCTGGGTCTGTTTGGTGGATGGATGCTGGTCGTACATCTCCAGATATCATCTGCATAGCTCACTTTCTTCTTGCTGAAGTGGGAGAGCAAGACCAGGGGGTCGCGGCTGCCTATTCTGTCACATCTTTTCAGTTGATTGTAAGGCTTACGTGCTCTTATTTTGGCATTTGTTCCTAATGACGTAAATGACACTTGAATCAATTGTCATTTACTCACATACTCCTGGCTTATCTTGTCATGGATATGACACTTGACATTAGGTTTTAGAACATTTCTGAAACTTGAAAACAGTTGGCGGAAAAGACCTACTAAGGTAATATCTAAAAGACTAAATGAATAAATAGACATATATACATTGTTTCAGTGTCTAAAGTGCAACAAGAACAACCTCAAATTCAACATTTATAATGAGAGAAGAGTAATTTACAACTACAGATGAAAGATTAATAAGGGAAGACTGAACAGCATTCTTCAATTTTGGAAGGAATTTCTTGGTGGAAAAGTTCTTGGTAAGTGATGTTAATTATACCACTTGAATGCACTACACCTACAATTAAAAGGGGAACCAATTTTACACCTGAAGCTCAGTGTATTTATTACTGTTCAGCCCTACGAAAACAGCTTTGTAATGTCTTTTGTGGCTCTGAAGAGAGCTTTCCAAAGCGAATAAAATAACCCTGATGATGTGAACATATTCACATTAACCCTGCGTCACAAACTGGAGGAGTGGGGTTGGAAAAAGGTGGCGGGGGGGGATTAATGAAAGACACTATTGAGTTGCATTATCGGAAATTTAGGATCCATCTTTTTTGGCGCTTCATCCATAACAAGAGACTAAAAGTTAATATGCAGTATGTCTGCTTATGCTGTTCTGATTTTGACCATTCAGTGGTCACCACTCTTGTGAGACCCCATCTTTATGGGAGTACAATACTAAATCACTGGGACCCCATCTTCAATAGGGTCCCTGTGTCAAAATCTTTAAGGTGATACTGATACCATGTTTACATGGTGCATATTCCTAAATGCATGTGTGTTCAAATTACCATACAGCAATATTGTAATATGCCAGAATAGGAATACTGAACACTTTGTACAGAGAGTGGGAGGAGCGGGGCCCCAGCAAAAGATTTTTGTGGGAACTCCAAATTGATCTTAATGTGGGTGAGCGCATATCTTTATTCATACGGGGAAGGGCAGAAAATAAGGCTCTCGGAGTTGCTGCAGCTCATGATCACCCCGGTACAGACTGAAAAAATGGGCTGCCTCTTCTATTTGGAAAAAGTGCACGTCTGTGAATTCACCCAGTGAAGGCGCTCACTGGAGATAATTACCCATGTGCTTTAGTTCTGTAGCTAGGCTACATCAAAGGCTTTTAAAGCCACCAAGCAGATGTGAAGCAACGAGGTTGACCGCCGTGTCATTAAACCCTCCTGACAGACCCCATACCTCTCGAGATGTACAGCAAATCTCCACACGCGTGCACATGTTTACGCTTACATGAGTACACGTACACAATGTCCTATCCTTGTTGTGGCCAGCAGTTTTGATTTATACAGTTGTGATTTGTTTCTTCTTACACAAACACACTAACTGAAGCCGACCCCAGCTGACATTGGGGGGTACGCCTTGCACAGGTTGCCAGTCAATCACAGGGTTGATCTTTCCATCCCCACATACGGGGAATTTAAAAACCGGAGCACAGGGAGAACATGCAAACTCCACACAGACAGGCTGACGGTGCTAACCACTGCACCACCGCGCCACCCAGGGATCACAATTTGATTTTTTTAAAAAGTATATCCACAGCTGTAACACCTGAATACTGTGTGTTGCCACTTAAAGTGTAAGAAAACTAGTTAGCAAGCAAGCAGAGACGTCTAAATAGATAGCTGAAACATTTGGATACATGGCTGGAAGAGTAAGTAAGTAGTAGTACCAGTGCAAACTCTTTGGAATATGGTAGGTGGTGTCGATAACGTGGTACTTCAGTTCATCTGACAGGGCTGTGGGGGACACAGCATGAGCAAAAAAGGTTGGGAACCACTGCTCTAGAGGGGAGAGGGTAAGGGTGTAGGGATTCCCTCTGATCCTGTCCCCCCCCCCCACAATCACCACCACCCCACCCCATCCCCAACCCGCCAACCCACCCCCAGAGTGTTTGGCCTTCACCCAGTCTCTAATGGGATTAGTAGGGGACTAATAGATGCATGGAGACAGCTCCACTGGGGAGCAGGCAGCCTGGCATGGGAGCAAGGTGTTGCTGGGCTCAGAGGCATAGGCCCCGGTCTGGGGGGTAATGCAGCGGGTTTGGCACTCTCATGAAGTACACTCACACACACAATGTATAAGATGCAAGCACCAAAGAGTGTTGGCAGCCCGACATGGGCAGCTGGGGGTCCTGGATGGGATGGCGTGGGTGTCAGACTGGCACAGCCAAGAGGAGAAAAGGCTTATAATACCAATCAAGGAGATTTAGTAATGGATATAGGTCTGACAGAGAGGGCTTTGTGTTTGGTGGTAGGGTTCAACCAACTGCTCCCCTCTCACACCTCTCACTTACATTCAGCTCTGTTTGGTGCAAGATCCTCTATTTTCCTTTTGTAAAGCAAAAAAAGGAATCCCTTTTTTATTAGATTATTAACAGCCAAATGCTGATATGCTGATAGATTTTGTATCCCCACACCTGCCATACACACATGCACGCACGCACGCACGCACGCACGCATCTTCAGATATGAGACTCCGAAAACCATCAACTTAGACACACAGTGTGAATGTACAGATTAGTTCTGTCATAGTAACAAAACGAGTCAGATAAAAAAAACGGCTTCATCGTCTGTCAATGCCAAATTGCATCAACGCCAAAGAATCGCACCCTCGAAGCAGCACACAGGCGTGCAGCCGTTAAGACCGACTAAATGAAGGCAGTACTCAATGATCTCTTTGTGCTTTTTCTTTTTTCAAGCTCTTTCGATCTAATTTCAAAATATATTGCTTGCACCTATTGAATTTGCGCACATTCAGGTGTGTGCAGTGTTTGCTGGTGTACAAGTCTGAATGCTGTTGACTGAAATTGTTATGTAGTCTCTCTGAGTGTGGACATATAAATGCAATGTGTGTGTAAATCTCCTCCATTAAGCTGTATAGATTTACTGGAGTGCTCATAAAATATTATGAGCAATGCCCACAATGGCAATTAACTTGAAATCAGCTTTTCTTGTAAAAAAAAACGACATTCCTTTCGTGTACGACATTTTAAAACCAGAATCAATCTTTACCGTTTCCAGTTGTGACGTGATATTCTTGCTATCATTCGTTTGATCACTTAATACATCTCTCCCATCTATCTGTAAGAATGTGTAGGAAATCGGTGGTTCATGTCTCCCTCGCGCTCTCTGCATCTGACTCCACTTGTGTTCCTCTGACACAAATGTCTCTGTTCGCAGGGAGTCCCCGTGCTTCAGCCTCGGCCCTGCACTTTCCGTCTCCCTCCATCATCCAGCAGTCTAGCCCTTACTTCACCCACCCAACCATCCGCTACCACCACCACCCTGGACAGGATCCCCTGAAGGAATTTGTGCAGTTTGTCTGTGCTGATGGCTCGGGGCAGGCCGCTGGACAGGTAAGGCTAGCCGCCAGACAGGAGGAACGCTGTTACCTTTTTAAAAATGTGCTATTTATACAGAAACTGCAGATGTGCTACACCCTGCACCTAGCATTGCATTGGCATTGCTGGATTCTGAAAGATTTTTCTTGTAGTAACAGTGTATGAAGCTTATCAGTGTAGCAATTATAAAATATTCTAACAGACCACCTAAAGTAGTAAAATGAAGAAGAATATTAGTGGGGGAAAAAATGTGTGTATGGAAGCAAAACATTTGACAACTACTGAATACTTAGTGTTGAAATTTAAATACCACTTTCTTTATAGCATTGAAATATATCTTACTATGAAAGCCATCTGTCCGACTTCATGTCGTTAGATTTTCCCTTTTCCCTTAAAATTTCCAGAAGGTTTTTTTAAATTTTCAAAAACAAAATTTTTGTTTTCTGGTTTACAAATTCAGAAAATTCCAGTCTCCAAGGTTTCCAGTCACTCATCTTAAGTGTTTTTTTCTGATTCCTTCAGGCTTGATTGATTCTTGGATGACAGGCTGTTCAAGTTTGAATTTTTCAATTTGAATTTTGGTGTTTTGAATGGAACTAATCTAATTTAATGCAACCTGATTTTTTTTTTTTGACATGGCTTGAATTTTTAGACCCGAACTTGACTGAACTGAATTTGAGCAACTTCATTAGATTTTTTTTTTTAACACTGGCCACTTAAATCTTCTGAATTTGCAAACCCTTAGAAAAAAACTGGAAATCACATTTTGAAAATGTACAAAATGTAAAATAACTTCTTTCTGAATAATTTCAAAGAGAATTCAAATCACAGTCAGACAGATGGATTTCAAAGTAAAATATTTCAATGCTTTGTCTCCTCAAATTTCAAAATTAGGTGTGCAAGATTAAAATTATTATAATACATTTAGCATAGCACCTTTCAAAACAGAGTTACAAAGTGCTTCACAACAGCAGGAAAAAACTGAATCCAATAAAATGATAATAAAATAAAATCACTATAAAATGAACACAAACATATGAATATACCATAATAAAGTATACAATAAGAAATTAAAATAATAAAACCAATAGAATAGATTAGACAAACCGCAAGGAATTAAGTGAAAGAGGACAAAGTTGTGGTTTTCCCTAAATCCTCCCTATTACGGCCAGTATTTCCTTTCGTGTTTTTGCCTTTTATAGAAAAGCCAGCAGCAACGCTGGCTCACTCTACAAATCTGAAATTGTATTGAGCACGTGTTTGCATTTCTCTACAATGCAATATTACTATGAATGTCATTACTTTTAGTGGACAGTGCATGCCAAAAGCTTATTTTACGGTGTTAAATGTCTACGTATATGCACCCAACAGCAACACAAGTGAACACACTACACATTTGTTTATTCAGTTGGGCTACAAATCTTTGTATTGTCTTGTCTATGTCATTTTGCCGTTTGCCGTTTCAGGCCCCCGACGTTCCCCCTCCTTTCCCCTATACCCCCCCTCCCCCCTTTTGAAATTTTTTTTGCTCCACCCAACCCCTTAGAAGTTACAACCATCAGCACGAGAGTGAATCAGTCATGGCGCCACTTCCGTCAAGCATACCTGTCCTGTGTTGTGTCATCGTTTTTCTGTTTTCATCTCTAGCTGTTACGATTTTAGTTGGAGTTTGGTTGTTTGGTGCTGGTATCGTTGGTGGTGTTGTGCTTGTGTAGACGAGTATTCTCCCATGGTTTTGATTTCTTGCCATCTTCTGGACGAACCCAGTCAATAATTTGCTCACTTCCCTTCTCCACACCTCCTCCACCCACCACGGACCACCCCCGTGGAAGCTCTCACTTCAAGCTCCAGCTCCCACTCTTATCAAACCCTGTGGTGATTATTTTTCACACCTCCATAAAAGATGCCGTCCACATACATCATTCCTTTGGTTGTTGTTTCCCACCACCTCCTGTCCCTCCTTCCACCATCGCCTCTCCCCCTCCGTCATGGATATTTTTTTGGACCTGGCCTCCCGAGCTGCATCCTCTTTTCATTCCGTGTCTGCGGCTTGTCGCATGTCACCCTCCTGACCCTATTTGTGTTGTCTGCAGCCAAACGGGAGCGGCCAGAGCAAAATGCCAGGCTCCTTCTTGCTGCCTCCACCTCCCCCAGTGGCCCGCCCAGTGCCCCTCCCTATGCCCGACTCTAAACCCAACAGCACGCCCCCTGACGGCGGACTCTCCTCGCCCGCATCTCCGTGTAAGTGACCCCGCAGAGACCGTTCTCAAAACCAAACCAACCAAAAATAACAATCTAAAAATCCCAACCGTCTCCAATGAAAAGACCCCTGCCTTTGTTCTTACTCCAACCTCATGCCATCATTGTTCCTGTGTATCCAACATCTCACCTCCCTTAACCCTTGGAAGGCTATGGATGCCAGCACAGGATAAACTGTGGAGCTCAGTAGAGTAGATCAAGAACACCAGGGTTCTGGTGAGAAATATCTTGCATAATGGACTTATGTGGTGCTCATCAGGGTTCTGTATTAGGCCCATTCAGTTTGAGTGGCTCTACATTTTGAGCCCTTTCTGCGTTGCCTGGTGTGGAAGCTGCATCTCCAACCAAGTTCTTGTCCTTCTAAATCCTCCGGTCTTCCCCTGCTGGACTCATTAGCAAACCTTGTAAAACAAAAAAGAAAACAACAACAAAAAAAAGATTTGAGAAGATTTTGATTATTCATTGATTCTTACTTGTGAAGAGCACAAATTTAGGGCAGTTAATTTATATGGACTCCAAAACATTCCAGTAGAAAGTGGGACATCGGTGGTGATAAAATGTATTCATGCTTGTTTTTGGTTGAGATAATTTTAGCTTCTTAGTGTGTTTTTTTTGTTTGGTGACTGTTAAGCGGAATAGGGTTTGTTTTTAAGGTGATGTCAGGCCAACCGTGGGGCTTTTCTCACAATACATTTGTCTTCCTTACCTGTGATAGGAGGGGCACTGGATGGAGCACTTTTTTGTTTCTAGCTTTCCTTCAAATTTAGTGTTTGCGTTTTACCCCCCAGTCAGCGTCTCAAAGTCTTTTATGTCTTATGTATGTTATTCCAATTCTTAAAAACACATGGATGTATACCGTATATGTCCATACACATACATCTCCGAATTCTCTCTCTCGCTGTCTCTATCTTTCCCTCCTCCCTTTCCTCCACACTAACAGACTCACATATGCACAAGTCTGCACACTGCATCCTGAATCCCTCAGTGAGATTCAAATGCCGGAGTCCGTAGGGTACCTCAAACTGCCCTAAATTTGTCAGACTTTGATGCCAGTGGGTTTTAACTGTCCCTGACTGATCCTCAATGTCAGGATTCTGGTGTGCTCAATCACTCTCAACTGAGTTTATCAACGGGATTTAATCACTCGGGGAGCTCTAAGTTTGCATACCAGATTTTGGCAGACTTCTCCGTGGAGTTTTGATGACCTCAATGAAATAAAGCAGTACTTTCTGTAGCACTAAATTCATTGATCTAAATATATTTTTGTAATTTAACAGTGTTTCAGTAGGTTTACTGAATGCTATTACATGTTAAAGGAATAGTTTGACATTTTTGGAAATACGCTTATTCGCTGTCTTGGCCAGAGTTCCCCTCTTATGTCTGTATGATAAATGTGGAGCTACCGCCAGCAGCTGGTTGGCTCTCGCTGGAACCAGGAGGAAACCGTTAGCCTGGCTCTGTCCAAACAAATCCACCTACCAGCACCTCTAAAACTCACTAATTAATACATTATAGCTTGTTTGTTTTAATCCCTACAAAATCTGAAATGTGTAAAAATGACACGTTGTGATTTTATGGAGGGTCGCGTGTCGGACGGTTTCATGGCCAGGCGTGTCTCTTCCTGGAGTCTTTGAGCGCATTTTTACACTTCAGTTTTCTAACGGATAAAACAACCTAGATATATAACGGGTCAATTAGTGAGCTTTAGAGTTGCTGGTAGGTGGATTTTATTATCTTTGAAAAGAGCCAGGCTAGCTGCTTCCCCCGGTTTTAGTCTCTGTGATAAGCTAAACTAACAGGCTGCTTGCAGTAGCTTCATATTCACCGTACAGACTTAAAAGTGGTATTAATCTTCTCATTTAACTTTTCGTGAGAAAGCGAATACGCACATTTCCCAGAATGTAACTATTGCTTTAAGATGTGGAACTGCAAGCTGTCCACGTGTACGCACTGATGTCTTCTTTTGTTCTTCTTCTGTTTCTCTAGCATACTCCACGCCAGGCGCCACAGCTCCCAACAGGTTTGTCGGCATCGGATCACGGGACAACAACTTTCTGAACATCCCGCAGCAGACACAGGTAGGATTCTGGGATATACTGGCAGTTTGTCTCGATGTGTAAAAGTGAGGAGGAAACTTGTCTGTTTTGACTGTGATTGCCGGTCAAACTCAGGAAACTTATTAACTGTGTGGATGTACGCCAAAATATTTCTTATTCCCTCTTTCATTGAAACCGGCTGCTGGGTTTTCTCCACCTCTCCTCTCACACCATCCCACAGCGCACCATCAATGTGTGCATTTGTACATCTGTATTTTACAGTACGTGTGTGGTTTACCATCTGTGCTCAACTGTTTATTTGGCACATATGGAGCCTACCCTTCAGCAGGCCTTCTCCCTCGCTGCCTTTTTCACTCCCTCTCCTTGTTACCTTTCCTTTCCCTCTTCTTGACAAACCTCTACGTCACTTTCTCTCTCCTTCTTAGCTTTGCCCTACTCCGCTCTCCTCCCTCCCTCCCTTTCGTTCTTTTTCTGCCTTTTACTTTCTCCCTCTTTCACCTTCTTCATTCCTTCCCTTCACCACTCTGCGCCGCGTTCATATGCCTCCTCCATTACCACAGTACTTTTCTCATTAGTGTCCAACCACACCCACCTGGAGCCCGCTCAGCTCTGCTCCTCAACACATGGAAACCATCTGAAGCTGCTCGGCTGATCCCCTCCCTTGTTTCTCTGCCCTCTGTTCTTTTATTTTTCCTCCCTTTCCATTTCCCCCATTCGTGATCCTTTCTGCCTCGCCTCTCGTTATACTCCACTCTTTATTCGCCTTCCTCTCTTTCTCCCTCCAACCCTTATCTCTTTTTGCTCCACCACTTTTCACACGGTCTGCTTTTCTTCTTGTTCATCTTCCTAATGCCTTCTTTTTTACTAATGTACCTTTACTCTGAACAAATTTACCTTAACTCTGAATTTAATCTTTTTCGGACCCTGGTATGTTCTACACAACTTAATACACTATGTTGCCAAAAGTAGTTAATTTCTGAACCTGGCTGCAAGGGATTTGCCCTCATTTAGCCACGACAGCATTATAGTGGGGTCGGGTACTGATTTTGGGAAGAACCAAAACACACAGAATTAATTGTGCATGCGCCTCTCAGAGAAGCAAACCAAAACATTAATGAACCACTAAAGAAATGATACATTACAAGACAAAGAGTATGTCAGAAGTGTGTACGTGGTGACTTCAGGAAAGGCTGGAGAAGCTCTCACACTGTCAACAGTAGGCTTTGTGTGCCCTCTAGTGGCAAACGGGAAACACTGCAACCAGGGGAGAAGGGGGAACAAGATACCAACGGGGCAGGAAAAGAGGGGAGATGGAGGGAATAGAGCAACTGAGTTTCGGCCCGTCACGTCCCGGCAGTCTCGTTACCCCCGGCAACCAGACATGATGTCATAGCCAGTTGATCTTGAATTTGAGAAGGGGTTGCTTGAGAGGGGCCGAGGGTGGGGGGCAGGAAAGAAAAGAGGGTGGTCACTGTCTGCTGCCAAGGATTTAGTGGGAGGGTTCACGGGAGATGGATGGGATTGTGTGTGCGTTTGTAAGAGCATACACACAAGGAGAGAGAGGGAGAGTAAGTAAGAAGGGAGAAGTCACAATGCCCAAGGCCTGCTGGGACAGTGCCCAGGGGAGTAGGGTAGCTGAGAAGTGCAGGAGGCAGAGGGGGGCCATTCATGCGACCTGTTGGAGTCAAACAAAACAAAAGGCTGCTTCCCTGGAGGCTGAGTAGTTTCCAAGGCTTGACTTCTAGAATGTTGGCACACTAGCCCACAGTGCCAGATCCTGCAGGCCAAGCGGGGCAGCCAACAACAGCGACGGTGACCCATTTCTGCTCCCGGGTCCCGCTGAGTGGGAGAAACCCAACGTGAAGATGGTGCAAGTGACAGGGAGTGCCAGACTGCTATCCCCCTGCTGCTGCTTGGCCATTAGTAGCCTTTCAGTGCTCGGCCAAATTCAAGACATACCGTGCTTCACTTCAGAAATGGACAGAATTGATAGTAATAGCTGGGCTGGTGGCCCAGATGACTGTTCTGACACTCATTGTATTCAAGAACTGCAGGAATCTCTAGTGGCCACAGGTCAAGATAGTGTAAGGACTCATTTTCAGGGACATAATAACAAAGACACTTAACAGTACAGCGGTTTTGGTAGTTTGCATCTGTCATAGTGATTTCTGATATATTTCCTTATTGCCACGTTACATCTTTTTACTTAGCCATCCTAGCGACGTGGCTGTAGGGATGGTCAGTCCACCGCTTTGGTGCAGACTGAAATATCTCAGCCACTGTTTAATAACTTGTCATGCAGTTTTGACATTCGTGTTCTCCAGAGGATGAATGCTACTAACCTTTGTCCAGCACCACCATGAGATTGACATTTGTGGTTCAAAATGAAATATCTCACCAACTATTGTGATGTACTGCAGTGAAATCTGCTAAATGCGTTCAATGTCCATAGGGGATAAATTCTAATAACTCTGGCGATCCCCTGTCTGTTCATTTAGCGCAACCATTAGGTCAAAATTCCAATTTGCCCAATACTTTATGCAAAACTAATGACAATCCCAGTCTTAGCTGTGCTTTGTGTTTAGTGCTAATTAGCAAATTTTAGCATTCTAACGGGCTAAACTAAGACGGTAAACCTGGTAAATATTAGCTGCTAAACAGCCGCATTTTCACAGTGAACATATTAGCAGCTAGCATGGCTACGGACTCGTAGGTTTGTTTTTTTTTGTTCTTTTTTCACAACTGTCTCTAATGTTCGCCAACATCATATACCAACGGCCACCGGTTTCCATTTTCTTAGAAATCTTGTTTTTCCAGTCAGTTTGGTATAGCACATGGCTCTGAATACTACGTTGCGCACGAGCCTCGTCTGCTGTTGCTATGGAGAAGGAAGCCAGTCAAGAGATTTTACAGATGTACCTAATAGGGTGGACAGTGAGTGTATTTTCTAACTACTGAACCAAGAGAGTTTCGTGTCCATCTAAGCCAAGGAAGCGCTCAAACAGCCAGTCACCAACGTCACCAAATCGCAGTGTTTTTGTTATGTTGTCAACTACTTGTGTGTGCACATTGAACTGGTTTTGATACTAACCAGTGATCGCAACCCCCCCCCCCCTTTTCTTTTTCAGTCTTGGTTCCTCTGACAAGATCTGTGTACAAACCAGCAACTACAATTCTTTCTTTACAATCAGAAATAGAAAAACAGAGAAACAACCCGCAGGATAATGACTGTCCTCCAACCAACCCACCGACCGACCCTGACAGTACGTCTCACCTGATAACAAAATACAACCAAGCAAGGAAACGCAGGAAATTACAGCAGCGTGACGCTTTTAGAGGAACTCTGGACTCATTTACCCAATCAGAGGGAGGGCCCGTTTCGAGCAGAGATGGATAGATGGAAAGATGAATGGATGGACACGAGGATGCCAGGAATAAAGAAGGCGTAAGGGGACTAACCGCAGCAGGCAGGCATCTCTCCTGAAACCACCGAAACCAGCACAGCACGGCAGCAACGCAGGAGGAACCTGAGGATGAAAAGGCAGTCAACTTGTCCTACTTCGTGAGGACGCATTGTGTAATGAACGGCTAAGGAAATCAACTGTCCAAAAAAAAAAAAAAAAAGGTTTTCCACAACACAGATTTAACGTTTAAGCTAAAATCCTTCACCCACAATGAATCCACAGCCTGATCAAAGTAAATACACTATTTGGTTTCCAATGAAAGCTGCAGTCCATGCTCCTGTAGTGTCTGTATTCACCCAAAACAAAATCTAATTGACCAATGTTTCTCTCCCTCTGAATGACCATTGACTCTTTAAAGTCCCTTTTTACCCTACTACTAACTAGAGAGACCATGCCAAAACATATCTTGATTAAGGGTTGCACTAGAAGCTGAATCAATTAACACTAATCCTAACGATGTGCACTATTTACCTACAAGGCATGGGAGGTAAACCACACTTGCCTATTAAGAGTTTTAAAGAGGAAAAAAACCAAGGTACAGGAAGCCTTCACGTGTCCTCGACCCCCATCGTTCGGTTTGACAAATCATTGGCCTCCGCTCATTCTCACGTCTCCCCGCACAATGCACACTCAGAAAGATCACACAGCACGTGCCATGACCACAGCATGTATGTACAATTGGCCCAGTCAGACCTTTTCAGATTGTAGTATTCCTAGATGGTGGTGTTGCGTTATCATATTTTTATTTTATATGCACACAGTAAGCCCAGTGAACGTCTCGCTACCTATTTGATTAGATATCCAAACATCACACACACACACACACACACACACACACACACACACTGAAAATCACAGTGTGAGTACAGCCAGTTCTGACAGTTTCCACGACTATAGACAGCAGCTATTGGTTCCCCCCTTGTAATGTAGATGAATGATTTTGTTAACTCTTGTGCGTTCTCTTATTTGAATTTATTCCTTTCGGATTTGTACTATTTTATAATTGTTTTGTATTTGAATGACAGCACCTTATCGAGAAACACAAGAAGTGGGATGTTGAAGCGGCGCACACAGGGTGGTTCGCTGACCTGCATCACGTAGTACATGCAAAAAAAAACTTGGAAAAAGTGTGCCGTTTTGGGAAATACGCTTTCTTAGCGAAAGTTAGGTGACAAGATTGACACCGCTCTCATGTTTGCACGTTATATATGAAGCTACAGCCAGCAGTCGGTTAGCTTAGCATTAAGGCTGGAAACCGGCGGAAACAGCTAGCCTGGCTCGATCTTAAGGTAACAAAATTGCAAACCAGCACCTCTAAAGCTCATGTTAATCATTTTACATCTGGTTTGTTTAATCTGTAACAACAACTGAAGTGTAAAAACAACAAATTTTAAGGGGGGTTGGGACCTGGCAATTGGTCGCAACGCAGTTGCGCAGCCTTAGAAGTGCTGGTAGGCAGATTTTGTTACCTTTTAGACAGAGCCAGCTACCTGTTTCCCCTCTTTCAGTTTTTAGCTAAGCTAACTAACCAGCTGCTTGTGGTAGCTTTATCTTTAACGAACAGACAGATTGGAATCAAATCTTCTTTTTTTTTTTTCATGTCAAACTTTGACATGGGTTGTTTGTTCTCGGTGCCAGATAAACCCATTTGCCACGTACTGTACCGGAAAACCACACAATGCAGGCTTTTGACAATCACAGGAAGCTTATTTTCTGAGAACCAACCTGCTGAACCATACAGATCAACAAAAAGCGGAAACAAACAAACAAACAAACAAAAAAACCTGGCTGCATGTACTATTTGACCCAGGTACCCAGCCGGTGGTGATATATGAGTGATAGAAAAACAGAACCAAGGAGGGAAGGTTGCTGAAGATGGGACCCAGAGTAAAAGAGAGAGTAGCTCTTCTTTCTGTCTCCCTAAAGTTTACCCTGTTGTTTACACTCCCAGACAGGCCGCTGCTCCAAGAGCAGAGGGAGCCACACTGTGGAGCAAAATGAATATGTGACATATCTGGCTGTTTTCCGAGAGGGAACGAGGGGCTCTAAGGCTAGCAGTAGGAGGATCACCCACGTGCCCATTTTTGTTTTGGTGCGCAGGATCAGGTAAAGGATATCGGTTGCTATGGTAACCCCCCACCCCAAACACACACACACACACACACACACACACCAGCACTCCCCCCTAGCTATTGTGAATCAGTGAGCCCTTAATGATCAAAACTGCACTAAAACAATCATGCCAGCCAACTATGTGAGTTTCTTTTTTCGTAAGAATTACAGCAGATTGACCACCACTGTTTAAAATCAGTGGACGTGTCACTGGGAAGGAAACCCACTTGTAGAGCACAGATCGCCACTTCTTAAACATACAGACTTGTAAAGACCACTCACTATTAGCGCTAACGCATCCCATGTGCCCGACTGAATTCAAAGGGAAGTCTTAAAAGTAGACAATCTGAGGAGGCCTTTGTGCTTTTAATCGTTCTACATCGGTAGCCCCACACGTATTCTGACTGATTCAGTTATTTCCTGTTAAAAGCTCAATTCAGATCACCCATCCAACCTCACAAAATAACTGGACTGCCTGGCCACGTTCTTCACTGCAGGGAAACAACCTAGTTGGCCACCCGACTGGCGACCATCTCATCAGCTTCGTAGAGAGAACTAGCTCTGCTGAGTAAGACGTTAACGATGGCAAAGGTGATTTCTTTTCTAATCTATGGAAGTGCCTCTGTATTCCCATTATGCAATTTGTCAAACATGAATTCAGGTTCTTTTTCTCACATATAAGCTATAGTGAATGGTGAAAAACTTATGTCAGGAGAGGAAACAGAACGGTGACAGCTCACTAGATAATCGCAAGCATCTTTATATATAATACACATATATATTTATAGATATATAATTTTTTTTTTTTATTTGCAAGATAAGCTCTGTGGCAGTCTAGTTATTTTTTGAAGCATGGCGTACATCGCACAGTCATAGGATGCATCTCAAAACCCGCTGATCACAGCTAAAGTACCAGTCTCTAAACCCACACTGACATCACAGAAAATCCACGGCAAACACAACAATAGATACATAGACAGTGATGATAATGTAGTTGAGGGGAAAAAAGAACAGATTAGGTTTTGTTTTCTTTCTTGTTTTGATGGGAAGTATTGTTCTTGAAACTAAATGATGTATGTTGATTGAGCCATGTGCAATGCCTTGGTAGAGGAATTGTGTTTGTTTGTTAGCGATTGTTTGAGAGTGTCACGAGAAAAGAGGGAAAACCCTCTTAAGGTTTTTTTTTTTGTTTCATTTTTCAAGTCCACATGCTCTGGGACTCTAAATACGAGGGCGGCAAGAAAAGAATCCTTTGTAAGTAAGTTTGGGGAAAATGTTTTTAATTTCCTTTTTTGTTTTTTGTGTTTTGTTTTATTTTCTTTTTCTTTTTATCACTTTTTTTGTTAAGAAAAAAGATTTCTAATGATTTGTTTTCAGAATGTGGGAGGGCTGAAGGAACAATTTTACAACTCATAAAATATATATCACTATGAAAACTGGTGCTTTCGTAAAGAGTAAAGTACATTCAATCTCTATTATACATAAATAATAAACGAAATTAAGTGTTATCATAAAAGCAAATTTTAGGAAAACATGCATTATTCTATTTCTCTTTTTGTATTTACCAAGGGGGGAGGGGTTCATTGTATGAAAAGGTTGTCGTGACAAAAGGCATTTTTACCCCCATACCCCCCCCCCCCAAACCTTTACACCATAGCCGAAGAACAGTCATAGGAAAAAAAAATAAAAAACCATCTTGTAAAATGCTATTTTTTTCCCTCGACTGTATCATCCAACACAAGTGATCCTAATTTGGGACAAAGACAAGATCTTCCCCACTTTGGGAGATGCACAACTATGGAGTCCCATTGCAAAGGGACAAGAAAAGGCCGTAAATGATATTTGGCAAGATTTCTTTTTATTTGGTGTAAATGTCTAGTTGGTTCAGCGAGAGGGGATTAGCGGCCTCTGTCTGGTCAGCTGGTCTGCTGTCATCAATTCAAGTGAACCCCCACCCCCCGAATCCCCATTTCCCACTGTAAATGATTATAAATATGTGTTTGGTGATGTAGTGTGATAGACTCAGAGCATCTTAAAGGTTGTCCCTAAAAAGTGCCTTTTGTTCACAGATTCCATCTTGTAATCCTGAGTGCCCATCTCAAATGAAAAAAAAAAAAAGTCCCCTCCTTCATACTTCTGTATCTTTCTCTTCCTCTTCTTCGAGCTTTTTAAAGCAGTATACATAGTACTAAAGGAAATTGGTGTGATTTAGTTCCTCTTTTTATTGTTGAATACTTAAGAAAAGCATAAAACAAATGCCACAAAAAAAAAAAGATATTTTCTGTCTTGCCTCTCTTCCTCTGTATCTTGTCTTCTGTCTATCTTGGACACTGGAGTAGTCTGTAGCCGCGTAACCCCCCCCCCCACACACACACACACACACCCCTTCTCTGAAGGCGGGGTTTAAAAAAACAAAAAAAACAAAAAAAGATTACGCAAAGATTTTTTTTTTTTTGTCTGAGCAGAATGCAGTTAGCTCACATGTTATTCTTGTCTGTACGCTTCACATTGTATTACCATACCCATCTTCTTCAGCTTCTCCATTCAACAGCTAATGTAAGTGAACAAGTTACACCACGGGGCTCTGGGCTGTGCTGAGGTCAGGGGCTGGGTCAGGGAGCAGTCAACGACAAATCGACCCCGGTGGAGGGAGAAAAGCACCCACGGGCACCTTTTTGGTTTTGGGACTCAGGCGAGGGAGATGACCAATAGGACTGCTAGTGTAGGCAGGTTTGTTTTGTAATCTTTGTTTCTATCTATTTATTTTTTTATAATTGAATTTGGATTTGCGCTTTTTTTTTTTTTTTCATTGTTACTGCGTATCTTAGGCAGCAGGAAGATGCTGCGTTGACACCTTCAATTATGCACCTTTCTAGTGGTTGAATGAGACCAGCTATTTTAAAACCAACAAAAAAAAAAAACCAACAAAAAAAGAAACTGAAAATGACTCGAAGCACCTTATAAGCGGACTGGTTCCACAGCACGGTGACCCGAAAGGCTCAGATTTAGCACAATCATAAGAAATGTTACACATTGCTTCACAATGTTGTATTGATTCACCATCATTCTAAATCGCAGTGTTTGAGAGTCACATTGACCAAAGTGATATGGTTCCAAAAGTTGTACAAAACTAGAAGACTTTGGTGAAGAAAGCACCTTGAAATTCCACCAGCAAAATAAAGTGATTACAGATTTTTGTCCTGGGAAAAAAAAGTGTGTGTATATGTATGTATATGTGTGTGTGTGTGTGTGTGTGTGTGTGTGTGTATATATATATATATATATATATTATTGCTACTTTTATTTTCCTTCATCAAGCAAATGAAGCCAGCAGCAGTATTATCAATCAAGCCTTGACAAGTGAAAGCGCCACAGTTGAGAAGCCATATCAGAGATGAACAGGTTGCATGGAGCTGTTTGTGTGCGTGCGTGCGTGTGTGTGTGTGTGTGTGTGTTGTCTACGGTATCTAGAGCCCTGCACCGTTCGTAGAGCCCAGTTGGACCCTGTGGTCGAACCGTCCGCCGTTTTAAAAAAAAAAAAAAAAGAAAACGAAAAAAAAAAAGGTCCTTTTGTTTTGAACCCGTTTTGTAGGGTGCTGGGCCGCGTTTAGTGATGAGTAGACTGAGCCCCCCTGGCCGGCCTAACCCCTCGCCTCTGGCCTGTAACCTCTCCTGCCACTATTGCTCCTCCTCCTCCACCCTTGAAACAGCGTCCCATCCTTAAACACACACCCCCCAGAGCCCATGGTGAAATGCATGTGTTAATTACAGTTTCTTTTCCATATTGATAAAAACAGTTTGTAGAGAGCAACCCCTTTACTTGATTGAATAAAAGGATGTTCTTGACTGTATCCTGCCCATCTCGGCTGTGATTATTACTGTGTCATTTCAGTTGTGGACTCCAGATAAACCACAGGCCTTGTTGTGAGCACATTCATCATATATGAGGAAACGTGCATCAGGAAAAAGGAATATCAGTAACCTGGATCCATCTACTGTTCCGGTGTTGATGCAAAAGGAATGTCACCTCAGGACTGTCATGAGGAATCTCCGTCAGTCATTGCGGTTTTCAGCCTCAAGGAAGTCTATTTCCCTACTTATTAATATGACATTATTTTAATTCAGTCCCGAGCAAATTCGCACTTAAAACTAGTTTGTTAAAATCTAAATGACTGTATGCAACTAAAACAATTATCTGTTAGTTTTTAAGGAGGGAATTTCCTAGTTTATCTGATTTTTTTTTTTTGGGGGGGATTGTCTAACTTGATAGATACCTCTTTTATATGCGTATGCAGTTTGAAGGCGTGCTGAATTGCAATCTTCGCCTAGCTCTGCACATAGGTAGAGCAATTCACCGTTAAAGCTGCAGTAATTTAATATTTTTATATGAACAACGATTACGTGTGACGTGAAAGAGGTCGCTCGTACTGATGAAGCCTCTGAGAACGATGACTCAGTTCAGTTTGCAGTTCACCTCAGCTCTACGGCGCTATTTAGCGTCTTTCAGCTCATTGTTTTGGTTTCACGGCCAACAAATGTTTTGGTTCAGTCTCTCAGCTCTCATCAGCATTGTTGCAAGTTGCCGCAGGCAGCTGTATTCAGCTAAATAGCTCCAATATTCACCGTAAACTACCTGCTCAGCGCCAAATACAGACAGACACACTTAGCGACTAGCTGGTGAACATAGTGGGGCATTTAGCTGCTAAAGAACGGGACGTTTCCCTCAAGAGTTGGTGGAGACCTAAAAGGAGCGAGGATAATGGACTTGCGTTCGCCAGGTGGGCAGAAACGTGACTCCAAATGGATGCGAATGTTGCTCTCTAACTGCTGGATGTGCAAAGAAGCAACTGTTTGATAAACACATTCGCTACAACTTAATGTCGTAATGGTGGTGTTTTATAGCTTGGAAAAGAGATGAAGAACTTTAAACTTGTAATCTAACCGTGTAACTACAAAGGAAAAGACATATCCCAAGGGGATGTAACTATAGCTTAATTAAAAAAATCAATCCAGTATCTCACTCTAAATTAAGATTCATTAATTATTTGCATTTTGATTTACCTAGTGATCAATTTACTAATATATTTGCCAACTCTTTTAATTTATGTGGCCCTAATTACGGGAAACTTTCCAGATGGCAGAAATGAATCATTGTTCCAGATAGACTTCATTTCTGACAACTTGAAGGCTTCAAACGTGAGCACCTACATTTGATAGCCAATAGGAACCAGTTACATGGTGGATTTGAAGTAGGCTTCTGTAGTTTTGTCACAACTTCTCAGAGTTCACAAATTCCACATTTTGGGTATTTGTACTTATTTCAATGTTATTTAGGTTTTTATCATATCCTTTCATTTGATTGATTTCATTGGTGTTACGTGTGGAGTTGCCATGTTCTCACCAGTTGGTATGGGTTACAACAACAGTCCCGACGTGCAGGTATGGTAAAGTGGAAACTCTAGCGGGTGTAAATGTGTTAACGCCTGTGATATCCGTAGGTGTTCCCTTCTTATCCGTTGCATACTGGAATAGCAAGGATGGATTAACCCACTAGAGGGCCCCTACTGACCCGGTGAGTATTTGGTATGTTCATTCAGACTGTGAGTAAGATGTGTGATGATGCTGCTGCTAATGAAGCACAACGAGTCAACTG
This sequence comes from Coreoperca whiteheadi, assembly GCA_011952105.1. NCBI lineage: Eukaryota > Metazoa > Chordata > Actinopteri > Centrarchiformes > Sinipercidae > Coreoperca > Coreoperca whiteheadi. Next base: position 20,252,622 of record CM022470.1, read on the forward strand.
CCCGAAAGACTGCTGATATTTAATATAGCACAGCATAGTCTGTCCCGTTGATGCTGTAGGACAGTTGTCAGTAAAAACAGTCTTCACACATACAGAATTAGACCGGAGACATTTAGTTGTATTCTTTTACAGTTCCTATCTGTTCATGGACCCACATTAAGCTGTGAACCTTTGCTGTCAAAACAAACCCCACGCCGCACACCACAACCACGCCAGCAATTCTCATGATAAGCTTCATAATACAAGTAATCTGTCATGGACGGTCAGCCCATCTGCACATACAGTGTGATGGTGATGAGAGATTAGATGTGCACAATTTGTGTCCCCCTGTATTTGTTGTCTCTGCAAATTGAGGTCGGACTGAACGCTTGAAGAGGGGAGCCAAACGGTGGCACAGTTTGAAAGAAGGGGGAGGGGGGGGCATTTGTAAAATAAGTACCAATTTGTTAAGACTGACATTCAAAGCCCTGGTTCTTGGCAGTGATTAACGTACATTATGAAAAGTTACTTTGTTTACTCGGTGTAATAAGTGAATGACTAATAAATACCTTTACCTATCAATAATTGGCTGCTATATGTAAGTCCAGTAACAGGCACAGTATGTAAAAGCCCCCACCCCACTTTCACAGGAGCGAGATACCCGGACCGAAAGAAACACAAAACATCAATCAAAGACGCAGCTGCATCATTTTGCGTCTCTTTGTAGTCCGTCTTACTTCCCTTTGTAGTTGTTTTGTGTCTCTTGTAGTTGTTTTTCATCTTTGTAGTCATTTTGAGAGTCTTCGAAATCATTTCTGGCCGCACCCCTACAAGTTTATTTTAAGTTGAGCCTAACTGGCAGCATTGACCATATAATTCTGGGCAGCACATCGAGTGCCAGAAGACGTAGACATCAGGGAAATTAATTTAGTGTTTATTTTATTCAGAATTGAATTTAAGCTTCATTGGGACTCAGATTCATTCAAATTGGTTTAAATTTCTTTTTACAGTGATCCCCAGGTTGGGAAGGTAAAAGTACAGCAGGTTTACTCTAAAAGAAATTGTAGATGGATCTGGTTCCCAGTTCTTTCCCTGAAGGCAATGGTAACAAGGCATGAAAAAATGCTTTTCTAGACATGTGAGTACAATGTAGGATGGTAGCGACCATAAAACTGCATTAAGTTGTTTGTTAACGCATATTTTGGGGACCTGTGAAGAATTGGCCTGATAAAAATTAAATAATTCGTTGCATGGTCCTGATAACTCAGTCACATGTGACACTTTCAAAAGCCCATGCAGATGGTTTAGACCTCAAGTAGCACACAGATTTATCTAGTTAACTGGTAAAATGTGTCTTCCCACATACTGTTGGTCAAATCCTGGCAAACTAAGAGGCATATATGACTGTCTTAAAAAAAAGTCCCTCTTTTGATAAACTGGTGGGGGGGGGCAACATTTTCCATATTTGCGGATCAGAAGCATCTAAAAACTCCAAATGACAACTTTACTCAGTGTCACTGTAAAACTTCACATTAGTGACCAGCGGCAGCTCCAGGGTCTCCCTCTATTGTTTTTAAATCGTAATAGCAGGAATACCTTAAAAGGTCCAGTGTGTAACATTTAGGAGGCGCTATTGGCAGAAATGGAATATAATATTTATAAGTATGTCTTCATTGTATAATCACCTCAAAATAAGAATCACTGTGTTTTCGTTACCTTAGAATAAGCCGTTTTTATCTACAGAGGGAGCGGGTCCCCTTCCACAGATGTCGCCATGTCTCTACAGTAGCCCAGAATGGACAAACAAAACACTGGCTCTAGATTGAGCCATTCGCCACTATAGTTTCCCCTACACGTTTGGAAGGTGAGGGTAATGCGAACTGCTCGATGCCACTAAATCCTACACGCTGTCCCTTCTAAAAGGTCCCCTGATTTGTTGTTTAACATGGTTATTCCACGTCAAAAGTTTAAAAAACAAAAACCTGAAAAGGGGCTGGAAGCACATCTACTGTTTAGACATTCTGGATCTCTGAAGGCCCCGCCCACCACCGCTGCGCGTTAGGTTGACCGGTGCCGGCGAAAGAGCGGGGAGCGTCAAGGTGGCTGGAGTTAGAGGCAACATCGCAGAGATTCAGCCACACAGTTTTGAGCCTCAGTCAGACCCAGACGAGGAGTGTGTTGTGCACCAAAATCGACGACTAGCAGCCGTATCACAACGGTGAGTGTAGTTAGCCTCTTTTATGGGTGTATGTTGTTTGTTAGCTTGTAACTTGGCAGTGGCTGACACAGCGTTAGTGGTTGTGAAACATACAATAATATCTGCTACGACGTTCCAGTGTGTTCACGTCGTTGTGACGTTTGTAGATAGTTGAAGGAAGCTCCAGCGCCCGGTTTACATCCAAAAACTGCATACTCTACCACGTTTGCTAACAAAACGTTCATTACGCTAACTTAGTTCAAACTCTTGCGCTCTGCACTGAGAGGTCCGCTCTGCGCTGGAGGTTTTAGGTTTCTTTGCGATTGGCTTTGGAATTTGTGACGTACAAAATCTATCTTTGAATCTCAGCTCTTAGGGAAGTGTGCAGACAGCGCCCCCTTCGGTAGAGGAAAGTGGAAACACCTCTCTACTGACAATCTTTGCACCGATATACATCAGCCAAGTCACGGCCTGTCATTTTAGTGGACTTAAACTTAAGAAATACACATTTTTGAGCGGAGGGGTACTTTAAAGTGTCTTGGAAAATCGGATGTTTAAGTTGCACAGTAATTTTGTATGGGCAGTGTTAATTAGCACCAGAAGCCATCAACATAAACAAAACAGTTCAACATTTGAGAAACCTAAACAGGCAGGCACAGCAGTTATAGGGATGTGGGGATTGACTTTAACCTGCGTAGCCACCATAGAAGGACAGATGAGGGTGGAACACAAAGTGAACAGAATAACCAGATACTTATTTGTCAGTTTAGTTCCCATTTTTTCCCCCAAAACAGACTGATAGACCCCAGCAACATCATGTCAGACACATACAAAGGGCAGCACGGTCCAGTCGATCTCTGCCAATTCTTGGACGTAGGTACATCAGGCTTAGAGAGGTACATACAAGCAGTTGCACACGCTGATAATGTTGAAGTGCAGTGAGGAGAATGTTTCCATACAATCCAGCTACAGCATTAACAAACTTAGAGAATGCAAATTGATTACTTTTTCAGCTTAACTGTATCACGTCCATCTGCACAGGCACGCAGACATGTACTCGCACACACAAACACTCGCTCTCGTCGCAGACCCTTCAGATCCGTCACCCCCCTCCCCTCCCTCCCTAATGTTCACAAAGCACGTCTAAAATCAAATTATAGATCTCCCCTAGACAAACCCCACACATTCCATTGGAATTCACGTGGATTTTATCATTCTCCCACACTTTTGCCCCCCGACCTCCGATAATCCAAGTCTGACCTTCCTGCACACAACCTCCAATTTGTGTACTTTAAGCGTGTGACCCCCGCCATACCCAAACCCAAACCGTCTCCCCTACCCATCCCACCCACACCCCCCTGCTGGCTCTCCCCTCTCCTCCCCTCCTGTTGGGTTGAGCTGAGGTTGGTAGCTGTACAGTAAATTGGGGGTGCAGTCTTTATGCTGAGCTGAAGAGGGGAAGGGTAGGAGGGAGGAGCAGGAAGGCAGCCATCTCTGCTGTTCAGTCATCTTCCAGTCCCTGGTTGAGGAGAAAGTTGGCTGCCAGGTTCTCGTTCTTCTCGCAGGCAAAGTAGGCCTGGATCACCAGAGCCTCAGGGAAACCCAATGCTTTTAACTGTTGAGACAGACAGATAAAACAGAAGGGAGGGGAGGAAAAAAAGAGGGCTTTATAAACAACAGGATCTGCAACTTTTTATTTTGAATTCAACAATGTGCAACATGAAAAACACAGTATTTACTCTTCATTGGTCACTCACCCTTTCGATGGCTTCCTTCTCCTGAGGTGTAACCTGGATATAGTTGACAGGGGCGCCCTCCTCCCCTGCTGCCCCTAACTCTCCAACCTCTGGCGCCTCTCCCCCCTCTCCCACTGGCTCGTTCAACATCTGGATGAACAGCTCCTGATGCTGACTGATTTGCTGGGTGAATCGACACAGATGAAAATGAAGAGGTAATGTTTATTATCTGAACCATAACGATGCTGAGATCCATAAAAAGAAGGGTTTGCGTTAACTTGCCTCATGGCTACAAAGACATTTTAAACAGAGATGACCAGCAGGGGTATTAATGAACGCGAAACATTGACACTCATCTGTGAGTATATTTAGTGTGTGTCTGGCCTGAATAGTTCTCACTGTGACAGTGTACAGTGTGCGTTACCTGTAAAAGTTGAGGATTCTCCCTGCCTAGTTGCTGGAGAAGAGCCGGCAGCAGAGCAGGGTTCTGCTGGATGGCCTGTCTCATGTGCAGAAACTGGGGCTGGGTCCGCAGGAATGCAAGTGGGTTCTCTCCTAGGGACATGCAACATAATTAAGCATTAGCGAGAGAGAAAACTACATCGATTATATGCAGGGAAATCTAGAAGATGAACCAATAATGTGACATGCCTACGTCATTTTGCTAAACCTAATTTTCTGCCATTTCAAGCTGAAGTCAAGATCCAGACTGAGCTAAATGTGTGTCCAGTTCATCCTAACCTACCTTGTGGTTTCAGCAGGGCTTTCTGTAGGGACACATGTTTCCTCCAGCATTAAACAACTTAATTGAAAAATTCCATTAATTACTCATTACTCATCCGAAAAAGCAATAATAACTTCCTTTTTAGGCAACAGTACAATTAAATACTTAAATTACTTCTCAAAAGGGTGCCTTCCAACCCCAAACCCTCCACAGACGCACACATCTCATCTTCTGTATTTTACTCGCATATAAAATGAAAATGAGCCACTATAGTTAAAGGTTCCTTGTGGAGATTTTGACTCCTAGTAGTGCTACGGAGCAGTTTTTTTTCATGTGTGGGTCCCCGTTTCGCTTTCCTCGTGCTAACACAGGAGGACGCAGATGTAGGCACGCGTTGCGATACTACGTCCTGCCAATGGTCCCATGCTATTCTACCGACGTACAGGTGGCGGTAAAGCTCCAAGAAACACAGCAATGCACCAGGCAGGGAAGAAGAGCGCGCTTTAGTAAACAACGTATAAATAAAACATCGCCTTTGCAAATGGTGAGTGACACTTACACCAGCCGACCATTTGGAGGCATTTACTGACCATCAACAGTTACTTACACCCTGACCCTCCCGCTGAACAAAACCCCGGTGACTTCTGGATGTACCAGAGGGTAGCTTGCCAACTAAAAAGACAATAACGGTAAGTTAGACTTTCGCCTTTGGCTAACTCTAGCATATTCACAGTAATGTTTATTAATATGTACAGTCTCTGACAAATAAACTGATATCTTTTTTTTAAAACAGTCATTAAGACAAAGACAGATGTTGGTCCTCCCAACCAACAAGACAGTAAGACAGTAAACAATCCCATCACCCAAAATGTTGGAGTAAGAATTTGAGAAGGCAATCCTTACTGAAAAAGCAGTAACAATACTGTTATCCATTATTATTCAAAACTGACTCCCACAGCCCTAGCAAACAAGTTCATGCTTTAAATGGTCTGCTCACACTGGGTATGCAATTTTAAATACTTGTGGTAAGTGACTTTGTCTTATCTAAAAGATATTGAAAGCTCTTCCCTCTATTGTAATAAGTGTGTTTACTACATAGCAAATATTTGTGTGTTTACACACAAACACACTACACAGGTTCTCCATCGATGATTAATTTAATCAATTATTCGAGAAAATAATTAGCAGATTAATCGTTTAGTCTATAAAACACCAGTAAATAGTAAAAACTTATAATAAAGTAGCGCACTAAGTGACATCATCACATGTCTTGTTTTGTCCAACCAACGGTCCGAAAGTTCAAAATATTCAATTTACACATGCCCATGGTAGAAAAACATTCAGTGACTAATAAGGAGTCATATAATGAGTCATAGCCTGCCACTGAGGCTTGAAAAATAAGCTTGAAAGGACTGTCCAGATTTCTGACAAAAGGTTGTATGAGTCACCTCCCAGTGTTCATTTTGATGCATGGATACTTGTGGAGCGCATGAGTTCTATACATCTGAGATCTTTCCTATTCCCATTTTAAAGCTATGACAGACTTTTTTAAAGGCAGTTTTAAAATCCACCATGATTTAGGTACTGTTTTTTATATGGTAGGGAGAAACGAGCCTCACCCTCTGCTAGAGATGCCGGGGCTTCTGTGGGTCCAGATGCGGGGGCCTGCGCTGGGGGATTACTCTCCTGGACTGGGCTGCTGGGGATACCCTGCAAACACAACAATATGTTGGTAATTACAACTCAATACATTTCTTTTGAATACACATTTAATTTGACCCTGCAAGGACTGTCCATCATAATGGACAACTGCCCCGTACAGCCTTTAGTATTCTCAGAATGTCCAGTTTTTGTTTTACGGTTATTTTGGAGGCTGCAGTTCAATGGCGTTATATTAAGCAGAGTATGTAATATTTTGTCCACCTCTCAGTATAATATTCATTTCCCTCACAGTGTGCAGAGCAAACCTTCTGTCAGTAGAACGGGGCACGCTTATTCAATTTCAATTCAATTTTATTTATACAGCCCAATATCACAAATCCCAATTTTGCCTCAAAGGGCTTTATCTGTAACATACGACACCCTCTGTCCTTAGAGACCGATGCCGATTTTAGAAAGGAAAAATTCACCGATATGGTGGTCAATATTTGGAATTTTTGAGCTGGAATGAAAATAGACCTTTTCCATCTGGACTGGGCACCAATATGACTATGCAAAGGCACTCTGGTGGACAAACCTAGTGACTCAAATAAAGTAACATGACCCTCTCTTTCTGCCTAATATACTTAAAATAAAACAGCTTTATACCGGCATATATCAGCTAACAATATAGTGTATAGTATATCTGCGATAGGCCAATATCGGCTAACCGATAAATCGGTGAAGCTCTATTACGCAGCATGTGTCACCATTGATTAATTACACTAAAACTAAATCAAGAAGCAGAGTGGCTCTCACTGATTAACATCATGTTCAGCAGGTTTTTCAGCCTAGTTAGCCCTCCTCTTCCCAAAATGTGACTTCTCCACAGTGCGTAAAAGCAGCAACCAGACAACGCTGAGTAGCAGCAGCTGGTTCTTGGGGAGACCTCTGTGAGATGGGAGAGAAAATGCGCTGGAGAGAGAAAAGCTTAGGCTATTTCTAGTATATTTCAGTATTTCTATGTAGGAAATTGCAAGTGGATTACAACAAAAGACCGAGATGATGGTCAGAAGACGACACATTTTTTTAAGCATACCTTAAAAGTGACAAAAGAGAAGTTGAACCACATTTGTATGTAACAACAATGATAACTAGAAAAATAAATGAATAAATAAAATGCGAAAGGGAAAGACCTGTCAGTCTAATCTAAAAAATAATGGAAGATAGACAAGACAGCGTGCACATTCCAGGTAGAAAATCAATACTTGCCTTCATTTTATTTATTATTACCAGTGGTGCTTTTCAAATGGTAAGAATGATATCATTGTGTGTGTGAGACTCACAGTGAGCAGGTACTCCACAGCTCTGTGGGGGTTGTTGAAACTGGCCCGTAGCGCAGCCACCACTCTCTCCCTTTCATAGCCCATAGACATGATCTCTGTCAGCATGGCCTCATATTCGGCTCCAGTCACTGAAAATGCAACACACAGATGAGCAAGTTTCTAACTCTACATATTTTGCTGCCGCACTCATGTATGAAGATCAACAGGAAATTGCTTTCATAATTCCTCCTGTAAGAAGCACCTAATGTAGCACGTTCCCAAAAAACATACACACACATTGTGCTTGTCCTTTTCAGAGTTCATATAACTATAAAAACAGAACTAGGCCTTAAAGCACCACTCAGGGATTACTCTTGAAGTGCGAGCAGACGATACAAAATATAAAAAATAACCAAAGAACTGAATTCAAGCTTATACACCTCACAACAACATACAATATGGGCTTAAATAGCAGCACGACTCCTACTCTTAAATTCTCTGTAACCCAACAGGAATCCCCATTGCTTTCTGTGGCACCACAATAAGGGATGGCTTACTTTTGTCACCACCTAAATATAGGAACAGTATGCATTGCACTGCAGCCTGTCAACTCCTTGACTCACAGCAGTAACCATTTATGGCATAGAAACAGGTTTTCCACAAGCAATGACATGTCAGTTGACTGAAATTGTACAATTTACATTTAACAATGGTGAGCAAATACCCTAACTACTGCTTTGAAACTATTACATCTACACAGGCGGCATATGACGCAAGTCTGGCAGGGAGCCATCCGTAACCTACCCAGTGCTGAAGAGGCATCCAAGCCCTGACCCCCACCACTGGAGCTGCAAAACAAAGGTGAAGAGGGAAATCAGACCAACCTACACAACATTTCTGTGATTCCAAGGTGAAGAGACTGGGCGATGAGCAAAGTAGTAGACAACGTTGACAACTGAATTTAGAAATCCGCATCCATTCCATGCAATTAACTGAATACATTACAGAGTACATACTGTGTGTTAAAAATACTTGTCTAAGATATTAAAGAATGTGGATGTTATAATTGCCTTGAATCCTAACTACTGAACAACTCATGTTTTGTATACTCAGCATAGAGGTCAATGGATTAATTGTCTCCAGGTCATTTATCTCAAGAGAGACGTATCACTCTGTTGGTATTTTTGACTAGCAAAAAAGTCACAGTCCACTCTCTCACTCTATAAAAACGATAGTTTATTTCCATAACAATCAACGTGTTTTGGGCGCAGTGTTGGGACATTTTAAGGGGGTCACTGTCACAATGACATGCTTTGGATCAAACACTAAACATTGATATCTGAAAAAGATCGATTGTGATAGATTTCTCTAGTACTACTCCCCGACCCTCTCTAGTGAGTTAAAAATGGTTTTAATGACATTATACGTGTTATAATAGACCGGTTCGACCTTGCTGGCTGTTGTGGTTCTGTGGCTGCAGCGCTTGGCTCCTCTTTGGCCTCTTCAGAGGGAACGGGGACAGCTGCTGAGGTTGAGACTGAAGCTGAAGCTGAAGCTGGGGTTGAGGCCGGGACAGCTGTTGACGTGGAGCCAGAGTCCTGTACAGGGGGCTTGGGGGCTTCCGAGACTGGAGGCGAGGCGGCAGCTGCGGGCTTTGCCTTTTGCCAGTTCAAAAGGAAAATGCTGTTAGACTAGCAGCTTAATAGTGAAACATTAAAATTAAAGTATTTAATTGTTGAAGATAGATTAGCTCGGAGTTGAAACATCACCACATTATAACCCCCCCCCCGCCCATGTCATCTGTAAGTATTACAATAAGACCTCACCTTAGACACCATCACTACAACAAAGTTCTTCTCGTCAATTTTGTAGTCCTTAATAGGTGTGTCATCTTGCAGGATTTTCCCAGCATAGATCAGCTTCTGCCCAGAGACGGGAAAGTTGTCTTTTCCTCTTTCTGCTTCTATCTTTTCTTTCAAGGCCTTCACCTGATAAAGCAAAGAAGAATGAGGAATCGTAATCCATAACCATCGACATGCAAGAAATTCCTAATGGTCTCCTGAGGCTTTTATTTCTCCCCATTGATATCCATAAAAGTCTTTCGTTCACCTCTTTGATCGCTGACCTTCAAGTCATAGGAGCTAGATATTCTACCAAGCATCTATTAACTAAACAAACCTAACTAGATGGACCAATGACAATGTCATTACAAGGCAGGGAAGTGTCATAGCCGACTTGCAAAGGTAATCTGTGTTAGAACAGTGCATATGCAGCGGTTTCATTCAGATTCGGTGTGTCACCCAGCATGACGGTGCTTACTCTAAATACGAGTGAAAAGTTACCTGAATGACATCCCCTATGGGTAACATAAGTATTATTTCAAAAACAGATTGAGTAACATAAACCTAATGTTCACTTAACGTTGGTGGCTTGCTGGCTACATGTGAAAAATGTGAACATGCTAACAAACTTAGCCACCTTCTTAGTACGCTACCGCTGAGGCTAATCGTAATTAGCAGTGTCATACGCGTTAGCATTAGCAATAGCGTAGTGGGTAGCTTGGGCTCCACGCAAAAGTTACAGCATTACATATTTGATAGCATCAAATATTGCCGAAGAGCAGTATCAGCAAAGTAACCACGACACAAACTTGACACGATTAGAAATCGGTTTGCGGTCGCGTCGCGAGGACTTTGTTAACGGGCTGTTCAGCTAGCTAACTGGCTAACGTTTGCTTCTGAGCGTTCGCGTTGTTTAGCACCCGTTTCATGTGGGTTGCCAAACTGGTAACACGTGCTGTTAATGGGCACCCTTTTATCGAAATTATCGGAAATTATTTAATCGGAAATATCAAATACAACGGTTGCGTCTGCACGTAAAGTTAAAATAGAGGTCCCGTAGCTGGTACTGTTAGCAAGTTAGCTAACGTTAATAGCCACTCACCGTTTGTTCGGGGTCTATCTCAATCTGAATAGTCTGCTGCTGCAGTGTTTTGAGCGTGATCTGCATGGTAGCGGTGGCTGACGCTGTGTCAGGTGTGCTTAAAATGGAGAAATAGTTGCTCCCTAAGCAGTTAATTTGTTTGGAAAGTTGGCGTTTCTGGTAAGATAACAACTAGCCGAGAAATGTGTGTATCCATGAGCACTCAGCAAATCGCCATCTTTGGTGACAGGCTGGTGGTGCGGCGAGAAAAGCTCCGCTGGGAGGTGCGAGATCTCGTGCGGTACTACGCGACTATGCCAAGCCGCTCCAACAACAGGTTTCGCTTGATTCATTCTATTTGGAATATCTACAAATGCATTTGAATATTCACAATTACAGTACATCCAATAGGAGTTAATAATTCGAGATATCTGCAACTAGAGGCGGACTGGTAGGAACAATAATGCAACATACAGCATCTCTAAATGCATACAGTCAGTCCTTTCAAGATCTTCATGCTATTTTATCATTTATTACATTGATTTTTAAAAACATTGTGCTTTCTATAGCCTAAAGGCTATCTACAATATCTATCATTTTAGAAAGAGTTAACCATTAAGTTGTATCGAGAATATAATGCAATGGATTCACAATTTAGTTTTAATCAACTATCTGAAATGTGAATTCCAAATGCCACACAATATGACAAAATGAATATGTATTCCGTCTGTCTGCCAAAAGAATAACACCGTGAACTGGAAGGATTGAATCAATCTTGCTTTGCATAACCAGACGTTTGGAGGGTTTGTTACATGATGGAGAGAGTGGCGATGGTGTCTGTTCTTGAGTAAATAAATATAGTCTGAATGGCAAAAAAAAAAGGGGACAAATCAACTCAAGGCTACTCCTGTGTCTTAATATCTTAAATAATCTCTGATCTGTTACTGTCGGCAGTTGTAAATGTGGTCAAAGGCCCTGCGCACTCGCACGTGAGTTTTCAATAACAGGCTGAAGCTGGGTGGAGCGATGTCAGGGGCTGCTCTGATATTACAGGAGGTTGTTATCCGCTATTCCAGCAGCTGGTTAGTTTAGCTTAGCACAAAGACAGGAAACAGGGGGAAACGTCTATCCTGGCTCTGTCCAAAGGCAACAGAATCCGCCTCCCAGCATCTCTAAAGCTCACTTATGCGTTGCATCTTGTTTGTTTTGATCTGTTCGCAAAAAAACTAAACGTCGAAATAACAAGTTGTTGTTATGGGCCGGACTATTTCTTGGCCGGGAGCAGTAACTCCCTGAAGGCTTGTCATCACCTTGAAGCTAATCTAAATGTCTGCTTGCTGTAGCCTTATATTTACCGAAGAGACATGAGAGAGTGCATCAATTTTCTCCTCTCACTCTCAGCAAGAATGCAAATAAGAGTATTTCCCAATATGTAAAAGTAGAGCTTTAAAATGAATCCGGAGTTATTGAAAATAAATCTTGATTTGAAATTCGAAATGAGATCAAAATCTCTTTATTAATATGGGGTTGTTTTGCTGTTTCTCGCTGAGTACCTTTCTATTAAGTGATTAGGTGCAGGCTATTAGATACAGATACAGATAGACTGAAATTCCATTGCCCCAAATCCTGGTTGTTGTTTATTTCATTGTTAACGCTAGAAGTTCAATTTACACCAACCACTGGGATTCTTACCAGTCTTAACCACTGAATGACAACATCAGCAGATCTCAGATAAAAGTTTATGGTAGCCTCTAATGGAATGAAAATCCTCGCGATACAACGAACAAGCTACTTATGTATGTCCTTGACAGAAACGTAAGCTGTAGCATTCTGCATCATGATGCAGGATGATTGATTCCTAATCTTAATTGCTTCAACATACAGTCCAGTAAGTTAAAACAATGAACTTGATGTACGTGCTGTGCTGTGACTGCTGGCACCATGGCAACCAAATATTTCAACTGTAGCTAAATGTTGCTTGGATCTTGTTGGTTTGAACGTGTGCACCCGGAGGGAATCTGCAGGGAATCTGCAGGTCTTGTCAGCATCGCACACACTTTATCTGTGCAGGTTTCGGTTGTGGCCAGCAGGGGGCAGAGTTTGACTACTCAGAGACAGACTGCAGTGCAGATAGCAGCGCAGAGGCTGACTGAAGGACAGGGAGAGGAGACGGCCAGGCAGAAAAATTGAGACATTTTTAAAGAAAATGAAAATAAATATGCCACTGGTTGTGTTTGTCTGGGATGAAACTTTGTTTGACTGTATCTGTCAGGTGAATGGAGAGCACTGGCAATGGGCAACTTGTGATACGATACAGACTGGAGGATGAATAGGTGAATGAGTTCACTCACTTCAATTTATGCAACTGTCCCTGTTGAGAGACATAGATGTGGATTTATATAACTATGGCCCTTCCCATATGCTTATTATTGAATGGACAGTGCAGATACCTTTTTCAAAACTATATCATCATCATTATCATCATCATCATCATCATCACCATCACCATCACCATCAGTTGCTGTGTGAGTGTTGCAATAATCTGATTTAGTCCATCAGAATAATAGCCTATCTATGCAATTTATTTAGCTTTTTTTGTCATTTCGAAGCACATCACTAAATTACACACACACACACACACACAATAACGTACACATGCATTGCACCGGCTGTCACCACCAGTCAAACCTCCTAACGAGCATTGCGACATAAATGTTTGATCAAATTACCCCCTGATCCATCGCTCGATGCCAAGTTTGGTGGGGTCTCTTTGTCATTGCTCTCCTTCCTGTTGCTCCTCAACCTCTTTTCTCTCCGGG
>CM022470.1:20265986-20330125 GCA_011952105.1 Coreoperca whiteheadi
TCCTCCAGATCTTTTTTTTTCACACAACCTCTTCCACACCTCGATTTAGAGTCATTGGTGTTCCTTCCTCATTTTCTTCACCGCCTGACCATTGGCTTTTATTTTCTTAAGTGGATCGTCGTGTTTCATAAACTGGTGTGAAATCCGATGAAAGGGGAGAGGGCTACATGGGATTTCTTCACGCGAGCGAGGGGGGTGGATGCTGATGGAAGATTGTCAAAAAGTGGAATGGGGGGTGAAGAGAGGGAGGGTAAGCGGAAGAGACCGAAGAAGAACGAGGGACAGGGACTCTCTCATGTGTGTGTGAGAGGGGATGGTGCCCTAAATGTGTGTTCATCTGGGTTAATTCTCCAGGACAGAACTATTAAAGATTAACAACGAACCACCATGTTTTATTGAGACAAGCTGCATTTGTGGGCATATGGCTCTAAACACAGACCTACTTAAAATGTCTGTGTGTGTGTGTGTGTGTGCGCGTGTGGTTGCTCCTGCAGGCTTTTATTTTGTCCAGACATAAAGACCATCTTTTCCAAAAAGCCGTGGCATGACTGTAGGCATGGCTTTTTACTGCAGCGTTGCAAGGCTTATGCTGCAGTCATACCTCAGCTGGATTGGCCTCACTTAAGGCCCTACATAATGTATGTCCACATTTGACTACATGTGCATTATGTTGCTGTTTTATGTTGGAAAACATCAGGTCCTGCACACACACAATATTAAATGGCACGGATTGGGAGTGTGGTCGGATCAATAAATGAAAATTGCTGGGACATTTTAGCGAACCTGCTGCTTAGTTATATCTGATCCCGCCACTTTGCTTCTCACACATAGTGGATTATCTAGCAATGTTCATTTACTACAAGAGGTGTTCACGCCAATACACCGGATCTTCAAGCTGAACTGACCATTCTGAGGAACCAGTGATATTGACAGAATCAGAAGCTTTTTGCAGTGACACTGTAACACATACTTGTTCTAAATGTTTATGTACACTGGCCGAGTGTCAGGGGGGGTGTGCACGCCTGGGCCGGGCCTAGCAGTTTGTGATTAGGAAACAAAAAGCACAACCAGTCAGTGATTTGTTCACTTTTAACAGGTGGCCAATTGGGAGCACCCCACGACTACACGTTGCTGCTTGTCACTGTGATCATGAAGGTGACGCTACTTTATTTATAGTATATATATATTTTAGAGAATATTATAGATCCAAGACCAAACTGACAGAAGGGCGGGGCTGAGAGATAAAGGCGCAATTAGAAATCTGTCTGCTACTTCAGCACCACAGACAGCGCCATGGATTTATCAGTACAGTTAGGCTGCTGATATTTCAGAACCATGGTCGGGGCCATAGATGCTAACCTGCACAAACCTCAGTCAGATAAAAGGATCAATGAGTCAGGCAGACTAGACTAACATATTCAACTAAACAGCTCCTCTGCCCCTGCACTCTCTCTGCTACTAGGGGATGGAGAGGGGGGGTGGCAGGTTAACAAGGGGGATGCCATCCCCCCTCATCCATCCTCAAATCGCTTACTACCGTAAAATTAAGGATGACGTTATTAGCGCTCATGGTCAAGGTTAGCATCATTGTATCTCTGCATGGGTAAAAAAAAGAGTTACATATACCTTAATCAATCACTGATTTAATGCACCACCCAGCAAGCACGCTAAGTGACCCAATTCAAACACATCCACACCCTGGGTCTGGCTGACATGCTCGTGGTGGACCCTCCAGCAGTAAGGTTTGCCTTCACTTCGGACCTTTTACCTTCAGCGAGATTTGCATGAACGCTCCGCTGTTTCTGCGTTGCCTAGCAATGTAGCGTGTGTGTGCACACTACACAGTGTGTAGCAGTGTGTGTGTTTGCTTTGCTTTAAATTAATATGATTGTTTGTGGCTGCAGCTGCTGCCGAGTTAGCGCTGTCTATATAAAGGCTCTGTAGCTTAATAAGGCTTGTTGTATTATCGGTACTTTTTGTGCAATTTTCTGACTTTTGTCCTCTTATCTGGTTCATTCTAGTAAGGACATAGGTTATGTATTTAGAATCGATGATCAGTTGTGTGCACAGGTTCAAAACGCCCATCAATAGCAAAGGAATTTCTTGTTGGTTTAGACATAAGTTCACGGTGGCATGATTTTGTTCCAGCAGACATTTTAATGCAATTTATTTTGTAGTCTAAAGGTGTTTTTTAACTGAATAGTTCTATCGTCAGATCATATAACATTTTAACTTTTACTTGAGTACATTTTTTGTATAGTAACAATATTTACTAAAGTCAAATATTCTAGTACTCTTTCCATAACTGCTTGTTTGTTTAATCTTAACAGAAGCCAAAGTGTAAAAACAGCATGTTGTGGTCCTACGGGGGTTACGTGCCAAAGTATGGCTTGCCATCACCGTGAGACTCCAGGAATTAACTGCAGCTGGCAAAGAAAAGCGCCCTGTTTCCAGTCTTTATGCCATGCTATGCTAAGCCAAGCTAAGCTAAGCAGCTACTGCTTCCTATTTACCATACAGATATGAGAGTGGTAAAAAAAAAAAAAGCGAGAGGTTGTGGTTTTACGGAGGATTATGTGCTATTATGCGGGCGCGACTATTTCTTGGTGGGGAGGCGTCATGAACTGTGATGTGTGATGTTGCTGATGCACATACTGAAGTGCTTCTGAACGGCGATCGCTTAGCTAACAAAAAGCAAAGGGAACATGCTACATAATCAGTGACCACGAATCTTTGAACTGAACTGAACGAATCAGCAAAGGGATTCTTCATAATTTCCCCACAACTATATCCTTCAGCGGCATTTTCTCCTTGTTGTTGTGGGAAACAAGAAATCCAGGATTTCCTGAGTCCTGACTAGCTTAGAAAAAAGGAGCTGACATGCCTTGGCCCGTTTCTGAGAAGCCGAACCTTCGGGAAAGCGTTCTGCTAAAAAGCCACTGAGTGCTGCTTCATTTGTTTTGCCATTGCCATTTTCTGAGCACCTTCCAATTGTTTTCTGTTAAAAATAAGGCCTCTAGTATATCATTGCACACATAACTGCACAGATAAATACATAAATAAATCACTTCATGAACCAAAAAAACACACACACGTACAAACACACACTCAAAAAACGAAGAAAATGAATGTGTTAAAAATAAATTTTAATTGGGGTGTAGCTGGCAGAGGAACTACCGACTGTGTCACTCCTCCTCCTCTCTGTTGTCTCTCTGTCCTCTGAGAGAAATCCTTCTATTCTTCTACAGGAACACCCCCACAGCACTGTATCATCTGCATAGCCATGATCTGTCCCACTGCTCCGTGTGTGTGTGTGCGTGTGTGTGTGTGTGTGACAGTGCTGTCACCAGTGCAATGACTGAGTCATGTATGCAACCCACAGGAATTGTTGTTAATAGGAGACTTTTGAGACCCATAAGGCCTACACGCTTCACACACACACACACACACACACACACACAGGCACGCGCTCACAGTCTGTAATATAATTCTAATGTGTTTTTGTATATTACTCTCACTTCCAGGTAAATTATGTATTTTTGTGGGGCATTTAATGCCGTACTTGTAGATGTATGTAGAAACTCAATAATAGCATTGTGTCATTTGCACAATCTCCCCTCTGCGTGTGCAGCACAGTCACATACAGCAAAACCCACTACTTTAATTGGTACAGGCAGCAAGATTCAGCAGAGGTGTATTTTTGAGAGTTTACTTCTACAAAACGTGATTCCTTTGTACAACATCTGGAAGTTATTCATTTTCAAGAATTCAATTCTAAATGTGCGAGCGTTCAAAACTCACAAATACAGGTATTGTCCCCACATCATGTTTCAGACGCGAGTATGGGCAGAAAGACAAAATCAAGCTGCTGTTTGCTTTTCCCTTTTAAAGGTGGGGTATGTGATTTCAATCCAAGACACGTCTTTTTGTCAAATTTAGCGAATATCTCCTAACAGTCCGCTCGCTGTCCGTTCAGTGTGTGCGCTGAAAAGGAAACTCCGGTGTTTGTACACAGCCCTGGCTCTGTAAATGGGAAATAAACAAAGTGACTCGGCCCGGGCCACACTGTTCCAGCCTTTCCAGCCATGATTTGTGTGTCACGTAACGTTAAATGAAATGTGGCCTTTTCTCTCCGGGTTGGCGCTGATGAAGGTCCTCATCAGCCTAAGCGGTACTTTGTGATTAGTGCTAATAACCATATGATAGCATGCAGAAACTAAGATGGTAAACATGGTAAGTATTATACCTGCATAACATCAGCATGTTAACTTGGTCTTTGTGAGCATGTTAGCATGCTGATGTTAGCATTTAGCGAAAAGCCCAGCTGTGCCTAAGTACAGCCTCCCTGAGCTGCGAGCATGGCTGTAGACTCTGTAGTCTTCTTTTCGTATGCATACATGAAGAAAAACACTTGTGTCAGAATTACTATTCATGCAGTTCAAAGTAAGTGGGGAAATATCCAATTTACCAGTGATGTGCGACTCACAGAGGTCAGGATCTAATGTTAATTGATGTTCTGCGTTCTTCTGCACATCCAAGCGGTCACACACACACCGTCCAGGTTCATAGAGTGAAATTGTTTGGAGTACAGCAGGCGTTCTCCTGATAAATCCTGAGCTCCATCAGAGCTGTCTAAAAAAAATGTATTTCATAAGCTCAAAGTTTAATTCGGTTTGTTCTGGAGAGTTTCCTCTGTCTCTCCTGTCAAGTCTATCACTACAGTATTTAGCTTTGCTACTTAAATGTCCCACAATATTTGCTGTGACATTACATGGAAGCATTTAAATTGACTGAAAGCAGCCTCTCTAATCATTAAAGTAAATCGTTAAAAGAAAATGCTCATACAAACGCACAATATAGCATACTGGGACCGGTAGAGGTGGAGTGAAATGGTCCATGTGCGTGCGGGTCTCTAAATCGCAGAAAATAATTTGTTCGGGTGGGTGGTGGGTAGATGATTTATGCGTGCATGTGGTTTCGGATGACGTCAGAGCCAATCTATGCATCACTACCAATTACTCAACCTAACAGACATGAATTGTTCATTTAGTCCAACATTGAAACATTGCGTAATTTGAGGTATGTTTTTTTTGTCAAATTTAATTTCAAAACTTCCCAGTTCCCTGTATTAGTAAGCTAGTTTCATCAGTTGGTTCAGTTAGCTACACAATAGTTACACCTGACTGTTGGTTTTAGTACAACTCATCTCTTTAAAAGAC
This sequence comes from Coreoperca whiteheadi, assembly GCA_011952105.1. Taxonomy (NCBI): domain Eukaryota; kingdom Metazoa; phylum Chordata; class Actinopteri; order Centrarchiformes; family Sinipercidae; genus Coreoperca; species Coreoperca whiteheadi. Next base: position 20,271,206 of record CM022470.1, read on the forward strand.
CTAATTTGTGTGTGGAACCTGTCAAATTATCAATCAAAATTCAATTTCCAAGTTTCTAATCAAGCTCTTCATTGCCAGTCTATAAAAAAAAAAGATACTCGGTGGACTGAAAACAATCCGAAAAAGTAACCATGAAATGACAGTAATCCTGAACACTGCAGCATTCACAATGTAAATCTTCAGTCTTTCAGCTTTTGGTCATGCATTTGCCCCAACAACCTTGTTTTTCTCGCCTGAACCCCTTTGGAATAAGCTGTTTTTATGCTGATAAACAAATTAGTTTGACTCAGGTTTTAGGACTCAGCATTTCAGTTCAGCTTCCATTCAGCTGTCACCTGACTGACGTGTCATATGCTGAACAGGCTGCGTTTGAAGGTGACATTGAGCCAGGCTCGCTGCGTCTGCTGGTTGCCATGGTGATGGCGGATGCTTGACTCCCGCAGTGACAGCTCAGAGACCATGCTGGGTAAACACGGACTCCCCTGAGAACGGGACAACCGGTAATGACACCGCAGAGGAAAAAACACATACTCAGGCGCAAACACGCACACAGAAACACACATGCGTGAATGATCACACACAGGAAACTCTCAGGGGACTGGGATGGGATGGTCCAGCCCCCCCCACTCCTTTTCTCATTTCTATCTATATCTGTCCTTTCGTTATAGGGCCTACAGTATTCTCCCTTATTCAGCCAAAACTGGGCCACAGAGCACAACCCTATCCCAGCTACGCACACACTCGCGCATATACACACTTACCCTCGCTCACATGGACACATGCTCGCACACGGAGAGAGTCGATGCTAATTAGCTCTACATACAGGTCTCAGCTTGCTATGCAAGCGTGTGTGTGTGTGTGTGTGTGTGTGTGTGTGTGTGTGTGTGTGTGTGTGTGTGTGTGCGTATGTGTGTTGGGTGACAGAGGGGCAGTGTGCCGTTAACTAACTAGTGTGTCGGGATTTCTTTTTCTGTCCTCATTTACGGAAATGAAGTTTGACCCCTGAGTGACCCATTTCTCCCGACACAGGGAGGCAAGAGAGATGAAGAGAGGGAGCGAGAGAGAGAGAGAGAAGACATTAAAGAACCATATCGGTTAATTTATGCATGGGAGACATCGAATGGGCAGAGGAAGACGAGGGATTGCAACAAAGTGAGGCAGGGGAGGAAGACAGAGACATGTGGACAGACAGGACGGCGGAAAGAGGAGCACGATAGATGAGTGATGACTAAACTGTACCAGTTAAAGTTGGACTTTTCCTTGTAAGGCGAAGAGATGAGGCCAGATTCAGTGCTCTAAAGCAGGAGTCAAAGGGTACATGGCTCAGTGCATACGTCTTAATGAACCAGATCCTTGATCCCCTCTCCATATACAGCCATGGACATAATACCGCAGGGTTTCCTTGACAGCAGTAGCCATGTTAAAAATCGTGTCCCATTTTGGCATCTATCTTGTGATATCATTGTCATAGACCTCCATTGTTGGTCAGAAACACATAAATGAGCCACACAGCTGCACTGGGTGACTTGTTCCTTTTTTGCCGTGAACATGGGCATACCCAGCTCTGAGGCCATAAACACTCAATAATGCACAAAATGTGTATTCATCTGTGGCTAAAAATAGTCCCCAACAAATGGACTTCCGCTTTGGTAACATTTGCCCAGAAGTTTCATGAAATGATTAGGCTTTTGTTTCAAAATGAAACTATATACTTGTGTCCAGTATTTAAAGATATATAACTTCAGTAGGAACATATGGGCTTGGGGCTGTGAGTGCCATGGAAACAGTATATAGACTAACTCATTGTTAGTTTTCTTGATGACAAGAAAAAGATATATAAGGCTGGGTCCAATGACTTGTAATGGGAAAGGGGTCACTCGTAGTGACGAACCCACAGGGAATTATCGCCAATTCTGCAGTTCCCGCTCAGTTCTACTGAACGCTTTAGCATCTTTTAGCTCATTGTAGTGTTGTTGCGGCCAACTGCATACTGTTTAGGTCAGCTTTCATCAACCTTGTTGCCAGGCACAGCAGGCAGCTGTTTTCTCTTAAAAAAAACCCTAATAAACCCACTGTACACTACCTGCCCAGCATCAAACTACAGACAGACACATTTCGTGACATTTAGAAGCAAAAGAGCCAGATATTGCCCTCAGGAGTTGGTGGAGACCAAAACAGAGCTTTAAAGGAGAGTGAATATTGGACGTACATTTGCCACGTGGCCAGAGACACATCTCCAAATGAATGCTAATGTTGCTCCATATCTATGCGATGGGAAAATAAGCAATGTTTTGCTAACACATATCAACATTAGGTAAAAACATGTCACTGTTGTGTTTTTAACTTGTCCTTCTGTCCCCAAGTGGCCAAAAGAATCAATTATTTCTGCTTTAACAAACTAAATGTACAGTATAATAAAACAGATGGAGAGGTCCGATGCTCCTGGCTAAACATTGTAGTCAACAGAAGGCGGCGCGGTTCAAAACATTTAGTCGTCTTCTGTAAATAAAGTGACTTTACGTCATGGATAGCGAGCTTTACCATCACCAGTCAATAAGGATAAACTTTCACGTTGGAAACTACACGTAAGTTTGTGCTGGCCTCAGCCTGCCACACCAATCAGTACACTGGGCTGTATATAACATCATGGTTTCTGCCAGTTGTGTAGTAAACAATGAGAGAAAATCCTAATCAGCCTCCAATAGATCCAATAACATTAAATCCGCATTTGAAGATTTTGACACACTGCCATGACTGCACAGAGGCTGCTGTGAAAAACCCACAGACTGCCTGCACATTCGCTTGACATAGATTTTTACACCATGTTAGCAGGTTGTCTGATTTGACATCTTCAGTGGAAAAAATGTGATACCAGAGAAAATGAGATTTGCCAGTGGAGAGAAAAGTAGGAGGAAAGCCTCAACTGACCTGGTACTGTTTCAGCGTGAGGGAAAGCCTGAAAAATGCGTGTCCAAATACTATGGTAGCCACCTGGTGTAGCCCAGTGTAATCACTACCACCACACAGTATTGGATTTGCAACTACTCAATCTTTCTTGTTACACAAGATGCAGCAATTCCTCTAGACTTTCCTCTGAAAGTACAAAGATGATCATACTTGGTAAAAGGCAGATGAGGAATGTCTGTGTAAATTTATCAGGATTATCCTGGCTCAGCAACAGCTTTTTAACCTGCGTCGACTGCATAAAAAGAGCTTATGTGATGGCTTTTCTTCATACCTTTCACATATCCAATACACCATCAACTCCACATTTCCACAAAGGCCACGATCCTGTGCACTAGATTGCACATTTGTTACATAAAGTATTCTATTACTGGTGTCAGACTTTTAGGATATGGGCAGTTTGTAAATATTTTTAAGTCACTGGATACTGTGGCCTTGTGTTTAGACTGATGATCCTGTAGGCCAAAGGTCACAGATTTGAGCCCTGTCACACCTGTTGTTTCCCATAAGTCATACTGTCTGCTCTAGCGTACTGTGTATGGTACTGTGTGTAAAACAGTGGTGGAACGCACATTTACCACAGTACAGTTTTGGGGGTACTTACATTTTACGTGAGTATTTCCACTTAGTGCAACTTTATACAACCGCTCTACTATATATCTAATATGCTGTATATTATGGTCTCAAATATTTTCACTCCACTGCCTTTATCTGACAGCTATAGTCACTATTTACTTTGCAGATTCCAATTTCCAAGCTGAAAATACTTGTAGTGGTGTTTGTCAGTCAACTCTCAAATTCCAGTCGCGCCCCCCCCCCATTGACCTGACCCAACCCCATATTTGATCTGGCTGGGTTATGTGAATTGAGCGAGCATGTTGTTTGCTGGGTTATTATTGATCTTGTAGCGCTGAGCTTGGATAACTGCTGGGTTAATGGGTGTGACATTGATGGAGCTTGGAATATTATGATATTTAACTTTACCAGACATCATCTACCTATAGAGCTAGACATCTTGCTAAGAGGCAGTTGGATTTTCAGGGTCTTTGTTAAGCTGTGATTATCTGAACTGCTTCATATTTTTAATTAAACAACCAGGAAATGAAACACTCCAAGCCTACCCCAGATCATCTTTGGTTTATGTTTACAAGAATGTCAAATTTAAATTATTTTTGTGTCTGCAATCAGGTATGCATGTTTTATGTCGGACCTTTTTGTTGTAAAATGTAGGAGTGCTTAATCTGTTTGTGACAATTTAACATTATCATTATACCGTAGGCAGTAGCACTGACATCACTTAAGTTGTTCAAAGCTCCTTTTATACTGATTCTATTTCACATTGGTCTATTGTTTTTGGCCAGGCAGCCGTTGCAGGTGTTACAAATGTTAAGCCAGTTAAACTTGGTAATGACATGTAGGTTAAGATGACGACCCAGAGAGCTAGAAATACTGAAGGTAACTTGCAGCATTAGCTTCATTACTTAAAGCAATAGTTCACATAGTTTGGGAAACACACTTATTTGCTTTCTTGCTGAGAGTTAGATGAGAGGATCCATACCACTCTCGTGTCTTCTTCTTTTCCTTTCGGCTGTTCCCTTTCAGGGGTCGCCACAGCGAATCATGTGCCTCCATCTAACCCTGTCCTCTGCCTCCTCTTGCTAAAAATGAAGCTCCCACCAGCAGCCCGTTAGCTTAGTTTTACACAAAAACCGCAAGCAGGCGGAAACACTTAGCCTGGCTCGGGCCCTAAAGTAATGAAATCCACCTACCAGTACCTCCAAAGCTCACTAATTCACATGCTTTATATCTTGTTTGTTTAATCAGTACAAAAACTACACATTGTGGCTTTAAGGGTGGTAAAAGCCAAGCTAATCACCTGCTAGCTGTAGCTTCATATTTACTGCTTCATTTAACTGTTGCCAAGAAAACGTATTGCTCAAATGTCAAAGGTTTCTTTAAACTTGCACTGACTGATTGTTTTTGCCACTTGGGGGCGGTGGAAATAAGTGAACACGACCTTGACATATCCTCACCTTTGAGTGAGTAAGTTGATATGGAAAAGTTCTTGGCAAACAACCTGGTCTACACCAACTCCTGACGGAAATAGCTGGCTCTTTGGCTGCTAAATGCTCCGCTGTGTTCACCAGCTAGTCGCTAATTTTGTCTGTCTGCTGTTTGGTGCTGAGCGGGTAGTGTTCAATGGGCTTTTAGAGCTTTTTCACTGAAAACAGCTGCCTGCTGTGGCCGAAAATGGTGCTACGAGGGCAGTGAGACTGAACCAAAACAGTAAAGTTAAGGGTCGTCATTGTCACATTGTTTTCACATTATCATTTGATACATTATAAAAATATTCCTTACAGCCGCTTTAAATCTAAACTGTGAACACCGTACAGCACATATATTGTAGTGATAAGCACTGAGGAAGTCAAGCATACAGCACGTTTTCCTACTTTCAATTTAAATCACTTTTTGTAATTCCAAACATTTTTCATGTTGTGACAGCTGAAAGGAGAGCAAAAGTCAAATACTTCTCAGAGGCTGAGGAAATGTTCAGCAGTAACTTACTGCTGCATGCAGCGTGTGCCACTAAAAGCTGCCCAGAGCTGGCACAGACATGTAAAATCATGGGAGTTTCTTGACAGCTCCATCTGGATATAGCAGAGTGTTATGTGAGTGTCTGAGCTGCAGCTCTGGTGGATTAACCCTTGCTGCGATAATGAGTATTAATGGTAACCTAAAGACCAGAGAATCCACTTCTCCGATCAGTGGTTCAGTTCAGTAATCGGCAGGACCAGGCAAGGAGACAGGCAGCTAGAGACCCACTTAGGTCATATCTTTTGAGAAACCAAAGGCAGAAAGAGACTGTAAACACTCTGAGTGAAGGGATTTAGAGAGAGGGAGAGACAGAATGTTTTTGAATACCAAAAATAGCCTACATGTAAGAGAGGAAAACAAACAGATCTTTCTAAGTTACTTCGGAAAAGCGGTGACACACAAAGGTTGCCTTAAAAGCTGCCTATGAGTGCTCTGAAAAACATAAAATGAAATGAAAAACCAAATAATTTCTCCCTAGCTTGTAGCAAACTAACAAAGGTGTTCAGACTGAATATGTGATGGGAATTCAAGGTCCATGCTGATGTTTAAATTTTTTTTATATTTTATATATTAAATATTATATTATGTTTTATATATTAAAAAAGTGTTCCATCATTGAATTGGTTGCTGCAAATTGAATATTTGCACTAATTACATTCGAATCATGTTGACAGAGTACTGCTTTTTCAAAGCTAAATAATAAAATAAAAAAACGCATCCGGGGCATTAACAAGTGCTTCCGCACTTTCCCTCTGCTGTATAAATGCCATCTTACAATACATTGCACTAACTGTCGTACTGACGAACTGCTGTGTATATACATAGAGCGCAAGGAAAACCGGAGTCAAATTCCTCGTATGTGTACGCATATCGGCCAATAAAGCTGCTAGCCAGGTTCTCAAAAAGAAGCTGACTGATGATGCCTGGCCATCTCAGTCTATCATTTGACCCTCTTTTAGCAGGTTGTAGTGGTCCCTCAGGAGTCTCCCAGGGCCTGCATCAACTTTTTGTCTTAAACCCTCAATTCTCGGTGGTCTACTTTCTGAATTGGCTTAAGGGGGGTTTTACTTGTCTGAGACCAACTGGTAAAACAATATGTAATGTTATGTGCAGCTTCTGCCTACATTGCTTCAACCAGAGCATTCATGAGAGAGTGGGGGAGAGAGAGAGAGAAGGTCCCCGAAAGAGTGGATTAAAGCTCTTAGATAAGATGGCATCTGGTGACCTCAGCAGCACAGAGAGCAGTCGGCCTGGTGTGTGTGGTGGGTATGTGTGTGTGAGAGAGAGAGAGACAGATTATCACCACTAGCAGAATGTGCATTAGAGATTCTGGTTCTCTTTGTATACACTGTCTCTGTGTGTGCGTATATGTGTGTGTATAGTGGTGTTGTAGGTGGATTGTTAATCCTAATCCACTGGTGAATGTACATGCTGAGGACCGACAGGCCATTAGTGTGTGAGAACGCATGTGGAGATGTACTGGTATGCACGTTTGCGTGTATTCCTGTGTATGCGAGAGTGTAATCTGAGAGTGAATAGGGGGTTAGAGGGCCATTAACCAGTGCATTAGCCCTGACTGCAGACAGACTTGGGAAGCAGAGTGAGGAGAGGGTGTGTGTGTGTGTGTGTGTGTGTGTGTGTGTGTGTGTGTGGAGGAGAGCTGATGGTTTGAGCATTTAAGGGGGAAAGGGACAATGCGGGGGAGGATTTAGCAGCGAGGGTGAGGGGGATTGAGTGCATTAGTGAGTGCGTGTGTGTGTCCGTGTGTGTCGTAGGGACTGAGGGGAGCTGACCCATAAAAAGCCGACAGACACACCCTGAGCAAGAGTCAGCTGTCCCACCGTCTCCTCTTCCTTTTATTCAAAATGTACCTAACAAACAATTTGACGTTGAATTAACACACCAGCACCGTTGAAAACGTGTGACTATCTGTGCAATAAATGAAAGCTGAGATGTCATCCTCAGTAGCCCAAAGGTGTCTGCATAATGTCATGAACAAGGAGCACAGGTGCTCTGCTTCACGGTCCGAAGCTCCCCAAAAAAAACCAAAAGCCCCACTTAAAGTGTCAATTCAACTATTAGTTTAGGAAAGATTTGAGGATTGGTTGTATTTTGTTCTGCAGTGCCACTGTGTTGCTCTCCAAAGTTTTTTGAAGAATTTCCAACACAGTCACCAAAGACATGAACGTGCATTTGTTTTTACTAAGATAATGGAGTACGGAGGCGGAACTACTAAAGAGGAAAAAAAGTTCAAAGAAGAGCAAACATTGTTTGCTGCATTGGGGAAAGTAAATGAATCACTTACTTTAGTAAGTAAGCTCAGTAAACACACATTTGACAAAATTTCTCTTCATTAAAGCAAACTCTCAATTTACCAAACAGCTTAATAGGAAACAACCGGCACTGAAAAATAGAACAGAAACAGCACAAACAAATTTTGATAGAAAATTCATAATTAGCGTCAGCGTTAAATAGACTATAAGTTATATAGTTGAGCGTGGAAGTTCATTCTTGACTGTGGAAACTGCTGTTTGCCAAGTCTGTCAGTGAGATATGGTTAAAAGCTCCGGATAAAGCTAGTAAGTGGCCCTTGATTTAAGGTTTATTTTTTTATTTTTTGGTCAATAAGTTAAAAAAAAAGTTCTAACATCAGATAACCCTGACAGAACATTCACCATATGGTGGGCGTTTATTATAAAGTTCGTTTTGGTGCTCCGAAAATTGATAACTAAGCACATTTTTCAATATGTTCACATAACACTGGTCAACTCAGTGTTGCAGTGGTGGTGTTTTAAAGCAAGATCATTTAACTTTTGCTAACGCCAGCCACTGTGGCCACAAGTCAAAACAGTATAATGGTACAAACGTGTAGCACAAGAAAAGCACAAGTAGAGAAGAGGCTCAGAGTCAGCAAACTGACGCAGTAAAGGCAGTACAACAATATCTAAAGTTAGCTAGTATTAGCTAACATTAGCCACAATGAGCTAATGGTCATACCAGACCAAGGGAAGCTATAGCAGCAGAATCCCTGTGTGTATTGAATTGAGCAAATGTGTGGTTTTTGTTATGAATTTCACTTTTTATTTGTAAGAGGACGAATGTGTTATTTCTTCTTTCAAAGGTGGCATATGGCTCACTTTAACAGAGTGAGCTAGATCTGAAACAAGTGTATTTAGTGGATTATACAGTATGCTGGAATCCCCAGCAGTTCAGGCGGTATATTTTTGGATGTAGACACTAGTTTATGTTGCTATATAAACTGTCCACACGGCACGCTCTGGATTAATATTAGGAAGTGAGAGGGATGAGGTGGTGGAAAGGAGAAAAAGTGAAAAAAGCGACAGCCCTCTAATATCTTCTATTATTCATGAGTTACATGAAGCAGTGGAGGGGAAGTAGGAGACGAGATTGTAGCTTTCTGTCTTTCCCTTGAGTGCCGCCTTCTATAGAACCATCTGCCTCCTCTGTCTCTACCGCCTATCTTTCAGTCTCTTTTATTATCTCTCCAGGCCTCTAGCGCTATCATTCATTTTTCTCTCTCTTCGTCTGCTCTTGTTGATTTGAACTTAAAGTTACTACAAGGAGTTTGGAACTGGTTATGAAACACTTGAATACTGATGCCTCTACATGACCTACTACATAATAAACAAGACCATCAGCGAGAAGATTGGCTATTTCTATATTCTTAATGCTTGTCACCGGGTCCACATTCCCCACAAAATTATATGAAACAATTAGGGGCCGCAGACCGGAAGAGCTTATGTTTTATTTTTGACGTTATATTTTGTGGTTATGGCTGATACTGGGGCAGGATCAAAAATGAATTGACCGAAGAACAAAAAGAAAAGCTAAAAGGGACTGCGATAGAGCACGGGCAAAAACACGAGTCAACCTTACTCTGTCATTGAACAGATGGAGAGAACTGGGGGATTTGAAAGGATTCAAAACCGATCCTGAAATTGGCTCTCTTCCTCCTAGACAGGTATGTAATATGTCTAAGCAGTAGGCCATTTGTTATTTTTTAAAAGGGGGGATGGCCCAATGGTAGGCAAAATAACGAGTTACTTGTTTAGGCATAGCAAAAAAGATGCATTGGCTTGGTGGCAGAGCGGTTGTCCACCAAACAGAAGGTCGGCGGTTCGATCCCGGCTTCCCCCAGCCATGTGTTGACGTATCCTTGAGCAAGATACTGAACCCCAAGAACCCCAAAAATTGCTCCCGAAGCTGCGCCTTTGGTATGTGAGCGTGACAGTTGCTTTGGACCAGATTATTTTGGGGGCGTTAAATAAACTCTAAAATAATGTATAATTATTACGTTATATTGTCAAATAACCACTCAGTTTTCGTCAAAAAGATGAGAACAAGTGAGAACAGCAAAAAAAAAAAAAGGTTTAGGAGCGTCCTGGGGCACTTTTAGGCCAAGCTCTGTTCATATCTGACCTGGCCTCTGTCATGCTACTGCTGCACTTACGTATACATTTACATTTAGTCATTTAGCAGGCGCTTTTATCCAATGCGACTTACACATTTAGAGACCGAAGGCGCAGCTTCAGGAGCAATCTTCCTGGGGTTCGGTATCTTGCTCAAGGATACTTCGACATGTGGCTGGGGGAAGCCTGGGATCGAGCCGCCAACCTTCCGATTGGTGGACGACCGCTCTGCCACCAAGCCACAGCCGCCACTTTGTGCCGCTGCTTTTCTATTTTAACCGATGCAGCTTTTGTAGCCTTTACGGTACTGGTTTAGCAGCCCGCAAGTCGAGTCAGTGAGTGAGGTAGCCAACGCACAGGGAGCGTAGACATTTCCCATGGATTTTGGTCATTTTGCAAACAAGGGCGATGGCATCCCTCCTCATCCCCCCTCAAATCATCTACTGTTTCTATGCCAGCGGATGTTAGTTTGCACCCTAGCATATAATGCAAATGGCTTATAACATAACATTTTATGTTGGCCATGCTCGCGAGCTATGGCTTGCTGTTGGCTTATTATTATGAAGATATAACATCACTGGGGAATCAAGCAACCAAATCTCTTAGTTGTAGGCTTACATGTAACCTAGGTGTATGACCGGTACTAAAACAAAGTTTACTTTGTTTCACCATTGTCATATTAGTTATTCACTGTGCATGACCACGAAGAGATCTACATTACGCTATCGCTATGCATCCTGCAAACAGCTGTTTTGAAAAAGAAAAAGAGGATTAAAAATAAGTATGCGTCTTTCTTTCGCTCGCTTCCAAAGCAAACGCACGCGCTAGCCAGATCAAGGTCTTTACACGGTGGAAACACTGCCGCTTTTGTCCACAGGGGCCACTAGAACACAAAGTTAAAGTCCCTTGTAGTAACTTTAAAGAGTTTAGCACACATATCCCAGAGGCAAAGATGCTCAGAGCGAAAGCAGTTTCTCTGGCGAAGAAGCATCATACTGAAGTCCAGAGAAAAGGAAAGTTGAATTTAATTGAGTCGAAGTGTATTTAGCCAGGTACTGTGGTCTCGGATGGAGCACGCTACCAACTTTGCCCAGCCACCTTTGTAGACTGCAGGGGGTGAGTATTTGAGCCATTTTGGGTGGAGCATAACGTTTACCCACCCACTGAGTTTATTCCTAAATCTAGAGCTGCTTTCTTTGAGTATATTGTAAAAGTCATGACACCAGTGATGACATCACTGACACCTACAGCTGTCAGTGAGCTAAACACCAGACCTACAGTATTTAAATCACAGGCTAAATCAAAGCTGTACACAGTGATTCAAAGGCCTGGGACCAGTCCACTCTTATTGTGGATTTGCAGTTTGAAAACATACTTGTTATACTTACACAGGTACACACAAAACACAAGACAATCAAGTTGTCTAAAAATCTTCTACTTTATTCAATAAGATAAATGTTTTTGTAAAACATTCAATAAAAAATGATCTTTAATTTATTGCTCATTGTCATCTTTATACTAGGACTTGATCTGATGCATAATATTTTTTTCCAAAGCACTCTCACAAGGAATACCTATGTTGCTAGATATTTAGACAAGATTTTATGCTGTCATTATAATAGTAATAACATACATACGTACACACGTTCAGATTATATAAAAACAAACCAAACAAGTAAAGTTACAGTTGCTGAACAGAAAAAAGACAAGGGACAGGCAGACTCAGGAATCCTCTCACGTACTTTTGGAGCTAGGCCACTGTGAGCCTGTAGCGGACTGCATTTGTTGCTTTTCCAGTGGCGTTGCGAGAGCTTAAAACACGTTTTAAACCTTTGAATCCTAAAATCATGTTGCAAGAGGGAATAAACTCAAGCCTAACACTGGAAAAGCTACAAACCTGAAGCTCAGAGCAGAAGTTCTTTGTACCGTGGAAGCCATTTCAACAGTCCCCGTTCATGCACCGTGAAATTACAAGGCTATAGTTTAACGCAAAGCTTTAGCATCATTCTATCAACTAGTTAGCAGACAATGTACTTTCCAACATTTAAACTATTAAAATAAATTAAAACATAATGTCCAAAATAAGGGAGGTGCATACTGTACATGCCTCTCAGTGAACAATGGGACTTCTAAAATAGTTCCATGAAGAGTCATCATGTTGCATATATGCTTATTGTTGTACTGGACATCCTAAATTCACTGGCCTCACTTCAGGTACAGCGATACAATTTTACATTTGCAGTTTTCACTTTGTTCACCAAATGTATTTTAATACAGTAAATCTGATACATGTCAGTATGATTGGATGGAATCTTTGCTTCTCAGACACGTTTTACAGGAAGTAAGACATGCAGTTCTAAGTTGGACGCAAGCATGTTTGATAAAAACATAAACAATTTATTAGCACGTCATGGGTCACATATGTGTCCCAACTGAGTTAAAAAAAAAAAAAACTGGTCAAATTAAATATTTGTGGTTACACATATTAGGATTAAAGTCATCCAAGCACTGAGTTGCCTTTAGGGAACTTGGTAATCTTGAAGAAAACATATATAATGAGACTGATTACAGTACTGAGATGATGTGAGGCTCCCCTGTCCCGAGTCATTTAGAGAATCCCACATCCTTGCCACTCCTCCCCTCATACATATTCACACTAAGCAGTGTGTGTGTGTGTGTGTGCGTGCGCGTGTGTGTGTGTGTGTTTCGTTGATCTGCTCGACCTCAAGCCTGTCTGTGTGTGTGACACAGCTGCATGTGTGTGTGTTTCACAATCCACAAGGGAGCCTAATGTCCAATTGTATGCCCTTTTTTTTTCACAAAAAAACACGCACACACATAAACACACAATTACAGCCGCATGCACGCAACACACAGGCCAGTCCTGAGGTCAGCTGTGATCATGCCACGTATTTACATTCTTGTTTTAAGGAAACTGTGTGCAAGGCAGTACTAGATGGTGATCTGGCAAGTTGTAGTCTTATTTTTGGGGGGTTTTTTGGTGGTAATTTTCGATTGTTTCTTTTTAGTTGGGGTATGAGGAAGAGGGAGTGCAGACACAGGAAACAGAAACTAAGGTGAGAGAAAGGTCTCAGCAATAAATAAATAAATAAATGAACCGAGTATTGATCAATAAGTTAATAAGTTAAAGGGGTCTGTCTGTACATGTGTGTAGAGAGATGGTGTGTGTGCATGGTTCGTTGGCATGTTGAGTGCGCTTATGTGTGTTTGTGTGTTGTCCTTAGGGGCTGTAGCTAAGGAGGAGAAGGAGCAGTGAACACAGCCCCAGAGACCCATTGCTTCGTTCGGCTCTGACAACACAAACAGAGCTGCTATGACACTTTCTGACGTAATGACACTGAAGCAAAGCAACACTGCTTGCGGATCTCATCTTCACAATGTAAATGTGATAACCATGCTTTGCAAGTTGTGTGAAATCCGAACTACATGTGAAAACTGTAGGAGTCAGACTGGGAAGATTGCCGTGAACGCTGAAAACGCAGCTAATCGCACTGTCATCGTGAACTCCTCATAATTCGTGCGTGTTCTTTCTTCCGTGTAAAGGCTTTCGTTGTCTCTGACGTGGACGTCCGGAACGGCAACAAACACTTTTGTCTGTCTGACGCTGTCAGGCGACACTGTGTACAAACTAGTTTGTTTCAAGCATACTGACACCTATAGACAGTTAATAAGCTTGTTTCCACATAACAAATCCTTGGAATTCATCTTTTAAACTGTTTAAAGTGTAATTAGTTAACAGTAAATTCATTAATTTGTAAATGCACCATAAGAACCTATAGAGACTTAAAATAAGGATAATTGCCCTCATGCTGGATGGGAAATGCTTCGAATGCAGACAAAGACACCATTTACACTCAGTCACTTCATTCAGCTGTAAGATATCAAAAAGGTAATTGTAAATAAATCCAAGAGATGGACTGAAATCCAATTCAAACCACTAAATATGAATAAATATGAATTATCCACGTGTTTGTGTTAGCTTGTGGATAGTTGTTCAGCTAGCTAGCTGAACTGTTATTGTCATAACTAAACTGTTGTAGTTCTCAAGCTACTCTTCTTCTGGCCAGTTATCAAACAGCTTCCGGTAGCATTACCACAATCCAGATTTACATGTAGCGGAGGAAAACCAATCCCCTCTGTGATCTGGCCAATGGAGACGCATACATGTAGCTGAGTGCAAAGTCTATTGAATCGCACCTGGATTGAATCCAGGTCCGAGACACATGTAATGACAAGTGTAAATGGGGCCAAAAATGGTTCAAAAAGCTTTATGATGAAGAACAAGCACCTGACTTTACTTAAAGGAAGCAAATACACATGATCATGTACACTGCAGTCATGAGTCTTAAGGTCCTTTACGTGTAGGTCCTATGTTTCTTATAAGGCTGATTTCTAACTTGGGGGAATTGTAAAACATTAAAACCATAGTCTGTAAGCCAACATAAGCAAATCCTTGGTGTGTAGGTGAACTGTAAATACTGTTAATGATCTTCATTTAATTATGAATCACTATAGGCTCTTATGGACAGTTTAATTTAGTTTAAACGAGGTGTTAAGAACTTTATTGTTGTTATTTTGTCAACCACAGACTTGCGCAATCAAATAACTGTCAATTGAAATAGTAAAAAAAAAATTCTCTGGGTTTTATGCCAGTGGTCATTTTGTAAGAGCGAGTGGTTTAAATCTCAACGTGGAACAAAATTCCCCCAGCAGATCTACAGTCAGTCTGGCTGTGAGAGTGTGACCCTACAGTTTATTACAACTCAATGAAAAATGGAAGGATAAAAAACTGCTGTGCTCACAATAAAGAGTAGAGATTGTAAAAGAGGAGAGAAAGCTTGTGACTAGCAGCTGCATAAATAAGTCATCATATATCCATATACAGACATGTAATAGGAGTATTGATCATCGTCGTCATATATCATAGTAATGATGCATTGCCGTGGCAGGAATAAACTTGCAGTGAATGTGTGGCAGTCAGGGAAAAACCCAAAGTTTGGAGTTTTGGAGTTTGGAGTGTGTGTCTCTGTCAGTGTGTGTTTCTGTGCCCTTGATGGGGTGTGTGTTCGGGGGGGAAGTTGAGGGATATCAGCTGTTGTACATTCACGGTGAGAGGTTAGGAGGCTCTGTCCTGCCATGGCCCTCACAGGCCGGGACAGGTTCAGGGGTCATCTGAAGGTGTGTGTCGGTTTAGGGCGGTTAAAATTGAAGGGCTGGTTTCTTCTAGAGAAGGATGCACTTTCCTTTCTCCACCCACGGGTTGTTCTTCATCAGCTCCGGGTTCAGAAAGGGATCCTCTGGGACGCCGTCCTCGATCCACTTTACCAAGCTTTGTGGAGAGACAGAGACATTTTTCAAATTCCAGGGGAAGTTTATTTCCACAATCCAAACTCTATCCTCGTCTCCATACAAGGCAAGAAAGAGAGAGAGAATCGGATCGACAGGAAGCCAGAAGTAACTAATTACATTTACGTCTGTAACTGTAGATTTTTGTGTACGTTTTGGAGAACGTTTTAATTTACTTAATTCATTTTATTTAACCAAAGTAGTGTACTTTACAGCAGTTGAAATCCCATCCACTGAAGGCTACAAATGTTATTGGCTCTCCATAAGGTTTAATACTGTAAAGTAGCCATTCAAAATATACATCAGAGACGATTAGATGAATGATCTGACTGTAGTTTTTGTGCTTTGCTGTGTAATTTGCAAATCTTTCCACTTGGGAAATACGCTTATTCTGTTTCTTCGCGAGAGGTGGATTAGAAGATCAAAACCGCTCTCATGTCTGTAGGACAAATATGAAGCCACCGTAAATAGATGGTCGAAAGTAACTTCCTGTGCTTGTGGTCCCACAACAGCAATTGGTTAAACAATCTCAACTCTTACACCCTTTCGACTATATCACGCAGCCTTTTTTAGCAGAAGGGTTTTGCTCAGTAGTCATGGCACTGTGATTAATGGAACATGTCTGTAGGGCAAATATATAAGCTACCATCAACAACTAGTTAGCTTAGCTTAGCATCGACCGGGCGAAACAGCTAGCCTGGCTTTGTCCAAAGGTAACAATATCCACCTACCAGCACGTCTAAAACCCAGCTACTTATCACAGTTGTTTTTTGGGCTTGAACTCTGTGCGGATATTTGCAGAGCTATTGTGGACTAACTACTCACTCAGTCACTGTTTTGGAGGACTTCTCTCGTTTGAAGGCCAGCTGGTACTTGAGGCTCTCCACCTCCTTCTTCATCTGGGGCAGGTCCATCTCATCCATAGCTGCAGCTTGATGTAGGGCTTTTCAACCTGAGCACAGCGGGAAGGCTCGAGTTATATTTATACGGTACATAACACTGTTAAATAGTAGGCAGACACACTCAATACACCTGTGCCCTGCAGCAAGAACACCGCGAAGTACATCTGAATTATAACCGCTGCTAAGTGATTCCACCTACAGGAAGGGAGAATAGAGGCTGTTACAAACAAGTGTTGCCAAAACTGGCAGACCCACTTAACACCACAGGATACATTCAGTTGCTCTCTTTTTTGTCCTTGGGGCTGCATGTTTCCACTTTAGGAACCGTTCCACAGCTTTGAAGAATATGCCAAATTTAATTACATTTGCAACCAACATGACAGCAGCACATCAATTTTATGCAAACGCTGGTTCATTTCTTGTATATTGCCACCTGTAGTTTGATCGTTTCCTACCATGATTCATGACTGCAGGTTAGAGTAGAGGTGACTTTCAATAGGTGAAGGGAGGTTTAAGAGAAAAAGATTTGCTTCTGTGCCCAAAAAGAAGGAAAAAAAAGGACAGCATGTGCTTGCGCTGCGTCCCATTACTTCCCGTTTGCCCTCGATCCTCCCCCTCCCCCATCCTATTGCGTGTGCTTCTAAAATGTAGTGATGTCCCAATACAAAACTTCACTCCGTGAGATGAGTGTTTAGCCCTCCCCCTCACCTCCATCACCACTGCATCAAGGGCTATCTGAAGCAAAAAACAGTAAAATGGAGTAATGGAGCTTTAAGATACATGTGATCCTCTATTACAGTGACTCCCAGCCAGGGGCAGTTATACCCAAGGGGATACTTCTGCAGTTCTTAGGGGGTACATGGAAAGACCGTGGAGTAGCTCAACTAATAGGAATCTATTAGGCTTTAGGAATTTAGCACATTTAGAATTTAATCAAGATGCCACAGCCAGGATTTGGACAAGCAACCTTAATCATCCTATTTCAAGTGACAGTTTTTCGGAGGCACCAAAGTGAGTAAATTACAGTGCAGTTTAGTCGTGCAAAAGAGCCAGTTTGTGTGCTTTCCTTGTCATTTAATGGCCTCAGTGAGGTTAGGAGTGTAGGAGACATTTGCAGCTTTCATTTACAGCTGACTCAAAGAGTGCTGCAGGGAGGGAGAGAACGCGAGATAGTTTATTACATATGTTCTTCCGCACCGGTTGTTTATGACGCCAGCACTTCTTTGATCTTTCCAAGATTGGATTTTCCTGGCAAATGTAGAGATTAATGCATCGGTAACATGCACTTCAACAGGTCGCCCGCACTGCAAGTTTAATAGGCAGAAACGCAATTAGCAAAAGACAAAGTCCATCCTATGGAGATTAAACTGCAGTGCATTTTATCAAGTCATAGGTTAGATGCTGTAATTGAGGTTGAAGATTGAGTATTGTAGGAGAAAATTGTACAGAACATGAAATTGTATCATACATAATGTAATTTATCGTCACAATATAGATTATAAACCTCTGTCTATATGTTGATGAGAGAATAAACACTAAGATATTTCTTCGGTGGCAGCCGCGGTATCGAAACATTTTGGCACTTTTACTTTTTACTTTTATTTGATGCCAAAGCTGAGGTTTCTATACTTACTTAAACAAGATGTGACAGGATTATTTGTGGAACCTAAAATCATAATGTTATCAGTGTGGCCTTCTAGTACACTTCAACCTTGGGCGAGAGGGAGAAAGACACATGTAACTAGGTCAAAGTCACTGCAAACTACAGCTAAGTGCAGGCCTGCACTTCTGTATAAATGTACTGTGGCATTCAGGTTACCTGTAACGAGGACTGAGCCACAGATGTGCTTCTCAAACCCTTTTTAGGATCTTAGAACACTCGTTGCTGCGTTAAATTAATATGTCCACATTTTGGCAAATACGCTTATTCATTTTCTATCCAAGAGTGAGACAATAAGGTTGATATCACCCGTGTGTCTGAGTTAAGTTCGGAGCTACAGTCGAGACGTGGTCAGCCTAGCTCACTGTACCATAAAGACTGGAGAGAGGGGGAAACGGTTAGCGTGGCTTTGTCCAAAGTGGACAAAAGGCACACGTGGTTATGTAGGTTTACAATGAAAGGAAGGGCTTTTTGTGTCATGTATTTTGGGCCATGACCAGTTTGTACCTCTATCCTTTAGGATTAGTAAAACACTTTATCAGATATTAATAATAATAATGATAATAATTGTACTTTGCCTTCAAATTACAAATTCAAGTACTGCGGCCAAGAAAGCCAAACATGCCAGTGGTCAACTCTCTACAGCAATATTGTCTTCATTCTCTTTCCTGCATCTTTTTCTTTGTCTGTTCCTCCCTCCCTCCCTTCCTCCCTCTCTTTTACTGGCCACCCACGCTCTGTGTCCACCATACCCTCTCTACAATACGCTTCCCCTCTTGTGTGTGTACTTGTGTGTGTGTACCCTCGAGTGTGTGTGTGTGTGTGTTGTGCCTGTGTGAGTCATTTGAGGATTCGGGTGAGCCGAGTGCTTGTCTAGTCTGCACTCAGAATCGATTTCACTGAGGTACTTCAGCACAGAAACAACAATGGTATTTTTAAGGGACATTAAATAATACTTGATATTATGCAATTGTCCTTTATGACAGTTTAGTGAGTGAGAGGGCATTTTGAGGCAGGAAATAGCAGCTCTGAATTCAACACCTACTTCACCGCATGGTCAGGATGCTAATAAACCTTAACAATACAGTAGACATTTGCTGTATTATTTTTTTGATTTAAATGGTTCTGCAACGCTCCACTTCTATTTTTACCCAAAGGAAGTGTAGTTAGCATGGTGGTTGGCAAAACATTGGGAAAATATATAGTAAAAATAAGGATCTAATAATATCTATCGAAATCTAATAGTACAGTAAATATAAGCCTTCAGCCATAGCTTAGCTTATCTTAAAGATTGGAAAAAGCTAGCTCCCTGAAGGTAACAATGTCCGCCTACCTGCACCTCTAGAGCTCACTGAATAAAATGTTATATAGCTGCTATATATTCTATATGCTACTGTTTATGCTTGCTGTTTCCCCTTGTTTCAAAAGAACAATACTTTTTATATACCAGAGTGTAAATATTTAAGCAACCTTAAGCAATAACTGTCAGGGTTTTGGGAATATCTTCCCTCTGCTTCCTCATGTTTCCCAGTGTTTTTCCCTGCCTTGTGTTTCCTGTCTTGTTTTGTTTGTCTGGAGCCTTCCACGGAGCAGACCAGTCTCTCTCTCCTCCACACCTGCAATCACTCACCTGCGCCCCGCCTACCTGCACACCTGCAACTCATCCCGGTTCATCACCATCTCCTGCAGTATTTAAACACCGGTTCAACCACCCAGTCTTCGCCAGATCGTACTATCCCTACCGTGGTATTTACGTCGGGCTCTTCCCTCTACAACTTCCTATGAAGATTGTTCTAGTGTTTTGTCTCAGCAATTTATTGTTTCCCTCTGTCTCCACATCCAGAGATCCTCCCGTCTGCCTGTCTCGCTCCGTGGATCCTCCAACCACCTCTTGCCTGCCTGCCTCGTTCCTCCCCGCTCCTGCAACTCCTCCAGGAACTCTCAGCCTACCAGCCAACACCCTTCATCCCCTGGTTATGCGGACACGCTACCTCCACCTACCTGTCTATCTGGCTTCCAGCCGTTCCCGCTCTCACCTCTCTGGAAAAGTAACAAATAAACCTTATTTGTTCCCCTACCGCCGACGTTGTGTCCTGCCTTGTATTCTGGGTTCAACCAAACAAACTACCTTAACCGTAACAATAACTAGCAGATAATGATTTTTCCCTCCTCAAAATGGATATTTAAGACGTTGGGACAGAACTAATCAATCATCTGTCTGAACATCTAAAAGCCTTAGGCGTACAAGGTAAATGGCTGGCTGATTTCAACTGCATGCACCGCAACTGGTTTTTATGTTAACGTCTTGGTCCCATACGACGACAATAATTGCTACTTTGTGGCGATTCAAGACGAGAGACAAGAAAAGATTGTGGCTCAAGAAAGGCGAGACTGAGACGGGCTGTGAGAGACACAGAGAAATTTCAAATGACGCAGTGACGTGTGTGCGTATATGTGTGTCCTTTTTGTGAGTTTAAGGAAAACGCCAGGTGCAATACTACATGACAAATTGTGTGTCTTCCCAGGCGCAGAGAGGCAGAGCGCTGTCCTGGCTCAGATCAGGTTCCAGTGGCATCCTCCAGAGACGACAGGAGGATTGAATGCTTTCCTCTTTCTAACTCTATCACCATGTCCTTCATCCCTATTTTCCCCTTCTTTTTTTTGCCTCTTTCCCACTTTCACTTCTATTTGTCTGCTCAATCCATCTGTTTCCCAGCCTCTATCTCCTTAGCTCTCTCCTTTTCTCGCTTCTTCTCTGCCAGTGTTTGGCTGCTGGGCTTTTTGTGTTCATTTTTCTTAATTCATCTCATTTTCGCCCCTTTCTTTTTCAATCTTTCTCTGCCTCAGTCTCTATCGCTATCTTTCTGAAAGAGGGATGCACCAAGTTTTAGGGTAGACTGGCCTTAGGACGTAAAAGTGGCGGGTGAATTCACCCCGTGTATAACTAAAAGTCCCTGCCAGAAAATGCTAAATCAAACTGAGTCAACTATATGATTTAATATTATTTAACTGCAGTTTTGGCTTCAGTCTTTTAGCATAATATCATATAAGTAGCCATGACGTGCATATTTAAGTTCTAATTTTAAAATGAGCCAACTTCAAATATGAAAAAGTCAGCTGGAGGCAGTCTTTTCAACCAACTCATGAAGCTAACGTTAGTTTAGTTTACTAGCTACAGCGGATAAACTCCACTGGCGACGGTTGTCAGTTCATAACAAAATCGACGGTTGCCAGCTAGAAATGAGAAGCCTGCTTTTGTCTTCCTCTGTCTGACATCAAGGATCAAGCACTTGAGTAGTACATCTGCCACCATCATTGTATTTTGCATATAGCGAGCCGAAGTCATGACGTCATGTCCAGGCTAGCCTTTGTCCCACTAGCTCGGTACTGACATATCGGCATCCACTACAGCAGTTGCAATTAGAAAGTGAAACCTTTGTGAGTGAATCAACGTTATAACAGAAAGCTTGACAGACGTAGCAACACTGGCGCGGGTTAAGCGAACTGTTAATTGCTGCCTGGATTATGTTCACAGGCAACCTTTTTTTTTTAAAGCGAAGGTGCTACGTTTTTTGTTGTGCTCATAAATTGAGGCTAGACATACACAGCGAAAGAAGGATTCCCATCCTGTGGTTAGATTTAGGCAACAAAAGCACTTTGGTTAAGTTTAGGGAAAGGCCGCGGTTTCATTTAATAAATAAAATAAACACGTCATGTCTTGTGCAACTGGATGAATTGAACCAAGACTGAACCTAATCTTAATCAAGTGCGTAATATAACCATAAAAAAGTTTCATCATGCTTTAGATGCTGTGAGTGGATATTGTATGAAAATGATTGAAATACGTTGCATGCTCTATGAGCCCAGGAGAGCGCCCAAAACATCTATGACCAGAAGCAGGAGGTCTGAGAAATTCTTTACTCGTGTGCCACCATCTTGGAGCACACTATCCATTTCTCATTGTTCTGTAAAAACATGGTGAAACAGAGGGGATTTTGGTGTCAACGTCTTCTAGAAAATGAGTGTGTTCCTGTAATAGAAATTCAGATGTAAATCAAAATGTGTCTTCAACAAGGACCATCAAAGTTGAACTTATTTGACATTATTATAACCGATAAATATTTCTGTAATCTGTGATGAAACTACTGTAGTTACAATATTAGGCTATAAAAAGTAGGCCTATGTAGGTAATGTATGAATACATTGCATTTCCCTGCTTTTCTCCTCTCACCCATCTATCTACCTGCCTGTATCCATTATGTTGTCCGCTTTCTCTTCTCTCACCATCATTTTCCTTTTCCTTGTCCTGTCTCCCTCTCCTTCTCAAATTACTCTGCTTGCCATTTGCTCAGTACCCGCCCATGTACACATATGTTTATCTCGTGCATCTCAGCCACCCGCAAATTAAAACCTGAGCAAACGTTAAGCCTTAGACACCACTCAGTGGAAACAATTTACTAATAAATACTGAAATCATGGAAAGCCTCTACCATTGTGCTGTCATGTGGCTTACTGTTGTCTTACAATGTGGGATTTAAATGAAAAAGATGAGGCAGGTTTCCCCTCTGCAGTATTCACACTTTCTTCCTTTCATTGCTCTCTGATATCTGTCGCCCGTCTGTTTCCTGCTGTCTTCCACAGATGCCTCCCCACTAAGAGCCCCCTGTCCATTTTCACAGATTTCCAACAGTTAATCCTTCACTCCACACATTAGCAATCTCTCTTCCTCTTTCTCTTTGTTGCCCAGCCAGGAGTTGGTCATGTTCAATTATGGTTGTTACTGATAAAACCTTCCAAAATAACACATTCCACCTAAACCAGCAGTCGCGTTTAAAGGTGCTCATGTAGTTTATTAAAACTTCCATTCATCGATGACACATTTATAGTGAGCCCTTGATGAAATTACTATAAACCAATCTCATAAACCCTCGTCTGCTTACTGTCACATGGACGCCATTGGCTTCCTCAAAGGTTCGCTCACTGTACTGAAGAGGTATAAACATGTTGAAAGTCTTCTTTCCACTCTTACTCCACCATCAGCCATCAGGAGAAACTAAAAGCTTTGCGTCTTGTTCACACAGGATGTAGTAAGGGTGTGTATTGGCTGTAGCCTGCTGGCTTTTGACTTCCATGTTAGTGTGTTCTTAGGACATATGTAGAGTTTACCGAGACACTCGGTGGAGATACACAGCATTGTGGTCTTAATAATAATGGGCATTGTAGCAGTTCTGTACAGTACATACAACGTTTGGTGTCTGCATATGCTGACTGAGAATGCAGATGACAAAATTTGAGCCACTTCGATCCTCATGGCTACAAGGATGCAGAAAGTATAATTTGAGCGTAAGCCTACATATCGCCCGTTTTTCACTGTGGAATGATAAACATGTGTGAAAATTGCCGAAATCACTGTTGTGGAATAATACAATCACCTGTCAGCATTGTCGTAATGTCAGCAACATTAACACAAGACTGAGAGTCTTCAGCCATACTAGCGGCCCTGTGAGGCTGTACTTAGACACAGCACGGTGTTTTGAGCTAAATGCTAACATGTTCACGATGACAACGCTAACATGCTGGTGTTTGGTATAATGTTCACCATGTTCACCATCTTAGTCTAGCGTGTTAGCTTGCTAACACTTGGTCAAAAGTGGCAGATATTTGGTCATAAACCAAGTTAAATTTTGGACCTGTTGATGGCGTTAGAGAAAAAGTTAAGAGATCACCAAAGTTATAACATTTCATCCCGGGGAGGAAATGAATTATGTGTACCAAATGTCGTGGCAATCCATCCAATAGTTATTGAGACATTTCACTAAGTTTCATGTCAAAGGATCACCACAGTCAGTAGGATTCATCCTCAGGGGACCATTAATGTCTGTGCAAAGTTCCTTCGGAGATCCATTCAATTGTGTTGAGATATTGCAGTCTGGAGCCAAGTGGTGGACCAACTAAACCACAGACTGACCATCGTCATTGCATCTTTAGAGCCACGCTGCTACTATGGCTAAAAGGCTTGAATGTTCTTCATGTGCTGTACTGGATCCCAGTGGACTATGTGATGTGGACTTCCTCAGCTGAGCTTTTCAATTACTGTAGAAATACACTTCTATTCAATATATACATACTCTGTTTACCATCTGAACCCGGCTTTGTCTGTGTTTGCACTAGAACAACAGAGTCCTGTGCTTTCCATAAAATCTAACTTAGGGCCAAAAACTAATTATTAAACACAGTGCAGTCTTCATGGTCTAATTTTTGCACTATTAATATACTTGACATGACAATGATTCATTGAGGTGAACTTGCTACATTAGAAGTCAATGGTAACTGATGTAATCCAATATAAACCTAACTTAGGCCCCAATTTCAAGCACTTCAGTATCAGTGTAATAAATAACTGTTGAGTTTAGAGTTTAGAGCAGCAGCGTGTGGTGTTTGGTTGAGGTTTGGGTGCGTATGCACTGGTTGCTGTGGCGAATGTGGAGCTGTAAGTTTAACTGACACTTTGCCATAAAGGGAGGTCAGGTTTGCCTCAAGATTATGCTCCGGTATTATGGTAGAAGAACAAGTTAATTACATTTGCTTTATTAAAAACCATTCTTTGAGATCTCCTAATCAAACTTTTTCTTCTTCTGTACTTGAAGACAATTTAGGCCAAATCCAGTAGCGCCAGCGTGTTTTGTCACAGGTAATTAACAACTCACCTCTCCTCGGAAATTTGTTGTTCAGTCATATTGTAGCTCGGCATCCAAAAGGCTGTTGTGTATTTGTGTGTGTGTGTGTGTGTGTGTGCTTCTTTTTAAAGATATGTTTGGGTGGGTGTGTGGTGGGGACTGTGGGATGGTTGTTTTTAGGGGAGGGTATATAGGTCGCATGGTGATTTGGGTCAAAAGCATCCAGAGATTAACATCCACCCCCTGTCTCCTCCGCTGTCTTCCCAGCCTCACACGGTCCTACACTGCCTGTTGTGTTAATGTGTTGAATCGCTCTGTCTGGCTTCTATGATGATGGCAGAGATAGCAGCTTGCAGGAGAAACCAAAGGTGAAAGGGACCTCATGAAAAGTGAGTGAGTGAAAGAGGTAAAGGCAAAAAGAAGAGGATAGGGCAGAGCAGGAGAGATGCAACGCAAAGAGAACGATGAAGGGAAAACAGAGTGAGAGACTCTTCTTGCCTCTATAGCTACTGCATTGTAAATAGAGACTAAAAATAGAAAGGAACAGGCAGCGCTGCGCTGACCAACTAAGAGTGGAGACGGAGAAAGCAAGGAGACGCTCCTTGCCATTAAACTGAGGAGGAGATGCTGCTGAGGAAAATGAATGCCAGTCGCTGACAGCATATGTTTGAGCTTTTACAAGCCGACTCTGCTCTGCACTTCAATGAGCTCTGAAGCAGCTGGGACCAGTCCAGCTGATATCACACCAGCACGGCGCTCCCTACAAGGGGAAATGTCCAGTCGATCAGATCTGATCAATATAGGCTAGAGCTGGACTGGATGGAATAAATGTTTATCGTGTGTGTCAGGACACACTGAGGTCAGCTGTTATATATCTGCCCGACTGTTAAGGAGCCCAATCTGAGTTCTTTAATCTGTGCTTAAGTGTGTTTGTGGGGGTGTGTGTGTGTGTGTGGCCCCAACAGGTTGAAAAGGAGACTCAGAGCCGGGCCCGCGGGATGGCACGGGGCCCCCCAGATATATGATTGGCCACACCTGGTTTCCCCCCAACAAGAGTCAGAAGGTAGGCAGTAGGCTTGTTGGTATCATGGATGGATCGCTGAACGGACCTACGGTTCAGTGACATTTCTTGTTAGAAAGTCAATCACAAAATCACCACACAGACACAAAACGACCCCAATGAGACGCCAAACAACCACAAAGAGATGCAAATCGACTACAAAGATACCCATGATTACCACAAAAAGACGCAAAACGACTACAAAGACACACACAACGACTTCAAATAGACACAAAACGACTACAGAGAGACAATAAAGGACCACAAAGTGATGCAAAACGACTACATAGAGACACAAAACTACTACAAAAATCTGCAAAATTGCCACAAAGAGACACAAAATGACCACAAACGAAGCGGACATTTTGTGTCTCTTTCAGTCTGGGTGTGTTGTTCCTATGCAGTAGAGGTGGGGTAGGGGGGCTTTTATATGCCTGTGTCTTATAATGTCCATGGCTGTAAGCTTTTTGGAGTTACAAATAGCAGCTGTTTATTGCTATTATTTCATATTGGAATATTAAAATTTGTTTATTTGACATGAATGTATTACACTGAATGAATAGTGTAACTATTAGTAATATACAGTTTATTATTGCCTAGAACCAGGGCTTTAAATGTGAGTCAAAGCACATTTTTCATTTTACAAAAAAGACAAGCACCTTCTAGCCTTAAAACAGGGTCAGGTGAGGCCAGAGGAGGAGAGCGAACAGAGAGAAAGAGAGAGATAGAGGAGGAGGAGGAATGTAAATTTATGTAATATTCGTGGGCTCTATATGGCCCCGAATTGAGGTGTGTGTGTGTTGGGAGGTTGGAGGCGGACAGCACAAAGTGTGAAATCATACACCCAGATTGTTGCACTTTAAGTACACTTAGAATAAACTACTGATGACATACCTGCATGGTGCATGCACAGTCTAAATGAATATTTTTGCCCCTAATAAATGACTGAATCAATTCTGAACCAATCTGATGCCCATCGAAATGATTTATTGCTGCAGAAAGGCCTGTGATTAGGATGTTACAGGACACCCCACTGTGTTGGCCCAACGTTTGCTGACTATACCTGATAATGTGGCCAAATGACACAGTCGCATCTCTTACCTCACTGATGCGCCGGCGGAGGCTGTTGCTCTTTCCAAGTCTGACCGGTGCAGTGAAACCGGAGGGAGGGCTGAGAAAACAGCTGGACCGACACACGGATAGAGTATCTTATTTCCCAGCTATAAAACAAATAAAAGCAGACTTAATGTCCGTACACTTTGCTTATCTCGGGGAGGCGGTGCGCGCTCTCAGTATCCACTGGAGAGGATCAAGGATAAAATCCGCAGTCTCCGGAATAAAACAGACGATGACGACCAGTCTGAGGCTGCCGGGAGTGCTGGAGGAGTCTCTTCTTTCCCGGGAGTCTGCCCGGTAGTCCGATTTGTTGTTGCTGCAGAAGCTGCACGAGAATGAGGGAGGGGGGCGGAGGAAATAGGAAGCGGACAAGTTAACGAGCTCGGGTGCGCGCTCCGCCGTTCACTGCCCGCTTCTCTGCTGGGATCCTCCTATATGAGCGTCCGTGCGTGTGTGTGTGTGTGTGTGTGTGTGAGCGAGAGAGAGAGAGAGCGAGAGAGGTCCCTGAGGATGCGTAGAGAGTTGCCCAGGCGAGGGGAGGGGGGAGGAGGAGGAGGAGGAGGAAGGGGCGAGGGTTGTTTAAGTAGGTACCACACAGTCAAGGAAGGAAGGACTGCAAACTGTCTTCACTGTGTGTGTGTGTGCGCGCGCGCGCATGGACCCTTTTTTGCCCCCATTGCCAGACTCTGGATTTCTGCCCTAATATGGCCACTTATAGCTCCATCCGAAAATGGCAGATTTATGTTCTCACTGAGAGAGGGGAAAACATATTTGGGTTTGTTTTATTTCACAGATGAGAAATACTGCGTTTGACCTGAGAGACCACAGAAGAAGAGTCGGAGCTTGCTTAACTATGTGTGCAGTTAAATAGCTGATTCAATGATTGGGTTTTTCGTGTGCTAGTAACGGTTTGTCTGTGTGTATAACCTTTGAATTACATTAAGCCTTTAATGGCCTTCGCGAGCATGTGGAAGAGCACATTTCGAGCTGAAATGAGTTGTACTTAACATGTTTGAGCCATCTTTTTATTCCTTTGTATATTTAGCTATTGAAATTATTATCTCAGTATAATTTTTTGATACTGACATTCATATACTGATGGCAGGAGCTAACTGCCCATCAGTTCAAAGTAAACTAATCATTCACACACACTCACGCAATGAAGGCAGAGCCTCGGGAGCAGTCTGGGGTTCAGAATCAACCTTGTGATTGGTAGACGACCCGCTTTCAATTTCAATAGCAATCTCAATACGTGCACATGCACAATTCATCAGCCCAGCATCACACAGTTCATCCATTTTCAACTGTTCAGGTGTCCTATTGAGAGGGAAAATGCTTAATGCAACAACAACACACACGGAAGAATGGATGATAGATGTAGTTTGTTGGATTTTGCATACTAATAGAGAACTCAGTGGAGAACCAAATATAACTGTAAACTAGAAAAGACTGAATTTGCTGAAGAAAATGTACATGTGCTTGCTGCTGAAAATTCATGGTTGAAACATTTGAAACGGTTGAAGTTGTAGCTGAAGTGGCAGACTGATTACAAACACGGACGGTAGCGTTGAAGTGTCAGTTTAAGTGTAATCACTGAGTGAAGTTGTGGTGGCAGTTGAAGTGAAAGTGCTGAAAAAAAGCTGAAGGTTCAATGGCGTGGAGCACTGACAGGAGCTAAAGTGTCAGTCGAAAGCGTAGGGGGATTAATTGAGCTGGAAGCGTCAGTTGAGGTGGAGCTCCTGAAAGATTTTGGTGTCCTGCATAAACTGAGAGACATGTCGGTTAAAGTGTCGGCTGAAGTGTAAGCGCTGAGAGCAGTTAACATTTCCAACAACAGCATCAACAGTTTGTTTGTAGTAAACATGGACAGTAATAGCTGCCAGTGATAAATAAAGGAAATGGTGCCTCACACAGAAACTCAAACGTGAAACCCTAGGAAAAAAATAGATCACTGCGTTTCAGACGGTAAAATTAAAACACATACAGATTGCTGTATATCACTACAGTAGATGTCCCCGTAAATAACATAAACAAGGATCACATGGATTAGTCCTTTAAATAGAGAATGGAAAAAGCAACAGATTTTATCAGTGTACTGTATATACTTTCAGCCCAATCGTGTATTCTACTGCATGGTGGCTGCATGTATCCTGTTTTTGGACTTTGCATTCAAGGGCGGAGCAGCAGTCCTTCCTGGTATATCATCAGTGCTGATACCCACTCCTGGCTATCAGTACAGTGTTCTTCAGATAGGAGTCCAGCCCAGACAGCTCTCCTGAGCAGCGCTTCATCCCTGCTGTGATAACATCACACCAATTGGCTTTCGGCCCAGTGTTGACCATCTCAAAATCTGGTCTGTGCTGAATCACTAGATTTGAAGTTGGCACCGACTGTCAGGAGATGTCTTGTAATATGAGACAAGACTCCGGACTCTCTCATTTGAAGTATTTCAATAAGTTTATGACTTGGCCCTCATTCAAAAGAACAAAGGCTTACGATTTACACAATGACATGTTTTAAAGGAATAGTTTGACATTTTAAGAAACACGTGTTCACTTTCTTGCCAAGAGTTGGATAAGAAGATTGATGCCACTCTCGTGTCTGTACGGTTAATATGTTGCTGCAGCGAGCAGCTGATTGCGTCTCCACCAACTCCTGAGGGAAATATCTTGCTTTTCAGCTGCTAAATGCTCCACTATGTTCACCAGCTAGTTGCCAACTTTGTCTGTCTGCTGGTTGGCGCTGGACTGTAGCGCACAGTCAGTTTTTTAGCTAAAAGCCGTTGCTGGCTGCAGCCAAGGATGATGCTATAAGAGGGATGAGACTGAACTAAAACAGTAAAGTTGCGGAAGGAAAACCAAAACAATTAGCTGAAAGATGCTAAAAAGGTCTGTAGAGCTGACAGGAACCGCAGAGTCGGGTGATAAATTTGTTGCAGCTTCATTTCTGCGAGTGACCCCTTTCACAGACAAGCAGTCATGTGATCCATTGGTAACCCAGAAGTCTTTAGGCTATGACTGGAGAGAGCCTGGTAACCACCCAATCACCGTCACCGCCGCTGCACCACGCTCACATTCACACCCAGCGATGTTAGATGTCGTCCCAAGACACTGATCTGGTTTCAGTCCATTAATTTCTTACCTCGGTAGGGAGTTAAGGAGTCCTTCCCCGACTCCCCATGCTAATGGTTCTAGTTAATAGAGTGTTACGAGCTCGCAGCTCCAACGCCAACAGTCAGACTGCACTTCAGCTCAAAGGCGTGGGTATCCATTATGCTAAAGCTGACCTTTAACCACACAGCAGTAGAAACAGCAATGTACCAAATGACATCATTATTAACTGTACCATACACAGCTTTCAATTTCTAAACCAGAACACACGTAGTTTTATCAGTTTTTTCATGCTACATTTTTTTCTGAGCATGAATGAAGTTCTCATGTATCTATTAATTTACATTGAGGAGAGAATGAATCCAGGATGGAAGCTGCAAAAAGCCCCCCCCAGACTCTCTCTCTCTCTCTCTCTCTCTGTCTGTAACAGATATTACACTTTAAAGGCTTCATTAAGAGCTGTGACCATCTCGGGGCGAAGAGATACCAGGATGCTGGTTAGGCTAGATGAAATTAGTCCCCTTCACCTCTCAGGGTCATGGTCCGCCAGTCTTTAAAGTCCCCCTGGATAAAAAAAAAAAAATCCATTTCCATTCAACCGCAGATGATTTCCTGTACCTGCCGTCGCGGTGCTGCTGGAGCCAGAGGGCACGCTGGGAGCAGAGGCGGTCAACCACTTACACAGAAGGTGTGAAATGACCAGGAAATTGGCTGTCTCGCTGTCCTAGAAAAACCTTGAAGAGTTTTTTTTGTTCCTTGACACTCTATTGAATCCCAAGAGCAGAAGGGAGAAGGTCAGCTTAAGAACTGCGCTGCTCAGCTTCAGATGTACTTTCATGCCATGTCAGCAGAATGGAAAAAGCAGGAAGATGTACTGTTGTTAAGACTTTGGAGAATTCACACATTAGATACATGCTGATAAATTACAGTAATATTCCTTCATTCTTATTAAGACCTAGGGGGTCAAGGAAACGAAGAAAGCAATTCTCTGTCACTAAGAGTGACGCGTACATTACATTACACATAGCCACTGTAGATATGCACAATGGTGCTTTGAGCTAAATGCTAACATCAGCATGCTAACATGCATGTATAGAAGATGTGTACGGATATAATGTTTACCATTCCGACCATCTTATAGTTGCGTGCTGACACTTGCTAATTAGCACTAAACACAACACACAGCTGAGGAGTCCGATGGGGAATGCCATTAGTTTTGCGGGTATCTCGTCATAAACCAAAGAACTGGAAAAACAGAAATTTTGATCTGATGATGACTCTAGATGAAAAGTCAGGGGATCAAAAGTTTTTACAATTCATCCTCTGGGGACCTTAAATATCGGAAGCGAATTTCATTGCAGTCCATCCAATAGTTGTTGAGCTATTTCAGTCTGGACCGAAGAGGTGGACCGACGGACCAGCTGACATTGCCATCCCTAGAGCCATTCAGCAAGCATGGCTAAAGACATTGATTAGTGCAGGCACTGGCCGTTGTTCTTGATTCATTCACACTTAAAACAGTTATAACATACTGTATGTGACATAAAATAACAGTTCCATTGTTTCTTGTTTCATGATATATCATATAAGGTCATGTGATTACAGGTACATTGTGTATTTCTAACAGAGATAGCACTAGATAGAGGTTTTGTCGGAGAAGTTCTACAACATGTTGGATGTAAATTACTATGTTAATTCTTGCATCGTGTTTGGACACGGAAGGAGTGTTGCAAGTGTACTGATGCAAAATATTTCTGTAAAGTACAATAGACCTTTTTTTTTATGGCAGACAATTTGACGTGACATCACAGGAAAAGCACAGGGAAAACTATTAATATTAATGATGGCTCTGTTCCATATAAGGCAGTCCCTGCAGTTTCTCTTTCCACAGAGAAGGCTCTGGAAACACCTCCTGGCTGTAGGCTTTTGACGAGCTGTCTGTAATCCAGGAAGTAATCCACGCTTTCACCTCGTTCCCATTAATCTTATGACATATTTGATGAACGGTCACAGCCAGAAAAGAGGGTCTGGATTTGATTAGATTACAGCTCTTTGTGTAAATGTGCATGCTGCTGTGAGATTGCATACTATGTCCTTCTGTATGTGTGTGTGTGTGTGTGTGTGTGTGTGGGTGTTTGTGTGTGTGTGTCTAGTGTGGGGTGTGTTGGGATTAGATATCCTTCTGCAGATTACCGATGCTCCATTAGATAAAGTCTGCTGGTTTAAAACCAGTTCACCAAACACACTGCTGATCAGGACCTTTACAGACTGTAACACCAAACACACAGACACACACACACACACGATGATTAAAATAATTCGTAGAATATAGTTATGACATGTAGACAGGTAGAAGGTTGCCTGAGAGAAACAGTAACTTAAAGGTACTTTATTCAGTTGGCTTTTTTAGTGGGTTAACACATTTAAGTCAAAATGAGAAAGAAAAAAACATTAATCAAGAAACACAATTTTAATGTTCTCTGTAATTTTGATGCAGATCCTTAGACTTTTGAGGGTCTTGTGTTAAACAGTGCTAAAGGGACATTTTATTTTGCTGGCAGTGACGAACTGGTTATAAAGAATTGCTCACTTTTGACTCATGAGTTAAATGTTTTGAGTGAGTGACAGCCTTTCCAGGACAAATCAGTATAAAATGATGCAGTGATTGCGCTTCATGTTTGAAGAATTGTTCCAGTGTTTCAGAAGATGTGCTCAAGATTCAACTGCCAATATCTGGGTGTGAAGGGTTAACCCGCCTCTGCTCGCGTGCAGAGAGGTGAAGCATATTTAAAACTGAAAAATACACACACACACACACACACACACACACACAGAGAGAGGGAGCGAGAGAGAGAGAGTGATGGTGCGGCCGTGGTGATGTGAGCACCAGCAGCACTTAGAGACAGGATCTTACTCAGCGCTGATCATTAATTCATGGCGCACATCTCAGATGGAACCTCAGATCTCGAACCTCAGCCTTCCATTACTGAGAAAAACTGACAAAATGAACAAGAATTTCAAACATTGATAGACAGGAAAAGATGGATGGGGTACAGGGTGACAGAGAAGAGAATTCAATTCAATTCAATTCAATTTTATTTATATAGCCCAGTATCACAAATCACATTTGCCTCAAAGGGCTTCACAATCTGTAACATACGACACTCTTTGTCCTTAGACCCTCGATTCGATTAAGGAAAAACGACCCAAAAAAACCCTTTTAACAGGGGAAAAAATGATAGAAACCTCAGGAAGAGCACCTGAGCCACTCGTCCCCTGCACCATAGACACAGCAGCACCGACCCAGCAGGTCGCCATAGTAACAGATCCAGATACATCTCCGGACACTGAAATACCTGCTGAAAGTGACACTAAGAAAGAAGAGACGGACGACAAAGCACAAAACTCCGGGAGAGGGAAGAAGTCAAGTTAGTGACATGCATTTATGGGATGAGAATGCATACGGATGGAGAGGAGGACAGAGGTGAAGAGAGAGAGGTGCATCATGGGAAGTCCCCCGACAGTCTAGGCCTATAGCAGCATAACTAAGGGATGGTTCAGGACTCTCCTGAGCCAGCCCTAACTATAAGCTTTATCAAAGAGAAAAGTCTTTAGCCTACTCTTAAATGTGGAGATGGTGTCTGCCTCCCGAACCCGAACTGGGATCTGATTCCACAGGAGAGGAGCTTGATAGCTAAAGGCTCTGGCTCCCATTCTACTTTTGCAGACTCTAGGAACCACAGGAAACCCTGCATTCTGAGAGCGCAGTGTTCTAGTGGGGTAATAAGGCACTATGAGCTCTGTAAGATACGACGGTGCCCGACCATTAAGAGCTTTGTAGGTGAGGAGAAGGATTTTAAATTCTATTCTGGATTTCACAGGGAGCCAGTGCAGAGAAGATAATATTGGAGAAATATGATCTCTTTTCCTAGTTCCTGTCAGTACACGTGCTGCAGCGTTCTGAATCAACTGGAGAATCTTAAGGGACTTTTTCGGGCTGCCTGATAATATGGAATTGCAGTAATCCAGCCTTGAAGTATCAAATGCATGGATTAATTTTTCGGCATCATTTCGAGACAGGAAGTGCCTGAAGAGGGGAGAAAAGAGAGAAAGGTTCATTTGGACCTGTGAATGAGAGGAGTGCCTGTGTGTTTCTATCTCTTCCACATCATGTCCCATAAAGGGAATTTTCCACTCTAGCTTTAAGCCTATATCCCATTGCCTCTCTGCACTCAAACTTTAAACTCCCCTGACCTCCGCCCATATCTGCCAACACTCAAACCAGTGTTCATTTCAACAAATCAACAAATAATGGCCTACTTTGATGAGGCAAGGCTGAATGGAGGTCCTATCTTTGGCCCATCTGTTTGTTTGTCTGTGTCTTTGTTGCATGTTTCACATCACAGTGAATAGATTTGGAGTGAACCATCAATTGACTTGAATGACAGTTTCACAGGGAAGCCAGCTGTTCATATGTTTATAATATGAAAATGAAACCTTTATGAAAATAGGTTAAATCCTACTCTCTCCTTTCCCCCTCTCCATCCTCTGTCCCTCTCTCCCTCCTGCTGTTTCCATCATGCAGCTCCTCTCCCTCCCACCCCACCTCTATTGTGTGCCTGGCTGTGTCTCTGTAATCCAGTGTGTCTCTTTGTGGCTGTACAGCATGTGGCTCAGCTGCACTTTGGCCCCTAATGGACCCAGTCAATAGGGGGAATTGCCACCCTGTTGTCTCTATCAAGGTCAAGTGTGTGTGCAGATGCACGTGCGTGTGTTTGTGTGTATGTTTGGTGGGCGGGCGGCCTTTGCGGATTGTGTGTATTCTTTGTTTGCATGTGTGCTTGGTGCCAGGGTCACGCATGTGTGTGGAGAGATAAGTATCCATGCAAGGGTGCAACTAATATTAGTTGTATATGAATTTTAAGTATTGGCCAAATGAAAATGTTGACGTGATGATGGCATTAGATAAGAAGTTAAAGGATCACAGTTAGTACATTTCATCCTGAGAAGGGACATGAATGTCTGCACCCCATTTCATGGCGATCTGTCCAATATTCCGTGCCGCTCGCATACCTAAAAATAAAGAGAAACTTGCCATTATAGCGCCTGAATACTTGATTTCAAATATAAAGTTTTTCCTGATAACATTAAGTATGCGTGGCCAAATAAGAAACAGTCAAAGTTTAGAAAAATACATCCTTAAGTATTATTTATTAGGACTTTAACACTCAACGACTAATCTGTGTCATTAGGACCGTCTGGGTGTGGTTTGTTCAGATTTGATTGACAGTGATCTGGCGACATAAGCCAACAAGTAAAGGTTGAGTGTGGTGGTGAGACAAAGAGAGTTCTGACAAAAAAAAGAAGGGCTGTACCAGACAGTTGCTTGAATCTGGCCTGTATTTGGTATTTTCACTATCTGGAAGTGTTCAAACTAAAACGAAACATAGACTTTTGAGTCCATATTTCCACTGTTTCCAGAAGAAAAAAAATGTCTCGCCATCGATGGCTTGACTTCCTACCAGCCCCAAAGTGGTATGTGAGATTTAAAGTTAGAAAGATGTCAAATCTGAACTTTCAGAATAGCCCTTCTCGTCAGAAACTCAGTCAGGATGTAATGCGTCACTACTATACAACAGTACTGTGTATATATACTCATCTGATCTCATCTCATTTTCTACCGCTTGTTCCCATCAGGGGTCGCAGGTGACTAGACCCTATCCCAGTGACTCCCAGGGCCAATATACTCTAATATACTAACTGTACTTTTTGCAATGTGTGACCTTTTAATATGCTTTTACCACCAGTTAGATTCAAACATGCAATAACAGCAACATTCGCATTTATTTAAAGTCGTGTGTCCTGTGGCTTCCTGATGAACGTAAGTCCAAAAATCTCTCTCCTTTTGTTGCTGTTTTACCAACTCCTGAGGGAAATATCGGTCTCTTTAGCTGCTAAATGCTCCACAATGTTCACCAGCTAGCTAACTGTTAAGCCCTAACTTTGTCTGTCTGCCGTTTGGTGCACTCACTGGTTCGCTGGTTGTTTGCGTGTGTGAGAGACAGACTGGATGCCATCAGCTGTTTCTCATTGGTAAAACGAGTAAAATCAGACGTCGTGTTAGTAGACGGAAGACACAGTTACTATGACTCAGTATAACATTTTAATGTCACATCCAAAGCATGTTTTATGTGTGAGGGAGGAAGGCAGAGCTTTGTGCGCACCGTCAGCTGTTGCAGGCATGGTTATCTGCACAGAAGGAGACAAGTGTTTTGTAAATGAAGACTGAACCTACGCGACACAATGAAATGTTTTGTATTTGCACATTCAGAGACACTGGCAACGATATTTTGTACACGCTGTCAGCTGTTTGAGGCATCTTGTCAGCATGAAAGGAGAGACAGCCTTTTGAAAATGAAGCTGAATCACTCTCTCTGTGGAGAGCCTGCTCTGCTGCTAGGGCCGCCATTAAAGCACAGCGTAGTAGGCCGTCCAAAACATCTGCATCAGAGAGACAGAGGGGGCTTTCTGCACGTGTGTGTGTGTGTGTGTGTGTGTGTTGGTGTGCGATTATGAGAGTGTGCTGGGGGGGATGTCTGTCAGTGCTATCCCAAACAAAGAAGATAAAAGTACTAATGGCGCCTGGGCTTCCTCAAATGGAACGGTGAGCTGTGTGTGTGTGTGTGTGTGTGTGTGGGTGTGTGTGTGTGTGTGTGTGTGTGTGCGCACTCGCACATCAACAAAGCTGCATTCAGAACGTCTCTTGTTCATGGCTGCATTACGGCATTCAGGCCTGCTCTTTCTCTCTTTCTATTTACAGCTCCCTCCCTCGCTGTGTACATGTGGGCATCTATTCACATGCACCTACTGTTTCCAGGCTGCAGAGCGGCGCGGATCGGCCCCACGTGTGGCGCTTCTTCAGCGTCCAACAGCGCCTCTCTTCCCCGCGCCTCATTCCACATACATACCCCATCATATCACGCTGCTGTCAAAGTGAACAGAGGTTAAGTTCTCTGTTGATGCCCCGGAAATGTCTGACACCATAAATATGTTGTCCGAGGCCAAGGTCACGAAACGTGTTGTGTAATGATGGACACATTTAACCGTATGAAACAAAGAACTAATTTACAATGTATTATTTTTGTCAGTTTATTCACTCAAAGTACTGTACGATTCTGAGGTACATTTACTTTAGTTGAGTATTTCCTTTTTATGCTACTTTATGCTTCTATGTCACTATAATTCAGATCGAAATATTGCACTTTATACTGGACTACATTTATTTGACAGCTGTAGTTACTGGTTACTGTTCAGATTAAGATTTTACATAAACAAAAATGTGACATACTAATTTAACCAGTGCATCCCAGCCTTTTTGGCTTGTGACCTCTTACAAACAAGCAGTGTACAGTCGGGGCGCTTCGTCACATTTCAGACGTCTATGATTTCACTTCAAAATACTCCGGTGGTTTCATTTAAATAACTGTTCAGGGCCGAATGAGAAAAAATTATCCAATATTTAAAAAAAAAAATCAAAGATTAGAGAAAAGTCCAAAAGAACCTATCCAATTTTGCGTATCAGAACTTTGTTTTCTCTTCTTTCTGACCCCATTAATCATCTCACGACCCCACAGATTTATCTTGTGACCCTTTAAAGGGGGCCTGAGCCTAGCTAAAACTAGCTCCACATCAACCAGCTCCAACAGTAAAAAGTTACTTTCAAATTTATGCATCAGTATTAACAACCTAATAATGTCACATAGGATAATGTAACAAGTACAGGGGCCATTATCCTGTGTGTCTGAGGCAGTGTAATTAGCTCTTCTTCAACCAGCTGCAACATAAAATACTGCTTACTGCTTAGTATACTATGTATATTCATGCGTAACTAATTATAATCTAGTAATATAATACATAAATAATAATATAAGACTGACAAGAGACATTTTTCTATCCTTTTTGTCCACTTCCTCTGACATTGACAAAGTCACCTTTTTGTTGATGGTAAAACTGCTCACGTTCTCCTTCTTTAAATGTGTTCCAATAAAAAGGCACAAGAAATGAACCGCGATCTCTCTCTATTTATTTTAGAGGCCTCTATGTGACACCCTCATATTACACTCCATTTTGACATTTCATTGCACACATTTCTGGCAGCTGCTGTTTTGACTGCAATCTCACTCATAACATTCACTAGATCTTATCAGTGCCACGTTCCTTTAACTGCACTTCAGTTTGTTACACATTTAGTCTTCTCAGCTCCAGAAAATACATTCATCTTGTTATTAAAACATTCTTACTGACATTTCTTACGATTATTGTTGGTTATTTTCACTTCTAGTTAACAGCGCAGCTTACAATTTTAACATAACCCATGTTTTCACATCAGGATTTAGATCTCATTTATTCTTTTTCACTCCCAGTTTATGTAGCAGGGGTACTAGGATCTCAACTTATTTGACAGTATGTATTCAATGTATTCAAGGCGCTGCACAGCCACAGAGGTGTTTTTAATCATTCTGGCTGATTAGACCCCTGCTCAGGTTGATGGTGGGCGGAGCTATGCTAGGTATTACGTGAGGTCACCGAACGCCACGTACCAATAAGAACGATAGCGTGATTATGCATGCATCTAATTATACATATAATTTTTGTCCCACATTAACAGACGCAACAAAGCTAACAGGAGAGGCAGAGCACATCAACCCAGCCCAGTCTGTATACGTCCTAACAGGAGGTGTAACCAGGCAAAACAATTCAAATCACCTGTGTAGGTTTACCATGGCTTTGCAGGGCCTTTAAATGTGATTCATGGTTACGGACAATTGGACTTGTCGTAGTAGGAAATGCACAGGTGTTACTAATAACATAAACGATGGCTCTGTTCTATTCAAGAGTCCCTGATCGCCATGACAACGAGCCAGCATGAACATTACCAGGACCCTGAAACTTGAGCAGCTAAATGGAATTCATCCATCATTAATGTTATTATTTACACCTGTGCTTTTCCTACTGTAACATTTTGAAATGTGGTCCCTGGAAACGTGTTCCATTATTCGCTGTGGTAACAGTCAATACGTAAAAAAAAGTCAATATGGATTTGAAATTCAGATTTTGTGTCACTTTTACATTTTCATCT
The DNA here is from genome assembly GCA_011952105.1 of Coreoperca whiteheadi. Lineage (NCBI taxonomy): Eukaryota > Metazoa > Chordata > Actinopteri > Centrarchiformes > Sinipercidae > Coreoperca > Coreoperca whiteheadi. The sequence continues at coordinate 20,310,226 of CM022470.1, forward strand.
CTGAGCCTCTTAATAAAAAGGGACACAGACAACCAGAACAACAGGGGCTGTAAGTTCAATGCTCTGAATACATCTAGATAAGCAGCGCCCTCTTCTGATGGAAACACTCAACTACAAGTAAAAGTTCTGCATTCAAAACCTTACTTAGGTAAAAGTATGTAAGTATGATTAGCAAAATTTACTTAGTGTCAAAATTGAAGGTACTCATGGAGAAAAATGCTCCCTGTTAGTGTTTTACTATTATGTCTGATGTTTCTAGATTAATATTACTGCTGCATTAATGTGTGTGTTGCATTTTGCTGCTGTAGATGTTGAAGGTTGAGCTAATTTGAACTATCTTACAAACTGTTGGGTAGTTTTATCTAGAGCAATGCATCATATTCTATAAGATCATCATGTGTTCGCAGCGTCGCTGTCCTGTGAGAACCACGTATCTCTAAAGAGTCAACTTTTCATGAGCTCAGAAAAACAGCGCTGTTTTCGGGCTTTGTGACGATGCATTTTTCAGCTGATCCCATGGGGTTTGAATAGTTTATTTAGCTTAAGAATTAGGAGACGTTTCTTGACTCATGAAGAACGACGTCATCCTTCAGTTTGTCAGAAACATTCAAATTCAAAATCATCAAATCTGGAGATGCATGGTTTCACTGGGAGGGTATTAAAAACTGTAATCTGAAAAGAAATGAGTAACCATAGCTGTCAGCCAAATGTAGTGGAGTAAACAGTACAATATTTGTCTCTGAGATGTAGTGGAGTAGAAGTGTAAAGTTGCATAAAATGGAAATACTCAAGTACGAATCTGTACTCAGTGCTTGAGTAAATGTTCTTAGTTACATTCCACCACAGCACAAAATAATGAAAAAGCACTACAATATTTACTCTTTATATACCTTCACCAAATATCCAGACATCCTTAGGCCAAAATTATGATTTGGGAAAGAAGAAAACAAATAAAAGAATAAAAATCCTTCTGCCGCCCTCTATAACCCTTTGATCAGTTTGTGGCCCTCGATGCTTACACAGACACACGCATTAGGGCTCACACTCTTTCCTTGTCATGTGCTGACACAATGGAGGGAGTGAGGGATTTTGATCTGAGTATTCTATTTTATTGTATTTCTTGCACAGTTTGGTAGCTTTTCAGTAGCGTGCTTTGTTTAAAAGCACTTCAGAAACACACTTGACTAACTGCCACCTTCACAGAGTGCACAGTATGGGGTAATCAATCAGAGTCGGTAACAGAATGACTTCATTTGCTAAGTGCATGCATTTTTCTAGATGGCACTGGTGTAAAAATGTCAACAAATAACTAAAATAACACACTTTTGCACACTGTAGCTACAGAGAGAGCTGCAAATACCATATAGTGCAAGATGTACACACAATTAAACAAATATGCCATGTTATTTTCCTTTAATCTATTAATATATTAATATTAATGTAATGTTCCACCTGCCTGTGGTTCTCTTAGTGAGTTTATAATAAAACTATCATAGTATTCACATGTGACCATATCATCTTACGCTCATAATTTGGCATTACTATTATAGCGGGTCTATCTGATGTTATAAAATCATTTCAATTATACATTTTATCTTTGGTATTTGTGTTGATTTACTTATAGAATGGAACAGAATGAGAGACAGTTACATCAAAAGCATGTCAACCAGGAGCCTGTCTGTAGGAGAACTCTGTACTTTCACAAACTATAGGCACAACAAAAATTCTGCAATCCTGCCAAAGCCAAATAAAAGCAGACATTATGTGGCCTAACCTTTCACTCCATGGGTGCGTACTATAGGCTATATTTGACTGCATTGCAAGAAAAACAAATACATAATTAGGTAGAGCTGACACTGTCTCAAGTCTGAGAGCATCATTCATAACCTGAAGGAACAGGCTGACACATAGCTTTTAGCACTAAACAGCAAGCCATATTGCAGACATGCTGACAGTGCCAACACACGGGCTCAAACTCGACCCGGCTGCCTTGACTCTAAAACACTCAAAAATCTGCAAGTTTTGATTTGTCCTGTGTTGTTGGTGAAGTAGGTTGTGTATGCAGTGTCTACTCTATTGTAAGTGCAATTGTGCTTGGTTATATTGCAGGGTAATCTGCATATTGAGTGTAGTGTTTCATCTTAAAGGGAAATGGTGCAATATATTCATTACTGTAAAACTGGCAACATAAATTACATAAGTTTTTGTATATGTTATGCACTATGGTATTAATATGACCCTCGTATATAGAATCATAGTATGCCTATAAAAAAAAGCATCCTTTTGGATTTTCTTTTCTCTTTTGATATTACAATATTTTTTTATACATGCAGCTGCGGAGGAATAGTATTCTTCAGTTTCTCTGTGATGTTGGTCAGTATCCTCTGTACATCACACCACCGTGCACGTGCGTTCACCGTAAAACGTGATGGTGGCTGTCGCACGATGGTTCGGTCTCTGCAAGAACCAATAACGACGCGGAACTGGAGGAAATGTGGATATATTAGGGAATAGTGCGCTTTGCAGTTGGTCTGCGGAATGTACTGACAGCGCCGAGTCCAATGGCAGCTCCGCGAAGTGGATTGTGGGAAGCGTAGTCCGACAGCGGAGAGAAGGATACGCTCAGCGGTACGCCTTCTACTACATGCCCCAGAACACACTGCGGCAAATGAGCTGTGTGTGTGTGTGTGAGTGAGTGAGTGAGTAAGTGAGTGAGTGAGTGAGGCAGAGAGCGAAAGGGGAAGATTTTGGGATTCGCCTACAGACTTTGGACCTGAGCTGTTGCAAAAATAATGGTAAGTACTCAAACGACAAACAAGGGATTCTTTTAAATAATGATACGTCTTTCTAACTAGAAAATAACACAGAATTCCTGTTAGTGGTTAGTAGAGTTTGCCAAAGACCGCTAGCAGCAGTGATTGCTAGTAGAAAAACATCAGCTAACTTAAGCTAGCAAATAAGCCACTAGCAAACGTTAATTAACGCAGTTTTAAATGGTTGTTGGCAAGATGACGGTTGATAAGAAACTGCACTGTGGGCTGTCGTTTATAGTAGCTAACGCGCGTAAAACCCATAACGTTATATATTTGGCGTATGAAGATTTAACGCTAGCTAGCTAGGTTAGCTCTCGGCGTTCAACTTTGGACCGTTGAGTGTGTGTTCCGCCCCCCTTTTCTGTGTCGAGGCTCCTCTTTACTGGAATCTCCTGGCTCGTGAAACGAGACAGTGGTTGGAGCGGATTAGAGGTCCTGGATAGTTTCACCGGCGGATTCTGCAGCCTATTAACATATGAACTGACAGTCCGCATACCTTTCTGTTTACATCAGTCTCTAGTTGTCCGGATCACTGCTTTTTGGCTGTCACTTTTCCCTTTTCCCTTTGTCTCTTTGCTGCTCCCTCCCTCGCTGCCTCGCAGCCTCCCCCAGTGTGTTTGAGGGTTTGCAGATGCTGGTTACCTTTTACAGCTTCCGCCATTAATTTGTCTATTTAGAGTTAGGGTCAGGGCGGCCTTCAGGCAGACAGCTGTTGTATTTGCTGCCTCAACTGTGTGTATGTCTCATGAGGAGGATCACTAACTTCAATAAGAGAGCAAATATTATCTGCGCATGCCCGGGTAATGCACAGATGTGTACATTTGTACAATGTAGAATCCAAAAAGAAACTTCTTCTTCTTACTTACTTACTTACTTCTGCAAATTGGAATTTCCTCTGTTGCTGTCATTTACATATCTAGGTCACTTTCAATTACTGTAGGAAGCAGTCAATTTGAGCAAAAGTAAACCATGCTAAAAGCAATGTTGTGATACGTCTATTTAGAGCTTTTTGGCGAGAATTAATACAGCTTTCAGAACACAAATATGCTATTGATATGAAAATATCCTTTGACAAAATACTTGTGAGAAAATTGTGGACAGACAACATCTAGTCACATCACAAGATCAGTATTTGATGGATATATTGCCCAGTTCTAATGTTTTTGACACGTAAATTACTGACTGACTGAACTTTGAATTTACCTTTTTCAGCCATTGCAGACTGAATATGTGCTTGGAGTCTCATTTTCTTTAACGCTTTTACAAACAATAAAAAGAAAAACAATCCAGTTGAACAAACTTAACCATAAAACGGTCTTGTTTGCTGTAAGGATTGAAGTGGAATGGTCATTGTGTTTGATTGTGTTGTTGGGCCTCAAGCCAGGGAAGTATGTCAAACTTCTACTCAATAACTCCACTGTCCTCTGTACAAGATCCATGTTGCACTTATGTCTCCCTGCACCGCCTCTCATCCTAAGTAGCTTTCATTTTTTGGGCCAAGTTTGGGTTTTTCTCTGTTAAAACTTAAAGCCAACTTGCAGCTAGCGTCATGTATTTATCCTGATTCCAGTCAGGCTCCTGCAGTGCTGCTAAGAGGAAAATCACCAGATTTATTATTATTTTTGGACTACGTGTCACAACTTCTTTCTCCCACTCTCCTCCCCACTTAATTTCTCTTCACCTCTCTGCACCCCTCCTTGTCCTCTTTCCCCTCCCCAGCCCTAGCAGTCCAGCTAGCTGCTAGCGTTTCCTCGTGCACTTGTGTGTGCTTTGGGTTATGAGCAGCGGTAAGACGCCTCTTTTCAACCGATACTCCGGAGGAGCAGCAGCTGCCGCCACAGCACCCATCCCCAGCAGCCCCTCTACCCCTCCAGCCGACTCCAGCAGCGGGGTGAGAGACACTAGTGTGCCATGGAGAGGGATGTTAATTAAATAGCCACATTATGCTTGTGTTGTTTGATGTATTCCTGCTATAATTACTCTTTTTGTTTAAATTTTAGAGTCTTTTTATTTATTTATTATTTGACAGGGACCGTACAATCAGACATTGCCACCAGAAGGTAACTGATGTCTTGTACAAGAGGTTTCTAGCCACGGGCTAATTTACAACTCCAGTCCCTGGCTAGGCATTTAAGAATATACAAAATGAGAAAAACTAAATATAAGTAAAAGTACATACAAAGAAAAATAAAAAACAACCCAGTTCAATGTTCACGATGTTGATGTTCTTTCAGTGAGTTCTTCAGTTTGAAAGAGAACAGCCTCAATTCTGATAGCGAGTTTAGCTCCACCGTTCCATTCCATACCATTCCATAAATGTGATCCTTTGACTGAAAATGATGATTGACCTAGAACAGTTCTGCACCGTTTGACTCTACAGTTCCCACTAACTGCAGCTCCTGTTCTGACACCATTATATCTTAACTCCATACTGTCTCTTACTTGTCTGTCTATCCATCCAACCCTCCTTTCTTCAACGTAGAGCAAGATGGAGGCCTCATTTGGCCCTACCTTCTCAGCCGTGGCTGCTGGAGCTAAAGGTGATACGCAAATAACCTTCCCCTCCATTAAATGCTCTCTTTTCATGCATTACTCTTTCTCTTTTTTGCTTGATAGTCACTGAAGTACTGGCATTATTCTTTGTGACTTTGCTTTCATATATTTTCAGCAGAAGGGTCCAGCACCTACAAGCAGCATAGAAGAACTCCCTCCACCTCCAGCACTCTAACCTACTCTCCCCGGGATGACGACGATGGAATGGTACACTCTCACACACATGCCCTTTTGCATTTTATGTTTTATCCAATCAAGCCTAATAAATTCAACATCTTAAAGACATCATCATAATAAAGATTACTGAAGGTGGTCATTTTTGAAGAGTTCCGCCAAACTCCCCAGTGTCAAGTCTCACATTTCATCTCATCAATTGTGTGAACTAAATGATGGAACGTCCCACACATCTGGATGTACTGTGGTACTATTAATGTATGAATAGGCCATGATCTCTTCACTCCTCTGCTTCCTCCCATGCCCTCAGCCTCCCATTGGTACTCCTCGGAGGTCGGATTCAGCCATCTCAGTCCGATCTCTCCATTCCGAGTCCAACATGTCTCTGCGCTCCACTTTCTCTCTGCACGAAGAGGAGGAGGACCCGGTATGACGTATATGTCAGCAAACATAAACATATGCTCACAAACACTTGACAAGATAGTTTTGGAGCTGAAACCACACCACAGGCTGAGCAAATGAACATATGCGTGTGTGCGTTTTTGTGCAGGAGCCCCAGGTGTTTGCTGAACAGCCGTCAGTAAAACTGTGCTGCCAGCTGTGCTGTAACGTCTTCAAGGACCCCGTCATCACCACATGTGGGGTGAGTTTACTTCTGTCCTTTCCAGCCTATCCTCCACCTGTCCATCTTCCTCATTCTCTTTGCCCGCTCTCTGATTTTCTTTTCTCTTCGTTAAGCTTGCCTCACCCTTCCTGTAAAAATCTTTCAAAAAGTTTTTAAATTAAGAGTTTGTCCATTGAGATACAATCGTATTTCCCTACAGCAATGGGGGCTGCTCCTGGATGCTACTATATCAGAATGAGGCTAACATTAGCTGCTCTGTCCTGCTCTTTTAATGGATTTGGGAATGTTTACACACTAGCAACTCCAGCCAAATTTGTTAGTTGAGATAGCTTAACCTTTGCTAAACACATTGGTTAGTCCTCATCCTAAAAGATTCTTCTCTTCTAATGTTAAAAGTGAAACATACTGTTTAAGAATACAAACAAACTGCCTTACTACACCATGTGTAACACTGTAAGCTAAACATGTGGACTAAAATTTCCTTCTGCCTGTTTTTCCTCCTTCCTCAGCACACCTTTTGCAGACGATGTGCCTTGACTTCAGGTGAGATTTAAAATATGTTGGTGACAGTAATAGATCGACGTCATGATTGACTTGTCAAACACAGGAGGCACTACTAACATTAATTCACTACAGCTGTAGTTAAAAGTGTAGTTTGTTATAACCTTAAGTACATGGCTGCTCTCCTCACAGACAAGTGCCCAGTGGATGCGGCTAAGCTAACGGTTGTGGTGAACAACATTGCTGTAGCCGAGCAGATCGGAGAGCTGTTCATTCACTGTAAATACGGCTGCAGGGCCACAGCCAGCGGTGCAGGCGGGGCCACAGCCCCCACCTCCACAGTGGCCGGGAAACCCGGAGCGTACGAGGTGGACCCACTTGGCTGCCCGTTCACCATCAAACTGTCCACACGCAAGTAAGGACTACAGAAAAGGACTTGATAGGATGTTGTATTTCCACTGCTTACCTATGAATGTAAAATGACATACTGTAAAGCAGCAACACATTGCAATGCTGTGACCAAACTCACTGTACCGCTGCAGAGAACACGAGGCCGGTTGTGACTACAGGCCAGTCCGCTGCCCAAACAACCCCTCCTGCCCCCCGCTGCTCACCATGAACCTTGAAGCTCACCTCAAAGAATGTGAGCACATCAAATGTCCACACTCCAAATATGGGTGAGTCCTAAAACACACATAAGCGTGTGTGCAAACACATTTACAATTATTTTACGTCACCATCTCCACTTCGTGTACAGTATATGAGAAATAATAGAACTTATCTATTTGTATTCCATATCTTGAAATCCCTCTTTTTGATTGCCTTTTTTTTTTTCAGTACCATTTTTTTCTACTGTCTCTTCTTCTAATCCTATATAACACAGTCCTCTACCTGCCACTAATCTGCCTCTCCTCTCCTCCTCGACAGCTGTACGTTCATTGGTAACCAGGACACGTATGAAACACACCTGGAGGTGTGTAAATTTGAGGGTCTGAAGGAGTTTCTGCAGCAGACTGATGACAGGTGATCAGACTCAAACTTCACACATCACAAGTGGAGCTATTGATTGTTACAAAGTGTTTTTTTTTTTCTTTTTTCACCTGAAGAGTTCAAATATCCAAAAATTTGTTAGATTGATTGGTTTTTTGTTCAGAATAGAATTCACAATGTCAGTCAACGTTTAAGCTTAATTAAACGCATCATTGTCTGTATGTATGTAATCTCTGACCCTTGACCCTGTTTAGGTTCCATGAGATGCAGCTGACTCTGGCCCAGAAGGACCAAGACATTGCTTTCCTGCGCTCCATGTTGGGCAAACTATCAGAGAAGTTAGATCAGTTAGAGAAGAACTTGGAGCTCAAATTCGGTAAGAATACATTCGGCCAAGTTGAACGGGTACTCTGGCCATTCAGTATGGGACTTCCATAAAGTTAGGGGACCTATGTGGCACGTATTTAAAACAAGAAAAAATAAGTGTGGTCAAAATCTGTGCAGCAGAGGTTGAGATAACCCTGATGACATCTCTGTGGCATCAACAGGGTTATTTTTTTTCCAAAGGTTCAAGCTACAGAAGACATGCAACTTTTTCACAGGTTGAGGAGTAAACTAAAATTCAGATTCAGCGCTAGAAGACCTACTGAATATGAGAGTGCATTTTGTGGTAGTCTGTTTAATTTAGATCACATCTGACTCCTGCATACTTTAAGAAGAGTTTAAGTCCACAACATGGCTGCTGATGGATCAATATTGTATAGAAATATTGACTGGAGAAAGGTTTATGGGGGCCACCACAGGGTCCTTACTGTGTTTTACTTCCTTCTTCTTAAAGTTATTGTGCCTGTGCATGTGTTTCAGATGTTTTGGATGAGAACCAGAGTAAACTGAGCGAGGACCTGATGGAATTTCGTAGAGATGCCTCCATGCTTAACGTAAGTGTGTTTGAACGAAGAGACCGAGACGAGTGTATGTGTGCATCTGTGAGTGAGAATAAAAGTTTGAATTAGGTAGCCAAAATGGAAAAATTGGACTAGGTTTGTTATTGTAGGTGTTACTTGATATTCAGTCGCATACAAGTAGAATAAATCCCCCAATCTATTGTCTGTCTCTGCAGGATGAGTTGTCCCACATCAACGCCAGGCTCAACATGGGAATCCTGGGCTGTAAGTATCTGCCTGTCTGTCTTCCTTTTAAAAATCTCTTTCTCCTTTTATTATTGTTCACCTCTGTCAGGGCTGAATTTTTGAATGATTTGAAATCCAAAATCTAGCTCTGACTGTCTTTTCTGGCTTTTCCTTCTTCTTCTCCCTCACTCTCGCTCAAATTCCTTCACCAACCTCTGTCTGTCACTTCCTTCCTCCTTTCCTCATCTACCTCTCTGCCCCCCTTTTTTTAATCCTTCTGTTTCAGGTTCAGTTATACTCCTCTCTTGTTTAGTTTCCAATGAAAAATACATATCCAGTCTTACCCGTCTCTGTGCCTGTGTGTAGCATACGACCCGCAGCAGATCTTCAAGTGTAAGGGGACATTTGTTGGCCACCAGGGTCCTGTGTGGTGTCTGTGTGTCTACTCCACTGGAGACCTGCTCTTCTCTGGATCCTCAGATAAGACTATCAAGGTAACATCAGCACACACACAAAGGAATTGAACGGCAGACATTAGCACTGCGTAAATAAAACCACATCCTCCCAGTTTCATTTTCTTGACGCCCACTGTTGACGCAGTGGAGAGACTTCAAACTTATGGATGTATTCAAACTGGACTTTCATCTTCTCCCGAGTGCCCCCACCACAGCAACCCCTTACGGTCATTTTCTTTTCTTTTTTGACGCAGGGCTGTTTTTTTGCCTGAACACCACCCTTTTTCCCACCTACTTCCGCCCACAACCATCCTTTGTATTGAAAATCTGGAATCATAGATTTGTTTTAATGCTAGAAGACACGTGAACTGAAAAAAACCCCTTAAAAAGGCTCTAGCTAAAGAGGCGCACACAGAATAACACATAATGAATTCTACATTTTTTTGTTGCCTTTTGTAAGTATGTCAATCCATCTCCTCTCTTCCCCTCAGGTATGGGACACCTGCACCACCTACAAGTGTCAGAAAACCCTCGAGGGTCATGATGGCATCGTACTGGCACTGTGTATCCAGGGGTAAAAAAAAAAAATGCTCACATGCACTTAAACGACACACGCTGTAATCTTAAGATGCATGACAAGTGGGAATGACCAGACCTCCCCCCAAAGCATGACTCAGTCATATATTTTTTGTCTCCATAGAAACAGGCTATACAGTGGCTCTGCAGACTGTACCATCATCGTAAGTAACATTCACCTCCCTGCTTCCTCTGTGTAAAGGCAAACTTGAACCGTTTGAATTTGTTGCATAACAGAAGTTATCTTTTGTCTTTTTGTTGTATGTCTTGCTGCTGTGCATCTTGCATAGGTGTGGGACATCCAGACCCTGCAGAAAGTTAATACTATCCGTGCCCATGACAACCCCGTATGTACACTGGTCTCCTCCCACAACATGTTGTTCAGCGGCTCCCTCAAGGCCATTAAGGTACAGTTATAAACATGATATGTCATCCAGTGTATGTTGGCGTTTCGCCATTTTAAAAACTTTCTGCGCAGACATCAGTTTATTTTAAGTCATGGTTTATTTAAAGTGCATTATCACATGAAAGTGCATCAACACACGGTACAACAATGAAAACAAAAGAAGACCTAGCATGCAGAACAACTGATAGATCATTCAAAGGAAGATAATAAGTAAAATATAAGTACAGAAAAACATTGAAACCAATGACAGTGAAACCAACAAAGTGCGTTTTTATACTTCTTTCTTGGGACTGAACCCAAACTGTCTTGGGTAACTTGAGGCAGAAGAATGTAGGAAGCATGCTGGTGTATATGGTAAAATAAAATCTCAGAGGTATCAAGATGCTGGCCCTTGCAGTGCTTTATAGTACAGGGTGAGTACTTTAAATCAGCTCAAGTGTGTTTGGGAGAGATGAATGCATGGATCAATCTCAGTATGAGATAAAGAGAGAAATGGACAGATTCTGGCTTCATCACAGAGATGGTAAAAAGTTATCTTTTACCTGTTTTGCTCTGAGAAATTACTCAACCATCAAAATGCAGACAAGTCATCTTTAAACAAATGTGCGTGTTTGGTTGTTCCAATAATGATCCTGAATACCAATAAATTCACTGGGTTAGTTTTGGCATGTATAACCGAGTTTCCCCTCTGGGATTAATAAAGTATTTCTGATTCTGATTCTGATCATCACCATAGCAATGAAAGTGGACCACATAATTACAAATAAAATCACATTATGGCGACATGTACCGTATGTACAGAAGAGAAGAAGACCTAGGATGAACCCTTGCAGTACACCAGATGTAACTGTGAAACAGTCAGAGAGGTTGTTATTAAAAAGTACACAATGAGTTCTGTAAGAAATAAAGAATGAAACCATGGCAAATCACTGACATCAAGCAGTAAAACTAGAGACTTGGTCAATAGCAACCAAAATATCTCTTCTATATCTATATCTGTTTGTCACCTTGGCCAAAGCAGTTTCAGTGGAATGGAGTGCGTGGAATCCAGATTGGTTATTACTGTACAGATAAATGGTGAGTTGACTTTTTCAAGCAGTTTTGACATGTGCATTGTGTTAGAAAATGGTCTGTAATTACGGAGAATGTAAGGTTCAACATTTGATTTCTTTAGAAGTGGTTTAAAAATTGCTGTTGCTTAGCCCGACTTCGCTGCTGAGATATGTAATAAAGAAGAGTGTACAAATGTGACTCTGTAGGGAGAGGCAGCAAGTAAGGAGCAATGGCTGTAGCCTTGTCTTTGTTACCATGGTTACAAGCGAGCAAGAGAAGGAAAGGGATGATTGTGTGTGTATGTGTGTGTGTGTGTGATGTCAGTCCTTTTACACAGGGACTTTCCTTTTACCCAACTCCACTCTGCCTCCTCTTCCTGTCACCCAGCTTCTCTCTATTTCAGCTCAGTGACATCATGCACTTCACTGTGTCACCACTGTGTATTCGCCCCAGCGCGTTTCAATGTTCAGCATGTGTCTGTGTTTTTAATAAGGTAGTGAAAGTACATTGTTATTACTCAAGTAATAACTGTAAAACAAAAAGTTTTACAAAAAATGTTTTGTAATAGAAACATTTTGTGATAGCAGTCATGTGAATATTGTTGATTTTGTTTGTATCCACATGCACAGCAGCTGTTATTTCTTAAATGAATTGTTTTTATCAAGTCTAGTCTCTTGTGTAGTTTGTAGTCAGTAAAGTTTTTTTTTTTTTTCTTTTAGTTCCAAGTTTTCATCATTGCCATAAACATTATCGGTGTGTGTGTGTGTAGGTGTGGGACATCGTGGGTACGGAGCTGAAGCTGAAGAAGGAGCTGACCGGTCTGAATCACTGGGTTAGAGCACTGGTGGCCTCCCAGAACCACCTGTACAGCGGCTCTTATCAGACCATCAAGGTAGGTGGAGGGTTGGGGAGATATTAGTAGTGTACGGCAGGCCTGTCAGCTTTGGATTTCTCCACATGCGTACATGGGGCTGTAGTAAGAGAGATACTCAATGTATAAAGAGTTTGTAGGGTGGAGTATTTTTTTTTTTTTAGCCTTTAACAAGAGCAAAGAGTGTAAGGAATGGATTGAACTGTGTGTGTGTGTGTGTTAATTTGCTTTAAAGGTCCTGTGTGTAACATTTAGGAGGAGCTGTTGGCAGAAATGGAATATAATATTTATAAGAATGTTTTTATTAGTATATAATCACCTAAAAATATGAATCCTTGTGTTTTCATTACCTTAGAATAAGCCGAATAAATAGCCCTACCCTGCAGTACAAGAGCAGTGCTGTTTCTTTATTTCCATGTCTTCTACATGGATCATCAGCTGGTGAGGACGTTTACTTTTGGCATAGGGCAGCCATCTTTTAGCCGGTATCACGTACGTAGCCATCAAGTGCAGATTTAAGACCCATTTAGAGGCTTCTTGTTTTAAAAGGAATCAGCTGTAAACATTAGAAAGGTGGTCAGTTAAATAAATGGCCTGCAAGTTCATTTAAGTACATAATAACTGTGGCTGCTGCGACCTCAGATGCAGTTATTCAAGTTTTGTTTTGTTATGAAATGCAGCAGAATGAAGATTTGAAAGTGTTGTGTTTGGCGGGTGCTACAGGTTCATCTGCCAGTGACAGATTTGAGTGGGATTTGGAAGGTGGCTGTTGTTAATTTTGGAGTCAGAGCGTTAAAAATAAAAAAGCCGTAGGAAGGAAGAAAGAGTTCATACTGGCCCTATGGTTCTGTAAAGCTGCCCAAGTAACTTTAAAATAAAGCTCCACATGGTTTATGGGAATGATCAGCACAGTTAGAACACTTCTTTGACGAGTCCTCTTGGTTGATACGTACGTTTAAATTAAGGCTGCATGATATGGTAAAAATCAGATTGCGATTAGTTTTGGCAGATTAGAGTGCGATATGATTCATGATTAAAATGTGAGAATGATCATGTTGGGGAGTCTGTACGAAACAAACATGTTTTCTTCCATCTGGAGAACAGGATTTGTAGGCCACAGCATCTCTGCAGCACCACAGTACTTCATTATAATGCTGTTTTGTCACACTTTGACCTTTTTTTTATCAAAACAAATGCAGCTTCTGATTTGGATATTGCATTTGGCCATGTTGCAATTTTGATAATATTTCCATTAATTGTGCAGCCCTGGTTTAAATACATACATGTGAGCATGTGTTACTACGTAAAGCTAGGTCAAGGCCTTCATGTGTTGATTAGCCATGGTTTTAGCTATTATGTCATCAGTGTTGCCCCCACTGTCACCCCTGAGCACAATCTGGGTGTTAATTATTTGGAGTACAGAAACCTTGTTGCTGTAACTGTGTGTGTGTGTGTGTGTGTGTGCTCTTGTTTTACTACTACACTACGGGTCCCTACGAAGATAGTGCCGCAAACCTGTGTGTGTGTGGTGTGCAGTGAAAACTGTTTGGATATTTTGTGGTCAGTAATTCTGACTGAGTTCTGTTGTCTCTATGTAAAAAAGACTTTGCGTCTCTGTCTGACTGTCATCTTCATTCACTGCCTCACGGTTGAAAGTGCTCTGTCTGTGTGTCCCGCTGTCTTGCTGTAGTCGGTCACTAATGAATACCTCAGGGACGCTGTAGAGAGATAAAGAGAAGGACAGAAAAGAAAGCAGAGAGAGAGAAGGACTGGTTGTGGCTGTGGAAGAATGAGGAAAGGGAGATGAAAGGCCAGACAAAGTAAGCTGTGCTCCTTTTTTTTAATGGTGCTTATAAGCAGAGCAGTTAGTCTCTAGCCAGTACTTAGTCGCGCAAGTCGTTTAAAAAAATGTTTTGCTGCAGAAATCGCCTGACAAATGTTGCAAATATTCAGTGAACAACATCCCTTTGAACATTTTGGCAATTAAAGAACTTAAACTACAAAGTTCCTAGAAGAGCGTTTAAACATAAAACTCTTTTTGCAGAGATTTATTTTTTTAAATAAATTTTATTTTATTAACTTCTTTTAGTTTGTATTTTTAATGTTTGATACGTTGGGCTCATTAGCGTGCTTTTCAACTGTGGCTACCAGTGTACTCTATATGGAAAAAAAAAGAAAAAAGAAAGACAACCGTTGGGACTTTTTAATAGTTGCCCCAGTAATTGATGAGACTGCTAATGATTATCCGTTGGTATTTTAGCCTTTATTGGACAGTATAAAAATCATGAAGCATGGAGCAGTCAGAAAGGAAGACGCCTTGTGAAAAAGCTCATGGGCTAGATTTGAAACCACGATTTTACATTTTCATGGTGTGTCATTTATGCTACATTCAGACAAACAATAGTACTGCAACAAAAATGCATTGTGACGTGTAAATAAGCAACTGTTTGCTAACATGTTTAAAACTTTATATGGTGGTAATATGTCAGTGTTGTGTTTCCAGCTTGAAGAAGTAGTAAGAACACATTTCCTGGTTACAGCTTCGTTGTGTAAGTTTTCCTTAAAAAAACCTTTGGATTTTCTGGCTGTTGGTTAGACAAAATAAGTAGGTTGAAGATGCCACTAGAAACGTGTAGTTTTTAATCATTTTATAACTATATGACTAATCCAAATATAGCTGCAACTCATACTCAGTGCCAGTAGCATAAGCTATGCCTCGTCGTGTATTTTGGTAAATGTAAAGTGTGGCTTTTTGTGTGTGTGTGTGTGAGTGTGTGAGTGTGTGAGATTGAGACAGATCATTTATCAAAGAGTATGATCTCTCTTTCACTGATTCATTGTGATTGGCCAGCTAGACTAGCCGGTTAAACTAGTGATCGCCATGGGTGTTGCCATAGAGATGAAAATTTACAATTTGCAGCTGTTGACCAACTCACTTTTTCCACTGCTGACAACGTGTGTGTCTGTGTGTGTGTGTATATTTGTTTTCATTTTTTTTTATCTGTCTACACCCAAGATACTCAGTCACTCTCACTTCCTCTTCACCATCCTCCTCGTTCGCATTTAAAGTGTCTTATTTTTTCCCACCACCCCCCTCTGACTCCCTCTTTCTCTCTCCCTGTCTGTCAGATTTGGGACATCCGCTCTCTGGAGTGTGTTCACGTCCTGCAGACCAGCGGGGGCAGCGTCTACTCCATCGCTGTCACCAACCACCACATCGTCTGTGGCACCTATGAAAACCTCATCCATGTAAGGGAGACACACACACACACACACACACACACACACACACACACACACAACTGGGTATATGTTTTAGTTTTTTGATTTCCATTTGACTTTTTTTCATTCCTGCCTCGTGAGCAAAACTAGAATGCATCTTGTAAGACATGAAGTCGTTTCTGGCTCCATTTATACTTAGCTGTTGTTGTTTTTTTCTCTCTTTTTGCCCCTTTGAGTAATCAGATTAGATTCACATACTGCGTATCCAGTATGAAGGCAGGGTAAAATGCACTCAAGACACATGAACACCAGACTAAGATCCAATGTGGTGTTTTTACTGGTGGTGATTGTGATGATGAAGGTGTTTGTGTCTTCTCTCTAGGTGTGGGACATTGAGTCTAAAGAGCAGGTGCGGACCCTGACAGGTCATGTGGGAACAGTTTACGCTCTTGCTGTCATCTCCACCCCTGACCAGACCAAAGTGTTCAGCGCCTCCTACGACCGCTCACTCAGGGTGAGAACGGACAGCGTGTCCATTTACACCTGACTCATACACGTATGATGTCGTGTGTTGTAATAAGCATTTAAATAGGAATGATTAAACAGTATTCTATCAAAGCACTTTTTAAGTGTAGGAGTATCAAAAAGACACTGTAGCATACAGCAATACACACTGAACTATGTTCTTACTCATATGATGACAGAATCTTTAAAGCAGAGGGTAGAAGTTATGTTTTATGATAAGCAGCAAGTATTGTATACACAAACTTAAGTTAAATTGTTGTATATGTGTTATCTAGGTGTGGAGCATGGACAATATGATCTGTACCCAGACCCTGCTGAGACACCAGGGCAGTGTAACAGCTCTGGCCGTCTCCAGAGGGCGCCTCTTCTCTGGAGCTGTCGACAGCACTGTCAAGGTAGGACAGATCATCTCTCCATCAGCTGCTCCACATACTGTGCATCGCTATCTGTCTGTCCCTCCCTCTATTCCGTTGCTCACTCCATCCATTGAAACTACTGTCTGTTCATGCTGCAGGTTCACTAGCCTCTTACAGTGTTTTCTGCTTTATTCATCCAGCCATTCTATATATGTTATGTATGTCAGATGTCTGTATCCATACTACACTTCATATTTTCATTTCTTTAACCTTTGTTGTTTTTCAAATGGGATAGAAGGGTCAAACAGAACCTTATAGAAGCTGTAGACCAGCATTGTAAAAAAGCGTATCACAATAAAAGCACTTAAAAATCAATTTCATATCACAAAAATCCAGACATCCCATCATGTGTCTTTCATCTTTGCTTTCCATCCATATCTCTTTTATGTTAAGTATTTACAGTATGCCTTTACTTTATGACAAGATGTAACTTCTATTTTACATTTTTGGGATCTTCTAAAGTAATTTTTTATTTCTCTCCCTCTCTCAGGTGTGGACATGCTAAACAAACAGTTTGCTCTGCAGGAGTTCAGTCAACTTCACCTCTCTTTGTGTATCAGAGAGACGCTATGAACTGTAACCTTTCCACATGATTTCCTCCTCCGCACCCATTTCTTTGATTGTGATTTAACGGCCACAGGCCGATAATAACCGGCATTTCACAATCGAGCTGCATCAGAAACTATTTTACTAAATGTTGCTTTTAAAAATTAAAACAAACACTCCGACGCCTGCACCCGATTGCCAGGGTTGAGGGTCAACTCCGAGTCACGCTCCTTAGTGACCTCATCACCAGTGCATTACGGGGCAAAATAGGACAAGCTTGCCTGACAGTTGCACCGCACTGCGCCAAGACCGACTGATTGACTGGACGCTGCACTCCTGTAATCAGAGCAGGAAGCAGAGTTCTTTGAAACTCTACATGGTCCTGCCTGCTTCTTGCGAACACACCTGCCATTTAAGAACTGTACTGATGATGCATAATGCATACTGTTCAAATATGTCTAAGGGCTGGTTTCACAAACGTGGAGTGACATCATAAATCACAAGTTTTATCACGATATGATATGTTGATTCTTTGGACAACAAAACCATATTTGTTTATCACAAAGTCTGCTTTCAATTAGATTCAGGTTCCTTCGATAGTCATATGCCCATTTAACACAATCAGTTAAATTTATATCAACTCATGTCGTTGACCACTGATCAATGGATCGTTGCACCCCTAATTTCCTCCCTCCTTGTTCATTGTGTGGCTGTCACCTATTTGAAGTCTGTGAAACCAGCCTTTATAAAACCTCTTGTAATGAGTAAAGACTTTAAAGAGAATGACAGATCTATAGATTTACTGAGTTTTATATTAGTGCCATGATAGAGCTGTATTCAGAGCCACTCAACGGTTGTACAGTAGTGTAACATAACAGGGCCGAGCCTGGACATGTGCCAATGAGAATGACTCGCACTGGCCTACATAACAGAAAGGGAGCGAGGAAGACTGTGCGTGTATGTGTCTGTTATTGTGTATATGTGTGTGTTTCAATGAGTGCCATATGTGTGGATGAAAAATAAGGAAAGACTTTTCTCCCCGCTCTGTCGCTCCCTCCTCCCCCTCTTTGAACCACAGAATAACAATGATTGTTGTTTTATGACTAACACTCAATAGACGAACAGTGAAGGGAAGCAGTTGATTATGTGGAATTAACCTTAAAACTCCCCGAAGCAAATGCAGAGAAAGTGCCATTGAGCTGAAGTGAAGTCTCGCTTTCCTAAATTATGTTTCAGGACCCATATTGGGTTGAAAATATGAGAATAAATAGACTAAATATGCCTGGGAGGGAGATTTTAAGGTCATGAGATCGTGTACATCCACACCAAATTTAGACACATGGGGTATATGAGGTTTTTACAGCTGTACAGATGTATTTTGACTTCATTTCGATGCAGATCTGGCCACTACTTACTGAATCCTTGGTGAGAAAGGTAGTACGGAAGAGATTAAGTGTCTTCACTGGTAACCGTCTCAGTGATTTCTTGTATACTTGTATAATGATGTAAGCCTGAGATGATCATTGCTCAATAAAACTGTTGTACACTTTGAGAGCTGTTGATCTGATTTATTTCAACAATATATGTACACACGTATACATATGCACATGTATATGTACATATACATGCGCATAAATGATGTGTATGCAATGCATATGTGTGTATGTATATACATATATATGTATGTATTGTACATATGTATGTACATGAATGTATGTGTGTTTGCCTTTACATATGTATACATGTACAATACATTGTATGGACATATGTACGTGTGTATGCATGTATGTAGGTATATATTGACATAGGTATTTATGTATGCATGTATATAAGTACATATATATGCATCTATGTATATACGTATGCATGTACATATGTATACATGTACATTGTATGTATGTTTGCATGTACATATGTATGTATATTGTATGTGTGTACGTATGTATGTATGTTTTCATGTGCTTATGTATGTACGTAAGAATGTATGCATGTATGTACATATGTATGTACATAAATGTGCATGTATGTATGCATGTACGCATGTATGTATATTTCCATGTATGTATGTATGCATGCACAAATGTATGTGTGTATGTATGTATGTATGCATGTACATATGTTTATATGTATTTTTGTACGTATGTATTTATATATGTACTCATTTATATACATGTACATATATATGCATGTACATACATCTGTACATGAATGTGAGTATGTATGTATGCAAGTGCATGTATGTATTTATGTAAATTTTAATGTATGTATGCATGCACATAAGTATGTACGTACGTATATATATTTATGTGCATTTACATATGTATACATGTACATTGTATGTATGTATGTATGTATTTTTGCATGAATATACATTTGTATGTATGCATGTATGTACGTATGTATGTTTCCATGTACTTATGTATATATGTACGTAAGTAAGTATACAAGTATGTACATGTGTATGCATGTTCGTATGTATGCATGTATGTATTTATGTATATTTCCATGTATGTATTTATGTATGTATGTATGTATGCATGTACATTGTATGTATGTATGTATGTAAGTGTGTACGTATTTATGTATGTGCGTATGCATGTATATATGTATACATGTACATATGACTACATGTACATTGTATGTATGCATGTATGTATTTATGTATATTTCCCTGTACATATGTATGTACATGTGTATAGATGTATTTATGTATGTTTGCAGGTACATATGTATATATGTACATTGTATGTATGCATGTATGTATGTATGTTTGCATGTACATATGTATGTACGTATGCATGTACATATGTATGTATGTTTGCATGTAGGTATGTATATATCTTTGCATGTTCCTATGTATGCATTTATTCATGTATGTATGTATGTATGTACTTTTCCCTGTACATATGTATGTATGTACGTATGCATGTATGTATGTTTGCATGTAAATATGTATGTATGTATGTATGTATCTATGTATGTATGTATGTATTTATGTATATTTCCCTGTACATATTTATGTACTATGTTTGTATGTATGTATG
>CM022470.1:20335711-20484213 GCA_011952105.1 Coreoperca whiteheadi
CACACACACACACACACACACACACACACACACACACACACACACACACACACACACACACACACACACACACACACACACACACACACACACACACACACACACACACACACACATGCACATACATACATGCATCCATGCACATACATACATGCATCCATGCACATACATACATACATGCACACATATATACAAACATGTACATACATACATACATATGTGCAGGCACAGATACATAGGTACACAAACGTACATATGCATATGCATGTACATATGTACACACATGGATACATATGTGAACACGTACACACATGTACAAACATACAGCCATACATTTCCATATATTTGAACATACATACATATATGTGTACATACATACATACATGCATGCTTGCATACATACATATTTACATGCACAAACATACGTACATACACACATGCATGCCTTCATGTACATACATATGTACATGCAAAAATACATACATTCATGCACATACATACATAAATATATATATACATGCACACCAATACATACATACATACATGCATGCATGTGTACATACATATGTACACGAAAACACACATACATGTACATACATATGAATATGCATACATATGTACATGCACATACATATTTGCATACATACATATATACATACATACATAGATATTTACACGCACATACATACATACATACATACAAGTACAAACATACATTCATAAATTCATACATACATACTGTACATACATATGTACATGCACATAAATACATACATACAAACGCATACATACATATATACATACATACATATATACATACATACATAGATATTTACACGCACATACATACATAAATACATACATACAAACGCATACATACAAACATGCATACATATGCACATGTAAACAAATATATATGTACATGCATACATACATATGCACATCCACGTACATACGAACATGCATGGATATATATGTGCATGAGTACACACATTTACTTGCATACATATGCACAAGCGTACATTCATAAATACACACACATACACATACATGCATGCATATGTACATGCACATACATATTCATACAATATGTACATGCATACATGTAAACATACATACATTCATGTATATACACACACATACATACATACATACATACATACATACATACATACATACATACATGCATACATGCATGCATATGTACATACATATGTACACGAAAACACACATACATATGAATATGCATACAAATGTACCTTCACATAAATACATACATATTTGCATACATACACACATACACACATACATACATACATACATACATACATATGCACATGCAAACAAACATGCATATATACATGTATACATACACAAACATGCACACATGTACATGCACATACATACATACATGCACAAACATACGTACATACACACATGCATGCATTCATGTACATACACACACATACATATGTACATGATTGCACATACATACATAAATATATATTTACATGCACATACATACATACATGCATGCATATGTACATACATATGAACACGAAAAACACATACATGTATATACATATGAATATGCATACATATTTACATGCACATACAAACAGATTTGCTTATACATATATACGTACATAAATGGATACATATGTGAATACGTACACACATTCATACATATATATGTGTACATACATATTTACATGCACATACATACATATATTCATACATATGCACATGCACGTACATACGAACATACATGGATACATATGTGCATGAGTACACACATTTACTTGCATACATTCATAATTTCATACATACATACTGTACATCCATATGTACATGCACATAAATACATACATACAAACATGCATACACACATGCATACAAACATGCATACATATGCACATGTAAACATATATATATGTACATACATACATAAATATGCACATGCACGTACATACATACACATACATGTACATACATATGTACACGAAAACACACATACATGTACATACATATGAATATGCATACATATGTACATACATGGATACATATGTGCATGAGTACACACATGTACTTGCATACATAGGCACAAGCATACATACATACTTAGGTACATGCATAAATACACACACATACAAATACATACATACATGCATGCATATGTACATGCACATACATACATAAGTACCTGCACAAGTACATGCACATACATACATGAATGCACATACATTTTCATACAATACATGCATACATGCATACATGTAAACATACATTCATTCATGTATATACACACATACATACATACATACATACATACATACATACATACATACGTGCAGAGGTACATAGGTACCCAAACGTACATATGAATATGCACGTACATATGTACATACATGGATACATATGTGAATACGTACACACATGTACAAACATACAGCCACACATTTCCATATATATGAACATACATACATATATGTGTACATACATACATACATGCATGCTTGCATACATACATATGTACATGCGAAAATACATACATCCAGGTACATACATATGAATATGCATACACGTACGTGCATTCAAACATACACACACACACACACACACATACAAACATACATACTCACATCCATACAAACATGCATACATACATACATACATTTATACATGCAAACACACATATTCATGTACATACACATACATGCATACATACATATGTACATATAACATACATACATACATACATATTTGCACACATATACAGGTACATGCAATCATGTACAAACATATGTAGTAACATATACATACATGTACATACATGGAAACTTATGTGCATGCATACACACGTACTTGCATACATACGCACAAGCATACAAACATCCATACATTCATATGTACACACACGTACACATACATACATGTACATACATACATTCAGACATACATATATTCATGCACATTGTACATACTTACATATGTACATGCACATACATACATGGAAACGTATGTGCATACGTACACACATGAACTTGCGCACACACGCACACACACACGAATACAAACATGCATACATACATACAACAAACATATGTAGTAAAATATACATTCATGTACATGCATACATATACATATATGTACATAAAACATACATACATACATGCGTACATACATATGTACATGCATACATACAGACATTCATATACATGGGCCAGGTCGCGGGGGCAGCAGTCTAAGCAGAGACGCCCAGACTTCCCTCTCCTCAGACACTTCCTCCAGCTCTTCCGGGGGAATACCGAGGCATTCCCAGGCCAGCCGAGAGACATAGTCCCCCCAGCGTGTCCTAGGTCTTCCCCGGGGCCTCCTCCCAGTTGGACATGTCCGGAACAACTCCTCAGGGAGGCGTCCAGGAGAAATCCGGAAGAGATGCTCGAGCCACCTCAGCTGACTCCTCTCGATGTGGAGGAGAAGAGGCTCTGCTCTGAGCTCCTCACCCTATATCTAAGGGAGCGTCCAGCCACCCTGCAGAGGAAACTCATTTCGGCCGCCTGTATCCGGGATCTTGTCCTTTCGGTCATGACCTAAAGCTCATGACGACCATAGGTGAGAGTAGGAACGTAGATCGACTGGTAAATAGAGAGCTTCGCCTTGCAACTCAGCTCCTTGTTTACCACAACGGACCGGTATATCGACCGCATCACTGCAGAAGATACACAGATCCACCTGTCGATCTCCCATTCCGTTCTTCCCTCACTCGTGAACAAGACCCCAAGATACTTAATGCATTGACTTTTTGTTTTGTGCTTTGTCATCCGTCTCTTCTTTCTTAGTGTCACTTTCGGCAGGTATTTCAGTGTCCGGAGATGTATCTGGGTCGGTGCTGCTGTGTCTATGGTGCAGGGGACGAGTGGCTCGTTGGGCTCCACCTGGAGCTGCTCGGTTGTCCGTCTGGACCCATCATCCTTCCTTATGTTTTACATCCCACCATATTCAACATAATTACAGATATATACAACAATTTTGCCATTCCCAACATAACTGTATATGTTATGATTTTTATGCTATGAATCTATTCTGTACTTAAGACATCTATTGCATGTCTGTCCGTCCTGGGAGAGGGATCCCTCTACTGTTGCTCTTCCTGAGGTTTCTATAATTTTTTCCCGTTAAAAGGTTTTTTTTTTTGGGTAGTTTTTCCTTAATTGAATCGAGGGTCTAAGGACAGAGGGTGTCGTATGTTACAGATTGTGAAGCCCTTTGAGGCAAATGTGATTTGTGATATTGGGCTATATATATAAAATTGAATTGAATTGAATTAAACTCCTCCACTTGAGGTAGAAGCTCTCCACCAACCTGAAGGGGACAAGCCACCCTTTTCCGGCTGAGTACCATGGCCTCAGACTTGGAGGTGCTGATTCTCATCCCTGCCGCTTCACACTCGGCTACAAACTGTCCCAGTGAACGCTGAAAGTCCTGATTTGATGAAGCCAACAGGACAACATCATCTACATGAACATACATACGTGCGTACATGTACATACATACGTACATATTTACATACATACGTACATACGTATATACATGGGAACTTACGTGCATACGTACACATGTACATGCATACATAAATACATACACAAATATGCACATGCATACACATGTACATGCATAAATACACACGTACGTACATACATACATATATGCACATACATGCATACATACGTAGATGCATGTATACATACATGCATGCAAACACGCATCTACACGTACATACGCATGTATAAACACAAATATACATATATACGCATACATACGTTGGGATTCAACATTAATATGCCTCACATGGCAAATAAATTGAGTCTCAAAATATAAGAAACTATCAATTTGAATGTCAGATTAATAATTACATGAATAACTATAACCCAAAATTACCATTAGTAGGTGAAGGATTTGGAATTCAAACATAGAAGACGTTGGCAAATTATTCACTCCTGTGAGACATTAAAGATACCAGCATAATTATACACAAGCATTTATTTACAAAGATAAACAAAGCAAAAATACACTATGAGGACTAACTAAATACACTAACTACAGACAAAAAGGTTTGTGTGTGTGTGTGTGGGTGTGTGTCTGTGTCCGTCCAAGATGGCTGGATGGATGAAAAGTGGATCAAACAAAGAACGCTAAATCAAATTGGCGGTGAGGCCATAAAGAGGTAGTGTTATGAACATACATATGTACATACATACACATGGACATACATAAACACATACGCCAAGATGCTGTGTGTAGCATAAATAACATCAATTTAGCAGTGGCTACCAGATTAACGAAAAGATTGAAAAAGAGTCACAACGATAAATCTTAATGAAATCAAATCAGTAATGTCACGTATGCAAAGTTAACTAAACAGTTCTGGACTACGCCAAGCACCGTGTTCAGCTAACATGCTAACATTCGTCCTAACAGTTGTCCTTTGGGACGAAGAGAGGTTGCTTTGGGTCACTGTTGCTCCGCGGGCCGGCGTCTGTCTGAGCGGGCCAAGCAGGGCAGAATTGTGGTTCTGGTAGGGAACGCAGCTGTAGCGATGTAGTTGTGCAGGCTTGGCAGATGTGTGGTCTCTAAACGCCTGTTTTTGATCGTGCTTGGTGTAGTTAGCTCGATGCTAACTGGCTCCGTTGCTTCTTAAAGTTAGCTGCAGGTTTGCTGCCAACTTGTTGCAATAATCTTATGCAGGATCTCGCATCGCTGCTATAAGAGTGAGAGTTCAGTTCTGCAGGAACGCAGGCTTCTAATTTGTGGCCTTCTGCTGGCTGGTACAAGAGAGACAGAGAGAGGGCGGAAAAGGTTCATTAACCGACTGAGCAGTGATCTGCACTATTTATCTTGGCTATGCAAAATAGTCAAAAACAAAATCTAGATAAACATGACAAGTAGCACCATATAAAATACATAACCCATATTTCTCACTTACTCTTGGGGTTAGTGAGAACAGGAAGGTTAGTTATGTAAATTAGTTAGGTGAGGTGCAAAGAGTGGCAGTTAATGTAAATAGGACAGGTGTATGACTAGCTGTTTCATAATGGGCTGTGTCCTGAGCTAGTGTTCTAATAGTGGTCTTACAGTGTAAATATTACAAGGAGCTGTTCCAAGTGTACTTGCAAATTAGACAGTGGTGTCTGAGTCCAATTAGAATTTAGGCTAGACTCAGCTAATAGCATGTCTGGCTTTACTGAGTTCAGATAATAGAGATTGCTGCTGTTGCTACCAAAACCAAATTTGACGTGCTGTCACTGTCTGATGGATTATGACCATGTTCTGAGCTGTGGTCAGAGATGCTGGGGTCATCATCTGAAGAGTCAAGTGGCTGGTCATTCTGCTGGGCCAGAATGTCTGAATATGGCCTCCTGCAGCTTCTGCTTGTGGGAGTGCCTATCCCGATGCAGTTGGGGGACATGGGGGTTACGCTCGGTATCCGTGCGCTGCCTTTTGTCACCCCCTTTCAAGCTGTTGTGAGGGTGCTGTTCTGAGGCAGGGGGTCTATGAAGCTGCAGTGTTTGAGCTGGCAGGCTCAGTGGTTTTACCTGCTGCTTTGGAATTGACAACAGTTTCCCAAGCTATCTGCTATTTTCCTTAGCTCCTGCATAGGGGGGGGGGCTACCTTTCTGCGTCGTGAGTATGTATACGTGGTGAAGATTGCAGAAGAACAAGGACTTGAAGCCTAATGCATTCTTTCCCTGGGAGTATGCATGTCTCAAACGTTTGTATAATCTCTAGGATGTTCACGACGAAAATGTTTAATTTGGAGGGCTGCAACCATTGAGGCAATCTCATCAGCAGCAGATGAGAATTCTTCTGTCAGTGCCTGACGGAGCTCTCTGTAATCATTTCTGACACTGGGAGGTTGAGAATGGATAAACTTCAGGATAGCTTTAGAGCTTGTTTTCCACGCAAGTTTAACCATCTCTCTTTGGGTTGCATGGGGCAAGTCAATTAGATTGTGATCTAGTTCCCTAAAATGGTCATCAAGTGGAAGCGGAACTTAACCTCTCACTAAGGGAGGAGTGCGTCAAAGTAACCTGAGTCACACTGGCTGAACGTCTGTTGTGAGGAGAGATGTTTTGATTTAATCCCTAACAATTTCTCCATGTGTAAAAAGAGATTTGACTCTGCTAAGTGCAGGTCTGCCAAATAGCGCATGGCTTTCTGACTAGCTGTCTAAAACTTCATGGAGACAAGCATTTGGCGCTCTAAGGGACTCTATCTCCATTTCTAGGGCTGCTTTGCTCTGAAAGGGCAGGCTGGTATGCCTGTAGAAGTTCAGAAGCAAGCATTTTAACAAGAAGCCTGACACTTGACACTGAGGAGCGATGCTATTTCTTTGCTGCACTCACTGGAATCCAACCTGTCGATGAATTCAGGGTAGCCGGGCTTTGGGCTCTGTGGCAAGGAATACATAAACTGCTCTACACAGGGGCTCTCCATTGTTGAATCTGGCAAGGAGGGTAAAATTAAGCGGCATTAAGCAATGTGTTTGATTATGGTGTTGTGTTGGCAGACACGTAGTGGTGTAGATTGGGCAGTACACTGGCCTAAACTAACAATGTGGCCTACACTATCAAAAGTAGCTCTCTGTGGAAGAGGGGTAGCTACAGCACCATCTAGTGGGTCTGTACATGCACATATATGTAGGTGCACATATAAATGTACATATAAAAATCATACACAATACAAACAAGTACATACAAAATCATTTCTGACTCACTCCATGTCTTCCAACATGACGTGTCCAATCTTCCTCATGCTGATCACTTTTCATATTCAAAATAGTTTAAAAAAAAATAATAATATTTAAACATAAATATGTAACTAAATACCTTTTTTAATGGCTACAACAAGTATAGTAGCCTTGAGTACAGAGAAATTGTCAGCTTGAGATTTGTGAGCGGTTCATGAGTTGATTTTTCCGTTAATGCAGAAATAAGCCATACCTTTTTTATTTGCGATTTTTTGGTCTACATTTATACATTACTACTAATACTATATTACTACTAAAAAGAACAATCTCTGGGGACCCTAAAAGTGTGTTAGAATCGTCAAAATACATTTTTGGGCATGTATTCTGTAACGAAATACATTTTGAAAGTATCCTTTCCAACACTGTACATGTATGTATACATACAGTACAAATATACATGTCTGTACTACATACACATGTTTTAACTCCAATTAAAAGGAGTTAGTTAGCATTCAAAGACCCTGTGTGTAGCATAAATAACTAACATCAATTTAGCAGTGGCTACTACATTAACTAACAGGTTGTGTCCGTCCAAGATGGCCGCTTGGACCTCAAGTGGATCAAACAAAGATGCTAAATCACAATGGTGGTGAGGCCATAAAAGGGGGTAGAATGTACTGAAGCTAAGGCTTAGCTGCATGGTCAGACAAAGGGAAATGTTATTGTTACATTAACACAAGTGTGGCTCAGCTGGAGGCCGACAAGAGGTGTGTGTTTGTGTGCTAGCAGGTAAAGGTGCTCTATAAGCTAATAGTGCCCAGTTAAAAGGAGTTAGTTAGCATGCAAAGACGCTGTGTGTAGCATAAATAACTAACAACAATTAAGCAGCGGCTACCAGATTAACGAACAGATTGAAAAGGAGTCACAACGATAAACAACATCAGTAACTTCAAGGAAGTTAACTAAACAGTTCTGATCTAGCTAAGCCCCGTGTTTAGCTAACATGCTATGCCCAGGTGTTGTTACCATTCGTTTGGGACGAAGAGGGGTTGCTTTGGGTCGCTGTTGCTCCGAGGGCCGGCGTCTGTCGGTGGAAGCGGGGAAGAATCGTGGTCCTGCTGTGCTGTTGTGTGTGCAGAAGGGGAGACGTTGTTGTCTGTGGGCAGTTAGCTTCGCGCTAACTGGATCCGTTGCTTATTAAAGCTAGCTGGTTGACTTGCCGCTAACGTGTTGCAATAATCTTATGCAGGATGAGTTCAGTTCTGCAGGAAGGCAGGCTCCTGTGTTGCCGCTGTCTGGCACGAGGACA
Source organism: Coreoperca whiteheadi (assembly GCA_011952105.1). Classification (NCBI taxonomy): domain Eukaryota; kingdom Metazoa; phylum Chordata; class Actinopteri; order Centrarchiformes; family Sinipercidae; genus Coreoperca; species Coreoperca whiteheadi. Next base: position 20,344,771 of record CM022470.1, read on the forward strand.
GGAGGAGAAAAGAGACGGCGTGTGCACCTCTGCTCGGTGGGGAGAAGAAACAGAGCATAGGTGTGCTCACCTCATTTCTTGGTCACTTTTGGGGTCATACGTCAAACAGACGTCACTGGTGTGTTCATGGTCTCAGGGATTGTGGGAGAAAAGGGAATGCAGTCATTTTGACAAAGTTCAGTTAAAATTACCCACATGAATGAACTCGTCCGCTGAGTCCCAACAGTGTGGATTCTTTTTTCTCATCCAAGAAAACGGAGGGTATAGTTTTTATTTCCAATTATCATCACAAAGTGATCTCATGTTTTTCTGACCTGCGGTGATGGAATAACAGTGTAAAAGCAGACACTGGCTGAAATCCTGTCGGAGGTGGGGGTAAAAAGTGGGCCACTCTTGTGATTCAGGAAAACCTGAGATAAGCCCAAAGATAGCTGGCTAACCCACTTGTCACACTTTGTGGGGCAGTCCCCAAGTATGCTCAAACCTTGCTTTATGTTTCTTTATACTTCTTTATATTTCTACTATGTTTATTGTTTTGCTCCAAAAATACCAAAGCAAATTCCTCCTACGTGTAAACCTATTTGGCAATAAAGCTGATTCTGATTTTTTTAATAAGCATTGACTTTGAGTGCTGTATCTCATGTATTGCAGTCATGTGCTGCCCCCTGGAGGACGACCTTGACCACAAAGAGAGGCTGAGGATGGTGCAGTTTGTATAGAACATTTATTTATTCAGAGCAGATGGCCATAAGATGCAGTCACTGCAAGCACACCACTGTTCAGTCACTACAACACACACACTCACACACACAGGTTTCATACAGTCAATAGCAGAGCAACACATAACACACACACGGCTCTCACAAGCACTCACATACAGTCACTGCAGAGCAGAGGAGACACCAGTCCAGTATCCGTTCAGATAAGCACAGGCGGAAAATAAAATGTAAAAAGCTTGGCTTTTTGTTTTGTTAAGAAAGAAAATGAACAGTACTTTTGCTCCACAACATATTTGACCATCTGTGTTTTTTTCACCATCTTTATAGCCTGACCCCAATCCCCACACGCCCAAACACAGTTCGAAGTAAAGCTTACAACATGAGAGATTACCAAAATGAGACCCAAGGAAAGAGGTGAAAAGGGCAAAATGTAGCTTTAACATGACACGGCCGAGTTTAAAAAGCAATACTTTTCTAGCTGTAGGCGCCAGCCGTGAGGGGAGGCAACCAGGGCATGTCTGCATTGCTGAAGCAAGTGTGAGAACTAGAGTTGACCTTTGACCTCTGTACGGCCTCAACAGTCTTGATCAGGGGAAGTTGCCATGGAAGTTATGTTACCACGCATACACGCGCTACAAAATAGAATTTCACATAATCGCCAGGTTGGAAAAATCAAGAGTACTTTGGTTTTTTAACGCAATGATGAAATCTGACCTACGCACCAGATGTAAGCGAATTGAAATATACACCTACATTTATCACATTTCTGGTAAAAGCTGGACCAACCATCATAACTGACATTTTAATGATTAGTGTCCATTACAGGCATGTTTTTAATGAATCTACAGTTAAAAGTAGCAGTTTGACATTTTGGGAAATCTGTTTATTCGCTCTTCTTGAAGAGAAAGAATAAGTTAGATGAGAAGATTGATACCACTCTCGTGTCCGTACGCTATATGTGAGGCTACAGCCAGCAGCCAGTTAGCTTAGCTTAGCACAAAGACTAACAACATGTCGTTTTTACACTTCGGTTTTTGTATGAATGAACAAACAAGACATAACACTGTAAATTTGTGAGCTCGCTAGCTTCACCCCCCCCCCCATTTCCAGTCTTTATCCTAGGCTAAGCTAACCGGCTGCTGGCAGTAGCTTCATTTTCACTGTACAGACATGAGAGGGGTATTAATTTTGTCGTCTTATACTAAGCAAGAAAGCAAACATTTCCCAAAATGTAGCACTTTTTACTACCTTTAATGTTCTGACAAAATAGCACATGAATGCAACAGCTAACTTGAACCAGATGGTGCAATTTACGTTCCTGCACGCACGCGAACACAATGTGTGAAGTGGCTATCTTCCTGTTATTGTCCAGTCAGATGGAGAAGACTCAGTTTTAAAAGGAAAAATTAAGACTGTATGTGTTAATTTCAAACAGTGATTGTAAATAACAAGACAGCAGGTGGGAGAAAGATGTCACTTGTGGCAAATTAAATAACAAAGCAAAACAGAAGAGAGAGATCGCCACATATATTTTACATACCCATCTACTGTATTGTAGTCAGACCAAAATCACAAAGCAAGGCACATGTTTCAAAGAAAAAAAATGAACTGAACATTGCATTTAAAATCATATAAAAATAATAAAAAGGAACAACAAGAATTGCTTGTATTATTCAGATCGCCACACCTGGACACATGTACACAAAAAAACGCTTCCTGGAAATATCCCAACATGGTATCCTACAATGATTCATCAGCTCGGACCACTTAAGCATGGAGAAGCAAACTGATTCAACACTCAGATTAGTTTTGTTTACTTTGAAAAATAGTTTTCAGGATGACACACACATCATAAATACACTTCTTTTTTTGTTGCAAATATCCATATATATAATCTCTATTTGATCATAATTTAAATACCACAACTATTCTCTGAATTCTTATTCATTTATATATTGAGTGTGGCTGCTAAGGGACAGTGAAGCCTAGATTTTCTTAATGGACTGAGGTGCAAATCGGAGTGTTACACCTCACTGGATGCAGTTTCTGGTTGGTTTGAGGAACTTAGATGGGCACTCCACCAGTTTTACACATGAAGATCAGTTTACTAGGCCTGGTTAGTACAGCTCAGCACATGAAAGTAGTTGTATAATGTCCTCTGAGGATCTGGGGGAGTTTTCTCAAATGTGAAACAAATAACCCTGATGATGTCATAGTGATGTTTTCATGGTTATTTCAGCGAGGGCTTGGAGAGTACTTATTTATAACAGAAAGCCTGTGTTACAAAATGGGGTAATGGAGTTTGAAAGACAAAAGGCCACAGGCTGGATCCAAGCTGGGGTGCCCCATGAAAGAAACTATTGAGTTGCATTATGGGAAGCGTCGGATCCAGTGCTTTTGGAGCTTGACCTTGACTTAATACTAAATCACTGGAGTGCCCCTTTAAACATTGCACTGAAACAAACCACCCAGTTTCACAGATCTCTGCTGCCACTCGCTCCATCTTAGCACATTGTTTTTTATCCCATGGAAACGCTGTCATGGCAACACACTGTGTAGTAACCATGGTGATGCCGATGAGGATGGTGAGGGTGATGATGTAGATTGTCATGGCAACAAGGGGTGGGTGGTTAGGAGAGTGTGGGATGAGAGAGACAGAGATGGAAAGGTGTCAGGAAGAGTTTGGGTGAGTTACTTTTTATTCCCTGGTAAAAAACAAAAAATAGAAATCAGAGATCCAACAAAAAGGATTATTGATAAGTATGAATTAATATAGGGTCTTAAAAGTAGGGATGCACCAGTACTGGGCCGTTACTGACCTTATTCACTGGATCCGGTATCGGCCAGATATGACCAATCCTCATTAAAATGAGTTGGGGTTTTTTTTAATTCAGCGTCTCCACTATCACTTTCATTCACTCATTCAAGGATGCAGCTGACGGAGAGGCTCAGGCTTTAGCGCCATGTTACCTTACATAAAAATAATTCCAATGAGTTCCACACAGTGCAGTATTTATATATTTTAAAGTCCCCCTCCAGTGCAAAATGTGTGAAGTAGGGGACATGTTATGGTCAGCAGTTGAACTCGTAGTGAGAATAAAAATATTAGCATATATGCATTGATTCTGGATTTTTCAATGAAGGAGAAGGCTTTTTAATGATGGAGAAGATTTTTTAAGTAGGTAAATTAACTTTTTTGTGGAAAACCAAATATCAGACACAAATCTCTATTCAAATCATAGTGTTTTAATATGTCTTCAAATGTGTCTGGAGGGGATCTTTACATTTTTTGATCAAAGAGAGCACTAATACTGGATCGGTCATCTGTATCAGCAGACACCCTGAGCGAAGGTTGGAAAAAGATGGACCAATGCATTCCTACTTAAAAGTGTTTGAAAATGTTACAAGTTTGTTGCTACACCTTTGTGTTTTCCTCAAATAACAGTAGGTATCAGGAATGATTTGAAACTGTGGTGCAACTGAGCCCAATCTGACCTCTGACCCCAAGAAAAACCAGCAAACTGCATTACCTCTAACTTGCCTTGCCAAAACCTCGCAACCCGGCCCCCGATCCTGGCATCCTGAAATCCTTCTCCGAAACTTTGCCAATGTAATCCCCAGGACCTAACACCTGCGTTCAGACAACCTTCTGTAGCCTCACTGCAGTTTTCTCCCTCCCTGCCCTTCTCTCCCTCCTCGTGAATTGATATTGTGCGGGGTCCCATGTGTGTGCAAGCGGGCTGCATGGGTCATTGTGCTTCTCCTAAGTGTGTGTGTGTGTGTGTGTGTGTGTGTTGAGGGTGATTATGAGGATGCAGCAGAGTGTATGGATGCGGCCAGGACAGGAAACTGAATTTGATCCTGAAATTCCAACAATCCACAAGCTCACACACACACATCTGTCACAGTGTCTCTATCTCACACACACACACACACACACACACACACACACACACACACACACCCCTCAGGAGCTAATCAGCCTCGTTTTGGTCACAGATAAAAATCTTTCCACCAAGTCATTTACATCGTCACAACACCAGAGGTCACCATTCCACACAGAACCAAGACATCAAACCAAAGAGCTAGAGATTCATATTTATCGGTATATTATATATTACTGTGCTAATGCAGGACTTTTTCAGTAGATATAAACTCTCCATGCTTAGAATGTACACATACCATACTATGATTCGTTACACAGTTGGTTTTTCAATCAGTATTAGTTTAGTTTGTTTGTTCACCATGATAACTTCAAGAGTCCATGTGGAGTTCTAAAAAGACCCATGTTTTGATTGCAGTCTCTTCCATTTTGTTGCATTTCTTCATCGCTCCCTCTTGTCGTTTTTTTGTTGTAATTTTCTCTCCACGTCAGTCACTTTTTTGGTCCTTTCTTTTAGTGTCTCTCTCATCATCCATTCTTGCGCTCTCTCTTCCACATGTCTGTCCAGGCATTTGTGGCGCTGCGCCGTCATCATTTTCTTTTATCAGCGACAGGGGATGAGAGGAAGAGGAGGAGAAAGGAGGTTTTCCCGAGCAGCGACGGATGGACGACGGGAAGGGTGAGAAGGGGCTGAGCGCGGCAGAGAGAGAAGGATGAAGAGAAGGAGAGAGGGATAGAGAGGCATATTGCCCATTGTGCCATCTGAGTCACTCCTGATGCTGCGTTGACGTGGAGACACGCTGACTGGTTTCTATGGTTACTCCAACATGGCGTCTAGTTGGTCGGCCAGGTCATCGAACATGCTGCCGATGTCGTCGAGGATGCTTACCGTGGTCTTCTGCTCAGCCACAGAGCTGAATGCACACATGCGCGCGCGCACACGCACACACACACACACACACACACACAAGCACAATGTTATACCAACTGATGGGGAAAACTTCTTTAATTTAAAGATTTGGGCCTCTAGTTTTCACAATAGTATGTGCTCGTGGAAAGACCAGCAGTGATACTAAAAATGTGGGGTAAATTCACCATTTGGTAAACCCCGCCCTCCTGAGTTACTGTTGCCACGCCTTGTCAAGCTTTCCGCTCTTGCATTACACGTTTACAATGATCATGATGACAAATTTACCATCAAAATTCATTGTCATTTTTGAAACAATGGATCCTTGGTTTCATACAGAGGTAGACAAAAGCAGGCTTCTCATTTCTAACCAGTGACAGTCTATTTTGAAATGACAACAGTAGCTGGCAGATTTTATCAGCTGCAGCTAGCTATCTTATGAAGCTCACATTAGTTCCACAAGTTGGGTAAAAAATGCTGTCTCCGGCTGACTTTCTAATGTTTACAAGTGTCTAATTTTAAAACGAGAACCCTGTAAAAGTGGTCTTGAATACGCACTTGATGGCGACAAATATTATATCATGCTAATAATCTGGGGCTAAAACTTCATCTCCCATGCAAAATTCCTCACCAGTTGATGATTTATGTAGAAGACTTGGAAATACAGAAACAGCATCTTTCTTGTATTGGAATGTTGAGCTAGTCCTTGTATTATAAGTATACTAAGAAAAAAATGGAGTACAGCTGGGGCTGATGGGAATGTCATTAGTCGTATTTGGTCATAAACCAAAGCATTAAACTCACCTAATTTTGACCTGATGATGGTGCTAGAAGAAAAGGGATCGCCAAAGTGATTACAATGCATCCTGATGGGGGACATGGATATCTACCAAATTTCATGGTAATCCATACAACAGTTACACAGACATTTCCCTTAAAGCCAGAATGTCAAGCACATGGTGGCGCTAGAGCAAAAATCACAAAAGTCAGTATGATTCATCCTCTGGGAACCATTTTACATTTACATTTAGTCATTTAGCAGACGCTTTTATCCAAACCGACTTACATATGAGAACATTCACAAACCGAAGGCGCAGCTTCGGGAGCATTTTGGGGTTCAGTATCTTGCTCAAGGATGCTTCGGCGCATGGCTGGGGGATCGAACCGCCAACCTTCCGATTGGGAGGCAACCGTTCTGCCACCAACCCACGGCCGAACCATGACGTTTCATGGCTGAACTGAGTAAGCGGACTATTCATCGCACACCCAGCCCCGTGATCTATGGCACAGCCAAGCTGTAATCACACACTGCCGCAGCGTTATTATTGGGCATTACCCCCATGAAAGTAGAAGCCTTGGTATATGTTTGTGTGTGTGTGAGCATGGGAGTATACTGTATGTGAAAGATATGTGAAGTGAAGTGTGAAGTTTGCTTGTGTGAGTATATGAGACTGTGTGTGTGTGTGTGTGTGTGTATGCTCCTTACTCCTCCTGCCGCAGTATCTTATCCTCCACAGCCTGCAGTGCCGCGGCCAGGGACGCACTCGTCTCCTCCAGCTTCTGATGCACCAAAGAATCCACACCGAAGTCCGTCGTCGCTGGGGCCGTGACCCCACCTCCCGCCATCCCACTGTCCACCGACACCCCCCCAATGGAGGAGCGAGGGGGCTTGACAGGTGGCGGGGTCGGGCTGGGAGTGGCGGGAGTCTGTGGCGTCTGTGGTGTAGTGGGAGTCTGCGGGGTGTGGGGGCTCTGGGAAGACGGGCTAAGCGGCTTGGCGTTTGGTGGGCTGGGGATGTTGGAAGGGGGAAAGGAGGGGGGTGAGCTGGTCTGTCTGGCCACCGCAGAGTGATGCTTGACCGGGGCAGGGGCCGGGGTCGGGGAGGGCGGGCTGGTCATGGAGTGGATGAGCTTGGCCGGTTTGGGTGCCGTGGGCGGGGGCACCGGTTTCGGCGAGACAGGTGGAGGGATCTTCTTTCCTTCCACTACAGAAATGGAGAGAGAGAAAAAAATAGCAAGGCTGGATCACTGACTGGCATCTGCATCCTACGTTTTTGCCAGATTTTCCCTGTTCTGATTAGCTGTAGTTTAGTCATCTCGGTTGTGTGAATGTGAGGTCATATCCTCTCTATGACAGCAACTTTTCACCCCAACCTCAAGAATGGCTGTTCAGAACAGCTATAAACACTTTTGTTTTCAAACGTGGTCGGACAACACATCAAACGAATTCAGTTGTCTCTACCATACTGACATCTTTACAGGCTAGGGTAGCTTTAAGTATTCTTTAAACAAAGTGCTTGTTGGATGGTGTCCGAAAATTGTTTTTCCAAAACCAACAATTCAACATTCACACCTACTTTGCACAGCGTTTGGTCAGGATGTGGAGGCTCGACTACTACGTCCGTCCCTTTTTTTGTGGTGAGGTTGAACAGCATTTTGTACAAACGAGTTAGTTTTGAGCATACTGACACCTTTACAGGCTTGGGTAGCTTTAAGGCGTCAGTATGCAGTATGCAAAGTGCTTGTCAAACAGCACCTAAAAACCCCCTCACTCAAACCTTTCTGCAGTCTATGTAAAGTTCCGTAACCGACAATTTGTACAATTTATTGTGTCTCTTTATGGCGGCAGGCTTTTTGCCTCACCTTCCAGTGTGGCAATTCAGAACAGCCATAAACTAAAGATGTTGATTTTCCTACAAAGCGCTTGCAAATTTCAAATGATGACCTTCTGACCTGACACAAACACACAATCATAAACTAAGAGTACCTGGGCTTCCAGGCGTCCCAGGGCCTGGCAGGGGGACTCTCTTGTTGGAGGCAGGCTGTGGGGGGGTCAGTGGGCCTCCCTGTCTCTTTATCTGTGCCACAACAGGCTTAGGGGAGACAGGTGGCTTTGGTTTTCTCACCGGACCTCCTTCATTGCCTACTGGAGCTCCTTGGTCCACACTGTCCCTGCAAGGAGCAGCAGTCACCTGCGGTTGAGGTTGTTGTTGGGGTTGAGGTTGAGGTTGAGGTTGTGGTTGTGGCTGCTCTGTCACTCCAGTGTCAGACACCTGGCGGCGCTTCATGGTGGCCGTGCCGTTCTGGTAGGGTACTGGCTGCGTGGTGTTCGGCTGCCCAGTCCCCACAGGCTCTCCATTAGTCGCGGCCAGGTCTGCGAAGCCCTCAGGCTCCTTGTCGCGGCTCTTGGGCCGTCGTTTCACGGTGGACGACTCCTGGAGGGTGAAGTCGGAGCCGTTGGGGTGGGGCTTGGAGCTGCGGGGTCGTCGCTTTAAGGTCGCTGTGGCCTCAACCCTGGAGATGTCCTCCTGCGTGTAACCTCCGTCTCCCTGGGGACCCTCTCCGTCACCCTGCAGACAAACACAAAATACACACTAACGGAAAATTCATACATTCGTGACAAGAGGTAATTTTTGCACAAACAGTTAAATACACTGAAAAATATAAATTGATAACACAAATAAAGCTTACAGAACACAGAAGCCTCACTATGGATTTGTAATACATTCAAGCACATTTGATTTTAGCACATAGATAATGTAGATACAATAGATAGATAGATAGATAGATATATATAGATAGCTACCTGTCCTTCTCCTTCTCCTCGACCCTGGCGGCGGATGGTCAGGCTTCCCTCGTCTGCAAACGGCAGGTTCTCTGATGAACTGCCGCTACCTCCCGTGCTCAGGTGGGGGAGGATGGAGGGTGGGGGGGGGGGGGATTTTCAAGGAGAGGGGAGGTATCAGGGTGGGCAGAGGGAGGGGGGAAAGCAGAGGGAGTTGGCTGGTCACGCCTGGCAGCAGCAACCAGCTCAGTGACAGGGCCACTAATGGTCCGCCGTCGGTTCACCACCTCACCGTCCAGACCAATGGCATCACGTGTTTTCCCCACCTAGTAAACACACAACCATACATTTGTTTGATCATCATTTAGCTCATTAATTACATAAATTATACATCAAATTTGTGTTTCACATTTGAGAGAAGCAGACATATATACAGACAATTTTTCTACAATGACTCATACAAAATGCTTTCCACAATACCTGCAGGAAATTCTTCTGCAGTGCCATGCCTTTGGGTCCACCCCCTATAGAAGACATTTCCAACATGGCCGCAATGCTCCTCACACTACCCACGCTGCTCGTCTCCACAACACCTGTCTCCACGGACACCCCCAGGTCGCTGGCCCGCCGCTGTTGGTGATAAGGCACGTCCAACATCCCCCCTGTCATGGTGAGCGCGAGTGGCTGTGCGTTTGCATCCGTCAGGTTGGAGTTGGAGATGGCAGAGCTAGAGCGTTTGGGAGGAGGTGGGGGCGGGCCCTTCTTCTTCTGACGCAGAGCAAAGGACTGCGTCTGGTTGCGGTTGGCGTTCTTTTCCTGGTTGCGGACGGAGTGGCTGCGGCTGACTCGGTGGGTCACTGTGGCATATTTACCTCCTTCCCCTCTGACGACGGCAGAGCCCTGAGCTCCCACTACATCTGCTTCTCCTTCTCCTCCTCCGCCTACTCCCGCCTTCTCCTCACACTCACCATCTGAGACGGCGTGTCTGTTGAGGCTGTGGGCGCGCTTCTTCTGGAGCACAGGAGGCTCTGATCCTTCTACCTCAGCCAGCTCAGCCTCTGGTGGGAGGCAGAGGAGGGGGACCTGTGGTTGTTTGCTCTCCCTAACCTCCATGACCTGTGTCTGCGGATGGTGCTGAGGAGGAGCCTGGTGCTGAGGAGGAGCCTGGTGCTGAGGAGGAGCCTGGTGTTGCGGCTGGACTTGAGGCTGTTGTTGCTGGGGCTGAGGTTGGGCACATGGAGCTCCGCGGTGGGTTGGAGACTGAGGGGGGTGGGAACGCGGCGACTGAGGTCTCTCCCCCTGGATGAACTGGGGAGACGGCTTATGTTTGGCCTGCGGGGAAGCCGTGCTCTGGACGGAGGAGGTGGATGAGGAAGATGAGGTTCTAGTTTTGGTAGGGGTGTGAGGGGGCGTGTAGGGAGGCGCAGGCTGGGAATGGGCATGGGAGTGGGAGTGACGGTGTTTGCCTTGAGAGGAGACACTGCCTCTGTGAGAGGAGGTGCTTCCCTGGCTGCTCTGCTGCCTCATAGTCCGCGCCTCCTTCTTAGGTGGCCCAGCACCCCCGCCTCCGCCTCCTCCTCCTGTCATCACCTCATCATGGTCTTTGCTGAGGCTGCGTGTTCGCTGAGCTTTTACCTCCTGACCTGGCTGGGTCATTGCACTTTGTAGCTCAGTGCTCAATTCGCTGTCCTGGAAGGTGCTCATCTTTGGAGACATGACCTCTGAAGAAAGAGAAGGAAACCCTTAAAATGTATATGAATATTGATCTTAATAAGACAGGATGTCATGGCCGCACTGTTACAGAAATATAACTTTGAGGGAAAAATATGTGACCACTGAGAAATCTTGTTAGATTAAAGCATGCACACACTCAGCCTCATTCAAAGGGAATCATTATCAGACTCTCATCTGTTAGCTCACCGTCTGGAGGTGGACTGTCCATTGACACGACTTCCTGCTGCTGTGTGATTGGCGGCGGCTTCTTTCTGAAGGAGCCGCGCCCATCTGAACTGCGCTGCATTTCAGCCAATCGCTTCACAGCCAGCATCAGCTTCTTCTGGTGGCCTAAAATATTGAAAGATTGGAATTACAATTCGTGTTTAGTTAAGATAATTAAAAGAAATCCAATAACTTCATATAATATTTTTTTAATCAAAATAAATCATATTTTCTATTATTATTTCTATTATTATCATGTAGGTATGATTTTCTCTCAGCATAGAATGTGAACATAGGCTTCAAATTGAATCCCCAGAAACTAAATACCAGTATTAGTCCAAATATAAGACGGGTTTTTTCATCCTGGAAATACATCTGAAAAAGTTGGGTCGTCTTTAATTTGGAGTCAAGACTTTTAAATGTCAATATACATCCACAACAACAAATGGCACTTGGGGGATGGCAAGCCAGCTACAGGTTTTGGATGTTGTCTTCAACAAGCCATTCAAGAGATACACAGAGTGGCTCCTGTCTGGTAATCACGCACTCATACCATCTGGAAAAATTCAGAAGCCTGGTGTAGGCCTACATCTCGGATGGATCCTCCAAGCATGGGATGCAGTTTGCCCAGAGAGCATCATCAACAGATTCAAGAGATGCTACATATCTAATGCCATGGATGGCAGCGAGGATGACGTTCTATCCGCCGGTGGAACCAGAGCATGGGAGTGACGATAGTGAGAGTGAACACAGCGAGGCAGAGCCATCTGAGGAGCCAAGTTAGGCCAATTTGCACTACTGCAATCACGCCTGGGGTTTTGATGATTATAAATGATTATATTTATAAAAACAAGATTTGGTCTTCAAAAAGTAAAAAAAAAAATGTATTGAAAAGGGGGGGGGTCATCTTATAATCAGGGTTGTCTTATATTCGGACCAATACGGTGGGGTTAAAGGTTATCAGAGGAAGTCAAAAATACAATTGATCACATTTCTTGTCTTTCTCAAGGACCACAATGGAATTGTTGTGTGGGGAAAATAGGGAATAGATAAATTAATACATTCTAGTTTTGAGTTGAATAAGTTGAAAAATAAAATGAGCTGGTAAAAGAGACGAGTAAAATTAAGGAGGTTTTAATTTATTTTATCAACTGAATGGCAGTAAAGGGAAAAAGGGCTTTTTTTTGCTTCTTTTTACCATCTGGAGGTAGAAATAAAAGTATAAACCAATATCCAGTTATATTTTTGACTTGTCTGATAACCTTTTACTGTATTTGGTCAGTTTTGGGGCTCCGTATGCAACATATCGACGCTACACTAGGATTATTTTGAACACATCTGTCTGTTTATGATTTACAGGGTAGCTGTCTCTTTATAAAATTCAGCACACATAAATGCTTGCCACAGATGACACGGTCTAACTCTGGGCTCAATAATTTGATGTGTAGCTCACTAAAATTGTAGACCTAGCATAAATTGCTGTCCATGGTGCTGAACCTTGACGTGCAGACTCACTAGTGCTTTGAAGGGGGATACTGTAGCTATCATGGTGGTCATATGTTCTGATGCAAAAAATTTATTGATGTGTACAAAGTATATCTGTATATCTTACCCAGTTTGATGATGCCTATTTCCTGCAAGTCTTCCCAGGTGATGTCCGTGATGAATTCGATATTCTCGTAACCATTCTGCACTAGCACCTGGTGGTACTGGCTCAGACCAATAGCAGACAGCCACTCGCCTAGGCTGGCCTATAGGAACACCAGAAACATGACTGCTCACCAGGCCAGCCAACACTAACAGTGGTAACACTCGTAACACTGAAAACAGGCTTCACATCTAATTGCAAAGTAAACAGTAAAACAGTAAAACGTTTTGTGTGTTGAATTTTACTCACAGGTTTCTGCTCAGGCAGCCAGTCGTTGACACTTAGCTTGTTAATCTCGGACGTAATTTTCTTTCTGTGACCTGGTTTAGTTATTCCAATAGCAGTCAGATCCTACACACACACAAAAAAACACACAAGTAGGATACAGTCAGGCTTTTCCTCCACAAAGTAAATTAAAATCTCCCCAGGACTCCAGCAGTCTTTCTCTCACTCTCACACACACACACACACAGAGGAAAGCTTTCAACACAAATAAACAAGTGACAGCATGACATCTGATGAAAGCTTCTGCCAGTTGAGGAGAATAGAGCAGAAATGTAAATGTCTCAAAATCATAGGAAAAGCAAAGAAAGCAAAAGCAAATGTCTGCAGTGAAAAGGAAGCATTCTATAAGAATCAACTCGATTCCCCATGATATCATTTAAACTCAGCTCTTTATACTCATTATTTCTGTCATAAGTAAACAAGGTCATGCTTGAATACACGCTAAGTGAATTAAAAATTTGTGTGCTGATTTATTTGGAACTGTAATTAATGAACACATACAGTGCATCATCCTGTCAGTGTCTGTTTACTCTCATTTCGGTGTATTTCAGTGACAGTTGTGGTGGACACACAAGAACACACTTTTACAAACAAACATGAGCAATCACAACACTCACCACACGCACGCACACACACACACCTGATTGCAGAACTCATAAATTATATGCAGACGTGACACAAACGTACAGTAGAAGAGGCTAGAATTCTATGACAACATCTCTGATAACAAAACCCTTTTTAAGTCAGCTCAGCTCTGAACCATTCAGCATGCACAGCACCGGAGTGTACGTATATATACAAATAATTTATGTGTGCTATAAATTATTTGTATGTAGGGGAGCGTGGCAGAATGCATCAGTCTAGTTCCTCAGAACAGGCAGCAGTGTTGAAGGTGATGGGAGGGTCGGGAGGTTGTGTGGATATTTTGAGCTTGTTTTTAATTCCTGATTTTAGTATTTATTTAATTTAATTTTCCCTTTTTTTTTGTTTAGCTCCAGTTTGTAATTTAGACTGAATGTATTTCTTTAGAAACTTGCCTGGTGCCATTTGAACGTATGTTGCAGTTACGTAAAAGAGCATCACTGGGCAGATGCAATGTAACAATGTGAACCTGTATTTACGCTCCTAAATATTTAGTTTAACGGAGTATTCCAGCGATTTAGCATTGCACTTTCATTAAGCTTGGGGACTCGTGAGGGGGTGAAATCGACTCTTAGATGGGAACCGGCTCTCATCGTTCACTTAAAGGTTCGCGACCGACACATCGCTATTAAAAAATGAATGGTCAAACCTAAAGAAGCAGAGGCAGAGCTATCCCAACTTTTAGTCCCTTGTATGGGACAAGCTATAAAAAAAATGGATCCTACATCTCCCGTAATGTAACTCAATAGCATTCTCCATTAGACCCTCCCTGCTTGGTAAAGGTCCACATCAAACTCCACACCCCATGTCTGTAACAAAGGCTTACTTTTAAAAGTAAGTCTCAAGCTTAACCTGAGATAACCCTGATGACATCATATTGCTCTTTAAAAATGAATTCTGGAAAAAATCTGACAGTGCCCGAGGTCCTCACCTTGTCATCACAACCCTCTGGTGTCTTATGATTTCAATTGTCGAAAATGTACCACTTTTAGTGGGTAAACATGCCTTGTTTGTTAGAGGAATCCTAGCAATAGATAACAGAGCTTTAGATAGAACAGAGCTTTTTTTGCTTTTGGTTTAAGCAGACAGGTCCAAGTTTACGTTTCCCTTGATCTGTTTTTCTTATTAATTTAAGCTGTATTAAGGGATTTTTGACCATTAGGGGGCAGAAAGCCTCACCGTAACCCACAGTAACACAACAATCATCTTATCTCGTTGTTAAGGGCAACATGTTAGCAAACATAGGCTTACTAACACACCTGGCATTTAAGGAGCAATACTAGCATTTATTTTGAGTCGTGTTTCTGGCCCCTTGACTGACGTAACTCATATATTTACTGGCCTTTTAGATTTGGTTTAGTCTCCACCAACAAAAAAATATGTCTTTAGATGCTACATGCTCGACTTTCCTCACCCACCACTCATTTACTCATGCTTTCCGATGTTTCTTGCCTGGCAGATAGCATACCCTCAAATTGTCAGAGCTCGCTGAAAATAGCTATCTAAGGTTTTATATTGTGGGGTTGGGCAGAGCCATGAGGCTCAACTGTACGCTGTACGTGCAGGCTGATGAACCGAAACGATTAGCTAAAAGTGGTTAAAATGCAGAGGCGGTTTTGGTATTTCAAGTGACCTTTTTGCTTTATAGGGAATCATTTGATTTTATTAGGATTTTCATTTTATCTGAATAACAAAATATGCTTAGTATGCTTTAAACCACTGAATGTGTTTAGGCATTATTTTTAATATTGCTTTTATATATTATGGAAATTAAGTTATTAGGATGTCAGCTTTGAAACCACAGACTGAGGTTATTGTAAATATTCCCCTTTTAAAGGAATATATTTGGAAAATACACGTATTCACTATCTTGTCGAGTTAGATGACATGATTGATACTGCTCTCATGCCTGTACGGTAAATACGAAGCTACCACCAGCAGCCAGTACATTAGCTTAGTACAAGGACTGTAAACAGGAGTAACTGGTAGTAGCTTCATTTTTACCGTACGGACATGAGAGTGGCATCAATCTTCTCATCTAACTTTCAACAAGAAAGGCGTGCTTTCCAAAATGTCAAACTACTATATCAAACATTTAAGCTAAAGTAGACACGGTCCTTTGTCAAGTCCAGCAACTTGACAAAATTGTGATGCATCAACAGCCATGCATTTAGAAACAGCTCAGCCTTTTAAATATTTTGAATCTACTTCATTCACATGTTAAAAATACATCATTACGATAGGCATGACAATAATATTTTTAGTAAATTTAGTCCAAAATAATAAACAATATACTTTTAAACAGGGGTAAGAAAAAGATAGTGGTCAGGCGTGACAAGTAAAAGGTTCAACCAGGACAGGTTTGGCAGGAGGCGGGGAAAGGACAGGTGAGATCAGTTTGGTCGAGTGGTTTAATTGTGCTCATTTGAGAATTTGTAAAGGAAATTATAGACATGCACACTGAAAACATCAAGGACAGCACAAATCAAAGTCGTGCAGACTTGTTTCCATTGTGGTCCTTGGAGGTGCCTGTGACCTCTCTGGGGTTTAGGGGTCAGGGTTCAGTTGCCTTACCTCCGGGGTCATTCGGCTAATGGTGGGCAAGTCATACCCAGCGCCCAGGAAGTTTGGAGCGTAGACCTGCAGCTGAAAGTCGCTCAGCCATTGGACAACGGCCTCTGAGCTCTACGGGAGAGAAGACAGGGGGCATGCTGTCACTGGCTACGTGTCTGCTTTTTCATTAGCCACTTTTTCTCAGCAGAGTCAAGTAGAGCGGAACAGGGGTCACAGTTTAGATACTGTAGCCAAGAACTGTTCACCAGATATCAGTGTATCCTGTTGTCAGTATACCTGAACTAATGTCACAAAGACAAATTCCTATACATTTATGATGATTATAATGATTCAGTGGCATTAAAACCAAGCTGGCTCCTGATAAAGTTAATGAATAGCCCTGGTTAGCCCTGCATTGGCCCTGTAGTGAAAACCAGGCTCAGGTTAGGAAGGAGAAAGGCCCTGCCTGAGGTTTATCAAATGCTACAGCAAGAGATGCATTAGCAGCAGCAGGCTAATCTGCATTTGACACTTTACAGCTGGAAAGTAAAGACAAACTAGAATGGATGTTGTTTCTTTTGGTCTTGAAGGGGAGAAGCCAGAAAACGCTGTATTGCAGTGGTGACAGCTCTAAAAAAATATATATAAGTGTACACGTTCGTTATAACACAAAGTTCCCCAGAAGAAAACTCTTCCCTCATTTATTCTCACACGTCTACGGTGATTTCCTGTTCATTAGATGTCGGTCCAAAAGACCGGACAAACAACAAAACCTAAGCTAAAAATGTAGCTTAATCTGTTAACTTTGTTGCATGTAGGTATGCTTGAACTAAAAACAAACTAAAAAAAAACTTTAAGGAAACTTGGGAATATAAAAAACACACATATAAAAAAATACCACCAGTCCTACATTCCCTGTATAATCCCAGAAATAAAAGATACACTGATAATTACTCTGACCAGATTTTAACATCTAAAACTGTTGTGTTCAAAATGTGTTCAGTGTTAACCTAGTGGAATCTAAAGGCACACACTGCTTCCTGTGTGTTTTTTTAATGAGAATTCAATAGCTGCTTTATGTGTGTAGCGGCTATATTTTCAAAGCCTGGTTGTTGTCTAATGGCAATGTTAGAATCACCTGGAGCTACCAGCTGTTGAGTTCAACTTCAGTTAGTGGAGCTTTACGCCTCAACACTCAAAAAGGGTTGCACCACACAAGCTAATTCTTTTGTCGAGATACCAATTAGGCTATTTACACCTACTAACTGCCGGGTGTATCTGTTGCATAGCTAATTGAACCTAGCGACAGGAGTAACGTTAGCTTGCTGTAACCTGTTTAGACTGAAGAGTAAAAGAGGTACTATGAAATATGACTGACATATCTAACAAGACGCTTAATTAAAATACCGATTTAAACTTATGAGTTTTTAAATGACATTTTACGAAAACAATTCAATATACTTCAAATAACAAATATGCCAAAAAAGTCAGTTAGGTTAGCATATTCGTATTCGTATTTTGAGTAAAACATAGTAATGCTTCCATACAGCGGTTTGCAACTTAAACCTGCAATAATTTATTTTATTTTCTTTGGCTACTTGGTGGGAACAGAAACAAGCTGTAAACACAACATTGGCATATCACCTTTCAAGATCGTTATGTTGCACTTAATAGCAAGCAGCTAATTTACACATCCAGTAGTTACAGAGCAACATTATCATTCATTTGGAGCCATAATTCTGTCCACCGGGCAAATGTAAGTCCAATATTCATTCTCCTTTTAGCTCTGTTATTTTTGTCTCTCCTACCTCCTGAGGGAAATATCTCGCTCTTTAGCTGCTAAATGCTCAACTATGTTCAATAGCTAGTTGATAACTGTGTCTGTCTGCTTTTTGGTGCTGTAGAAGCAGAGTAGGGATTTCTGGCACAGCTTCACCTTCTTAAAAGGTGCATGGCGAAAGAAAAAATTCTGAAGAGGTGAAAACTCCAGCAACACTTATATGGTATAAAGAACACGTTTATTGTCAGACCAATGTGTTTCGGCTTGTGGCCTTCATCAGGGTCACCATAAAACACAAACCGAATTTAAATAAGATGGGTATGAAGCAAAAAAAAAAAAAAAGGTTAAAAGACAACTAATCGTATACATATATACACATACATCAGCTATATGGTGTCAGGCCACAGTAGCTGATGAAAACCAATCCTGATCAGCTGTAAGGGACCATAGATATACAACCTGGTTGAAATAGCTGTTAATTTGCTGCAATGTCATGCTCTAAATGCTGATGGGAGACAGCAGGGAGCCGAGCTACAGGACTGAGTGTAACTGTAAAACCACTGCATGACTTCTTCCCACACACTCTGTTTCTCACATCCCTTCTGTGTCTCTCCATTCTGCCTGTTGCTTCTTCTTCTTCCTCTTCTTCTTCTTCTCTTCTTCATCTTTCCCTGTGACCGTCCTCCACCACACTGTCCCTCAAAGATGATAGGTTTTCCCTCTCATCTTTCATCCTCTTTACCCTGCCGAAGCAAATATTAGGACGATGGGTGCTGAAGAATCAGGACTCTAGCTAACAGATGGCCGTGAGAACATGGCTTACATGACAGCACACGTACACACACACACACACACACACACACAAACTGTAGGCAAGTAATGCACACACAACCACCACGACCACCTGCTATTTAAATATGCTCATTGGTATATCAAGCTTGAAATTATTATACAATGAGACATGAACTTAAATGTGGGCCCACACACAAACACACACACACACACACACACACACATACAGACACACATTACAGTAAATAACAGCTTACTGTACATGGTGTAAGCTCAGATTTCACACGTCTTGTGCCGAGCTAGTCCACCCACAACATGAACACTGCTGGGCACCTGCCAGCACACACACACACACACACACACACACACACACACACCGATATCTTAACTAGAATTACGCTTGCCTAAGGTGCACCTACCAACCATCAGTTGAGAGACATTTATCTCTGCAAAAGAAGAAGAATACCGCAATGGAAGAAGAGAAGCTGCAACTAAAAGGAGTGAATAACGATGGATAGCAGGTAACAGATAAACAAAAGGACAGGTTTCTCTCTCTCACACACACACACACAATTTCGCGTTCAGATTCAAGATCAAGCGAGAGATCTTCCATTCGCACACTCACCGTGTCATGGCTGCACCCGAACACTCGTAGAACGGACGAGGCCAGTTGCGAGAGAAACCGCTGGGACATCTTGGTGTGTGTGTGTGTGTATAAATATAGAAAGTCTGTATGTGTGTATGTGTGCGTACAAGAGCGAGAGGGTTGTGGTTAAGGTGACTGAGGAGCTACATTTTCATCATGCTGCAGTTAGATGTTGATAGTGGTGAAGGTCTGTATGTGACTCGTGTGTGTTTGCATGAAAGAGGCAGAGAGGACTGAATCTGTGGGAATTTGCCACTGTCCTACCTTCCCCTCGCCTGGCCCCTCCCCCTTCCTGGTTGCTGTGGCGTCGTAAGGCGGCGCTTCGTGGAGTGGACAGCCTGATTGGCTTGATGTCCGAGAGGAGCTGGCAGACCCTGCTGGGAGAAATACCATTGGACAGTTTCAAGCTGTCGCCCTATCTCTCTAAACTTCCCATCAATCAACAGATGAGTTTACTTGTCTTCCAACCTGACCTCTACCCTTTTCCACCAAGTGATTTGTGGTCACTCTCCTTCATTGCTTTGATAGGGAACCAATTAAATTCTTGCTCTCCAAGATATAACAAACCTTCGTAACCAATTCCACCCTTCTACACTTCCTCCTACATCCCCTGCCTTGGCCATCTGTCTGTTAAACCAGCCAAGATCTGTGTGTGTGTGTTTAAGTGCGCGCGCGTGTGTGTGTGTATGGAAGCGATATGACTCTTATTTTTCTAAACCGACTCTCTTTCTCCCTCGTTTGAATCTTTTCTCTCTATTTAAACATTTCCCTTCCCCTCGTTCTCAACAGTTTCTTAAAACTTGCAGTATGGTTACTTGGGTAAATATGGTGAATGCGTGTCATATAGAGAGTCTAAAATCCTACTGTAAGTAAACTCATTAGAGTGAAACACAGTAACTGGGTTGAAGGCGGATCACCCTCTGTGCTGGCCCCTGTCCTACCTGCAGGCTGGTCCACAGACTTCGATTGCTCCAGTAGATGCTCCTTGGCTTTGGCAGACTGGGACAAGACTGTAGCTAGAAGCTGCAAATACACAAACATACAAGCACACAGAAACACAAATGCATCCACATGAACAGGCATGTAGCAACCGACATGTTGTTGCATTAAAGCAGCAACAATACATTTTTTTGGACCACTTGGGGGCAGTGAAACAAGCTGTCAACACCACATAACGTCACCTCTCAAGTTGTTGTAGCTAACATGTTAAGCTGGAATTGCTTTTCCAGGCTGCATGTGTAGGCGTATGTGCATGGGGGGTAGCTCGGATATGTTCGCCTGTATGTTTCTTTTATACTTGTTTGTAGTACGTTTCCGTTTGTTTTCACCTCCGTTTTGAACCTGCCTCAACTTGCTTCACGCGCAGGTGACAAAGCGCTGTTGAGATTTGGGAGGCGTGTGTGTCGGCTCCTCTGTGAGCCTCTGCGACCTACAGTTACCCATAACACCCTACATTAGCATTCATTTGGAGTCATGTTTCTGGCCACCTGATGAATATAAGTCTAATATTCACTGTCTTTTAGCTCTATTTTGGGCTCCACTGGATCTTCAGCTGCTAAAACCTCCAGTATGTTCACTAGCTCGGCTCTGCTAACTTTGTCTGTCTGGAGTTTGTTGCTGGGCAGGTAGTTTTTCCAGAGGGTTAGCACTGAAAACAACTGTCTGCTGGGTTGATACAAACAGTTTGAGTGAATCAAAACAGTTGTTTCGGGTAAAAGATGCTAAAATGCCCCATAGAGCTGAGAGGAACTGCAGAGTTGGGTGATTATTCTCTGTAGGTTTGTCACTACTGTCCCTTTCACATTACACATTGTCATTTGATCCATTGTTAATGCAAGAATAGTGATTAGTGTAGTTTTAACCATCTTATATTTAAGGATATTTTGGTCCTTTAAAGCGAGACTCTGTAACTCTTGCTCAACAGCAGCCCCTGTGGCCACAGTTGACAAATACAAGATAATGGTAAATTGAATTTTAACTAATTTCCCCAAATCCTCTGGAGTCATTTGTATTGAAGACATCATGATTAGGTGACCTTACTGAGAGCAGGCGCAATAGAACCACAAGCAGAAAACAGTATGCTTACTTCTTTTTTTACTTTTGTGAGAAATCCTTTGTATTTATCTGTGACATGCTAAAACAACAGTAGGACAAGTAGAGAAGAGTCATAAAGTCAAATGAGAAATTGACTCAGTAATAAGTTACACAGCAATATCTAAGTAAAACTTGCTAGTTTTAGCTATCATTCGTCACCATACCTACTCATCATACCAGACCGAGAAAAGCTGTAGCGGCAAAACTCCTGAGTGTATTAATTTGAGCAAGGGTGTGTTTTATTACTGATGAATTTAACTTTTCAGCTTTGTTGGAGAAAACATTTTATTTCTTTTTTAAAATGTTACATAGTCTCGATTTAACATAACACATACACACTGGCAAAATATCATTAAATTACTTGACCTGAAATTGGTTTAGTCTACTGTAATTTATAATATACTATGATAAATTATCTAGTGCGTCTAGTGCTATTACCTAGTGGGGACAGTGACACCTTAACACAACAGTTTGCCCTTAGCAGGAAAAAAGTGCATTAGTTGAGTTTTGCCTTCTCATTGAGAAACAAAAAAAGGCCAATTCTAAAACCTCATTATCTCAGATAAGATCGATCTCTGTAGGAAAGTCTATCCGGGGAAAAAAAAAGATGTGATGTATGCTGACTATTGCTACATTAATCCCATTTAAAAATCGGTTCTGAAGCTTCCAACACGAGAACTGCAATAAAAATCTGACTAGCGCTGATGAGAAGTGAATGGAGTGAGACGCAGAGAAGACAGATGCTACCGGTCAGTCTGGGCTGCAATTAGGTCTAATTTTGCTGTGTGGATGTTTCAGCAGTTGTAAAAAGTGTCTCGCTTGCAGTCTTCACAGGACGATTGCTGAAAATGTATGACATGTGCAGCTGGCTGTTTTTATAAGTAAATAACCACCTTGAGAGACAGCTTCAGACTAAAAACACAACATCTCTGTGGTTGTATATCCTGTATGTTAAGTCTGTGTATCTAAGAGTGTGTTAAAGCACAGGGATGAGGGATCAGCCTCCAAAACGGCAATAATGCTCCTTGAAATAGATTCTCCCAGTCTATACTATGAGATATGGTGACTGCAAATGCCATAGATTCACATAATTTTCATATTCATTACACGGAAGCAACTGCATTTCTTATGTTACTCCACTCCATTATTTAGGTTTTTTTCCTTTAGTTTGTATCCTTTCTGTGTGTATGGTTGCACTGTTTTACAGCAACTCTCATTTAATTTTGTGATTTACTGACTTAATTGACATCTGTAATGCATTATTTAGCAGGTCCATTATTTGCTAATAATTACATAGTTCTTTCCAGTGAACTTCATAGGAAATTATTATACCGAGGAAGTTTCCCAGAAAGAACTATGTAATTTTGTGCTAATTATAGGCAAATAGGAGTTTTCTTCAAAGAACTTCTCTATTAAAACCAAAGTACATATTCATTCATTATTCATCAGTGGTGGAAGAAATATTCAGATCCTTTAGTTGAAGGCCCTGAAAACCTATTTTCTCATTTAGCTTCTTACTAAGAGCAGTGGGGTCTAACATGAATATAACATTTTCTGCCAAAGTTTGATCCATTTTGATTATTGCAATCTGATCAAAGCACACCCACACAGCCCGGATGAAACAGACAACAACTTAAACTTGTTGGTTATTTAGCAATAGTAAAATAGTTTTTAAGTAAAGCAATGTACTCAGCGAAATGTATTTAAAGTATAAAGTACTGGTTTAATCTTTTTAAGTTTTGAAGTTTATTAAAATAAATATAAAATTTTAATTTGAAAAGTAACTGTAGCTGCCAGATAAATGTGGTGGAGTAAAAAGTACAATATTAACATCTGAAATGTAGTTGAGTAGAAGTATAAGTAGCATGAAATGTAAATACTCAAGTAAAGTAAAAGTGCCTCAAAATTGTACAGTAGTTCTGTAAATGTGCTTAATGTTTCCACCACAGTTAATTTTTTATTATTAGAACTTTATTCTTCATATGTTGAATTGCATGCTTTCCTGTTTACAAAGTTTAAATTTTTGCATTTTCAGCTGACGTGCTGTGACTAACTCTCTCTGTTACACTATCAATTCATTCAAATTAATTAATTAATCGTGTACAAATTGAGCACCAAATGTTGTAGTCCTTTACGGGAAACTTCCTAGGAAATAATTGGGAAATTCTCCGATATTTCAGGTTTCCATTGGTTACGATTAATAAGATCCTCTTGATATACTACATAAAATAACTAACAAAACAATGCTGCAGTGCATGTACACGCATTTGTTTGTGGCAGCATTTATAGTGTGTATAAAGTGTGTGGGGTTACCTTAACTCCTTCAGCCTGTGCATGGAGGATGTGTGCTGCGCTGCCGGCACTCTGACCACTGCCTGACGACCGCACACTGGTCACACTGCCAGAACTACCCACACTGCTGCGGTCTCCACCTGCAATACACGCAAACACACACACACACACACACACACACACACACACACGCAAAAACACACACATGCATTCAGACACGCATGCAACCGCCCAAACAATATGTATAGATTTTGTGCATACAAATGCACACATGCAACAAACAGATGGATGCCCTCAGTCACACACACACACACACACACACACACACACACACACACACACACACGTACATTGAGTGGTTTAGCTGATAACCAAAGCAACGCGGTAACAGGTGTGACTCTCCACTGAAATGCACTGGGCAGCATGTGGTTGGAGGGACAGGACGGACAGACAGTCAGACAGGGTGACGGAAGACTGAGCGACAAGCACAAAAGTGGAGCAAACACCTTTCGCTGTCACACACACACAACACACACACATCTTTTCTCTCAATCTTCCCCTCTCTATTTCCTAAGTTTTCCTGGTTTCTCTCACACAAAAACATCTCCATACATCCGGTTGGAAAGACACACA
The DNA here is from genome assembly GCA_011952105.1 of Coreoperca whiteheadi. Taxonomy (NCBI): domain Eukaryota; kingdom Metazoa; phylum Chordata; class Actinopteri; order Centrarchiformes; family Sinipercidae; genus Coreoperca; species Coreoperca whiteheadi. The sequence goes on from CM022470.1 coordinate 20,369,148, forward strand.
GACTTTAGACCGATGCAGATGGCTGCAGTCCTACACATAAGGCCACTGAGTTCAGCTAAGCTTTAGATGGAGGGATAAGCAGGACATGGGGGACTGTCAGGAGCAGGTCAAAGAGTATCTGAAAGCCTTCAAACAACATCATTTTTCAGCTCAAAGAACTGCATGGATGGGTTCTGCTCTTGGGGACATTTGTAATACCGTAGGCACTTGAAAGGCAGTGCCAGGAAAAACAGCCTTTTTTGAACGAATGTCAGATACTGTTTGACCCCTGGTCAGAGTTTAAGGACTCAGGGGTTGAGGGCTCAGCGCAGCGCGGCTTAGTTACCTGCCACTGGCTTGCGCAGTACCCAGATCTCTTCGTTGGAGCCTCCATGGGGCCCGCTGGATGGGGTGGGAGAGCTGTGAGGACTTGCCTCTGAGCCGCGACAACCTTTAACACAGAACACCACTGTTAGCCGCTAACCGACCCTAAACTGGCCTTGGAAGCATTGCTATTCTTTGCTATGAAAATGAGCTTTTAAAGCAGCAACAATTGATGTTTTGGTTGATGTTTGTTGATAGGGCCAACTATATGATTAACATTAATTTGAAGTTGTTTTTCTGCCCATCTGGTGAATGTTAGTCCAATATTAAATCTCCTTTTATCTGTTTTGGTCTCCACCATCTCATGAAAATAATGTTTAATTCTTGAGCTGCTAAATGCTCCACTATGTTCACAAGCTTCGTCTGTCTGCTGGTTGGTGCTAGGTAAAAGAAAGTAAAGTAAAGGCTGTAACACCAAGACAATTAGCTAAGAGGCTACAAAGCTTCATAGAGCTGAGGGGAACTGCAAAGTCAAGTCATAATTCTCTGTGGGTTCATCACTATAAGCAACCTTACATTACACTTAGCCATTTTATTCATTGTTCACATAAAATTATTGATTAGTGCAGCTTTAATGTTAGGCTCAAACCATTATCAGCTTTTATGTATCCCTAAAACTGAGTTTGATGCTATGATAAAACTGGTGATGTAAAGAAAATGAAAATTATTTTTTCAGAACATTTATAGTATTTAGTATTAGTATTAGTTTCTGTTTTTCTTACACAGTTATGTCAATCTGATATTAGATTATTATAGTGGTAAAAAGAGGTTTGTATCAATCTACCTCCACTGCATCTAAAATCTGGAATATTGGAAATGTCTACTGCAACTGTCAATGCTATATACAGTGTTTGTCCACTACACTAAATACGCTACGCAAACTACCTCACTTCACCAACGACTGACACTACGAATGACATATGAGTGATATTTTAAGAAAAAGAAGGGTAAAGTGGGGTTAATTAAATAAATGACCCGCAAAAAAGACAAAAATTACAGAGGGGCCAGTAGGAGAGCAGGGTGATGGGGTAAAGGCGGATAAGGGAGATTTTTTTTCAAGGATAAGTTTCACACTCACTTATACACCACACTTTCATTCTCACATACATGCACACACACACATACACAGAAAAAATACAGCATATATATATATAGATATATGAAAACATTTATATACCCATAGTACATAAATAAATCCATAACATGAATATCTGCGTATATACACATATATGCCATAATGTACATACACATACATATATAATACATCCATACGTGTGTGATTATATATGTAAGCCTTGTCAGAATGGGGCTGCTGTAGTGCATTTGGAGAGTGTCATAAACCATTATAACCATTTTGATAAGGGTTTATAAATGGTTTATATGTGTGACCAACAGTGCTCCAGAGAAACACACACATTAAAAAGTTCCATTTGTAATCTCGCAGCTCCTTCTTGTGGCCATTTTGCATCCCTCCAAGTGACCTCAATCAAAGGACTGAACATTCTGTTTTCAAAAAGACTTTGAAAACTCTTAGTTTTGACGTGAATCATTTTTGAGTTCAAAATAGGCTTTGGGAAAACGTACTGACTTGATTTAGTTATAACTAAAAGCATTATGTTTTTCCTTTCCTTACTTGACTGTGGGACAGAAAATTAGTCTAAAGAGATTGGAGGAAACAAAATGGTGTCCAGTGAAGGCTCCCATTCACAGAGTAGAGAGTTTAAGGTCAATGAATACCTTACCTGCAAAACATCCTGGGTGACATTTTCTAACAATGTATTTGGGTCTCTTATATAATACTTGATATTTCACATTATATAACTTCCAAATCATCGCATACATACAATACATTATTGTATTATGTATTTAACACATTATGTTCAAGAACCCAGGAATGACTGCACAAAAGCTAAATACTGTTAAAGAACACATTAACGTTATTGCAGCTACAATATCATATTGAGTTTTTTTAGCTTAAAAGAAAATACCATCCGTTAATGTCATAAAAGCTTGTCTTTTGAAGCAACATCTCCAACTAAAACTTAACTGTCATTAAAGTAACAACTCCAATATTTCCAGGAAACAACTGTATGTAATATGATAACTTTGCTGAGACTCATTGGCGTTGTTTCAAATTATGTTCATTCATAACATATCTAGACTTAATCATCTGTCCGTAGCCTGGTATAGACGTTCCATTTTTAGTATTCCCACCCTTCACCACCACGACTCACAAACACACATTGAGGGTATAAGTGCAAGGTGGGCAAAAGTGGTGTTAAAATGACCAGATGTGACAATAACACTCAGGACAAGCACAGAACCGAAAAACACGCTTGTACACACAGTCTGGTCAGGGGAGAGTTGTGTATGATGTGTTTGCATTTGTCTCGGTGGTTGGGACAGAGGTGATATACAGGGAAACAGGAAAGAACAAAGTGGAAGGAAGGAAGAAAAAAAAAAAAAGAACTGCAAAAAAAAAAGGAACCAAGACAATAAACTGTAGCACAAACCAACTCAGGTGAACAGAGGTCTGTGGTAAAATGGTGAGCTTTCCTCCCACTTGGGATTTATTCTTCCTTACTAGCACCCCCCCCCGGGTAAAAATGTCCGCAGAACCACTTCCTAAAAAAACCACACCGCTACATTAGAATTACTTTATCAACTCTTTAGATGTTTTCTCCTTTCTTACAAAGCTGTTTTTTGTGTAGATAATAATGCTAAAGCAGTGACCAAACCCGCACAAGAGGCATGCCTTTGTATTATTTACATATAGACATGTCTTATTACAGTGCAGGCCATGAATAAAATTAAATATAGTGCTTATGGGCGTTTACACTTAATCCTATCTGATCTCCGAGAGCCTCCAGTGATTTCAACACATACAGTCATACAGAGCCTATTGGGCTGCTGTTGCTTTTATCTGATCCCTGATCAGCACAACTATTGAGAGAAGTGATCTGTATAAGTTTTACTGTTGTAACTAAATTGCTTAACTGCACAAGTTTTTGGCAGTTACCAAACAGCTTCAGGTGTATTACTGTACCACTCAGGCACATTTTCTTGCCGCAATTATTGTGGCCAAAAATATGTATTTTGTAACTCAGATTACAGGTAGAAAACCATAAACTACCAGCTCCAGGAGGTTGACACTGCTACTGTTAGCATAGCAAGTCACGGCCACAGTAGCTCGAGTTATCTGGTCCTGCTGTGCCTCTGTTTGACCAGTAGCCATATGCTTGCTTTGTGGCTAATGAAAATAACACTGCTAATGAAGATCAGAGCGCTGTGCTGTGTTCCCTGTGTCCTCTGAAAATTACAGTAGTTACGGTAATGACAGTGATAGAAATTGTTGGCAGTGTTGATACCATCAGCAAATACTAAAATGGGTATGCTGGCACATCTCTATTACTACCGCCCTCACACTTCAAATGACAAACAATGGGGCTTTTTAAAACCAAAGTTCATTCAAGTAACCTTTTGTGGGATATGTTTTTGGTCCTGTGTTGCGTAACTGCACCGAGAAATATTTCTCTTTTCATCTTTCATCACATTTGTCCAGTAAGCTCTCATTTCTATGATAATGATACAGGGAATAGCAAGTGGCCTAAACACTTTAGACTCCTGTCTAAAAGCTGACTCTGGCTCTCAGTAATGGAGATGACAACAGCAAAAACAGAAAAACTGAAGTTACACATTATGACCAACACAATTACATAAAATTACATAAATAATGATCCATAACAGAAAACTTCAATGGATGCCTTCTTGGAACATTTAAAACACCAACTGGAATCTGAAATGACCAATCAGAAATAGAATTTTTATACTGGCAGATACTTAAAAGGAAAACATCCCTTGAAGCTTTAATAATAATAATAATAATAATAATAATAATAATAATGAAAAAGGGGGCGTGTACCTGGGGCAGTGGGTGTGTCTCCTTGTGGGCTTGTCACGGGCGACTTGTTATAGCCAAAGGAAGTGAAAAGTGGAAGCAGTGGCTGATGGGAATGTGGTGGAGGAGGAGGCGGTGGAGGCAGGATATGGATCTGATGGAACGTGGTGTCGTTGCCGTTGACTACCGCGTTGGCAGGGGCAACCGTCGCCGGAGGAACCAGCGGTATCTTTTGAAACTGTTGAGTGCAAATGACTGTGCTGGCCAAACCTAAATTACACCCACCGTGACGACACACCGACACACACACAACCAGCAAACAGTGAACCACCGCCACGTGACACACAAACGACAAAACAGAGAATTACACATAAGAAAAGGGGGGAAAAAAGAAAATTAAAAACAAAGGCTGAAGTTACAAAATTAAACAAAGAAATCAAAGGTGGTGATGGACACAGCTGATGTTAAAGGCGGGAGGACATCGAGAGAGAGAGAGGACGAACAAATATGGGCATCGTTGAAATGAAAATTATGGAGAGGTGAAAAGGGACGTGATGGATGGTGAAAGTGGAGATGGTCTCAGGGACTCATACACGTTAGCTGATAATCTACAGTGACTTTATTACTCTTTACATGCGTTTGAATCTTTCAGTCTTATTTTGTGATACAGGAAATGACTAACAACATCTATTCAGTGTGTTCTATTGCATGCCATTAGCTAGTGGCATACAACAATATCCCCATGTGACAGGATTTGTGCAGTATGTGACTCCACTTGCCATACATGTATGTCCATTCATTTTTTTCGGCTCACGGTAGTGAGGATATATTAACTATCTCAGTGGTTAAATGCCGCTGGTGGCTGCATAACTCATCAGATATGTGCCCAAAATAGGATGTTTAGCTCAGCGCACCACACAAATGTTGCACATTCATATCAATAATAAAGCATTGTGCATTATTATAATGCTACTTTAAGTTTAACAAGTAGATGTATTGCATTTTCAGTGCTAAATTGGTCATATAACATAAAAAAGGTGCCCTAGGCAAACAAGCCATGTAGCTAATAATGTGTTGATTGTTTGTAGTGTGAAGAGTCGACTGTATAACTGACAAGTGCACGCTATATATTATTTCTATCTTACAATAAACAGCAAAACAGAAATAGACGCAAGCCTCCCATCCATTATTCCTCCACCCAAAAGAGCACAACGCAGAGTGAAAAGGTTGTTAAACTAGCCATACAATATGTTAATTTGATGTGAACAATTTTGATCATCCAGTTCCGTTTTTCATGCTGCTGTGTTTGTTGTTTTTGCTGTGCGATACTGTGCAGCAACATTTCCTCAGACAATCAGATATGTGTTTCTAGTTACAACAATATATGCAAGCTAGTTCAGACAATCATCTTGTGTCCAATGCTCCACTCACATAGCACACTCAACATTAATCCAACGCACTATTCTGATAATGGCGGTGTAACGTTACTAGCTGTCAGTGCTCTGGTCACTCGTTTGCTGCCATGCCTACTGCCACGCACATGCGAGACGTTTGCCCTCATGGCTTTCTGCCAGAAAGCTACTTGGTTAGGTGTAGGAAAAAAGAACGGCAGCTGCAGCTGCTTCTGCTGTCTTATCGGCCCTCCCCCACTCGCTGCTGTGCTAAGCTTGGTGCATCGTCGTAGGGAGTGACACAGTCAGAAGCAAGACACCGTACATTAAAAACGTATAACGTACATATTCTGCACGCACATAATCCATTTTATGTGAGTTGGCTGAGTGAACTGTACCTACACAAGTTAGGTTAAGGATAGTTTAGTGTCTTTTACACTTTCTGCAAGTGCGACAGAATCTAAAAAACTGTGCAACGTGTTGGTAGTGCTTTATAGTTGTGTATTAAAAATGTCTACCATTGCTTTGGGACAATGACAAATTGCACATTTTTACTTCAATTAGGTTCCACTAGTACTTTGCTGACAAGTGGAACTGTGCCGACAATATCAGTGAAATCTTTGTCTTACTATAGCCTATTGGCATCCTAGCTACAGTTCTACACAAATATGGTTATTGTGCAAACTTTGAGAATCAGACAAACCTTTACAATATCCCAAGTTCTCCACTACAAAATATTTACAGCTCGCTACTAGGGCCTAGCCTAGATAGCTACTGAAGTAGATAATTGCCTCGATAACTATCTACAAGCTAACTGCTAAATTGCAGCAGTCATTTTCACTATTCTTGTGATTGGTCACTGACTTGATACTTATTTCCTAAAGTAAAGTAAGTTGGTATCAATTTCAATAATGGACTAGTGCCGTGCATATTTCTATCTCCTAACTGGCCATTTATGACGGTTGAAAAAAAGTCTAATGTAGAATCCCTGTTAGAGGAAAAAGAAGGAGCAAATGAGAGGTATACTACATGTGGAAAAGACTGACTGGGGAAGAATGATGGGAAAAAACGAAGAATTCAAAATTAATGAAAAACAGTTGAGTAAATGAAACCTCTTGCTAAAACAGCTGCTGTAGCCCCAAGTGGGTATGTGTGTGTGTGTGGCTGTGCCCTGGCAGTGATTAGTCAGTATGGCTGTGCAAGCTGATTGTGGGGGCTCCAGCTGTTTTGTACTGTATCCACAGCTGCTATACAATGCACTGTATGTGAGCATAGTTTCGACGGAAATGGCGTTTTCCTTGATTTGGCGCCGGTTCCATAGTGGTAAATGGACTATACAGATTATACAAGTGATCAAAGAAGGGAGTGATGACCAGAAGAGGTGACTACATGAGAGAGGAGACATCATGTGAAGAACAGCGGTGAGTGACAATTTTGTGATCACAGCGGATGATGGCAGATAGAGAGAAAGGCATACAAACTGAGACAAGCAGACATAATACTACAGAGAGAGGGACAAAAGGACAAACTGAGATACCAGACCTACAGACAGACACCCATAAACAGTTAAAAACATCCAGGCCTCTTTGTGACTGTGCAATGACACTTTGTGATTATGGGATGGATGGGAAAGTGCTCTGTAGAGCTCACCAGAGAGGTAAAAAGCTCATTATGGTGATATAAAATGGAAAAAAGGAGGTTAAAATATCTTTGGGAGATTGACACATTACTTGGTCAGCTTGCCTGTTAAGTAATGAAAACACAGAGATGACACCAAAATTAGATCTTTGACGTGATGAGCATACACCGCGTTGTAAGTTTACGTGATAAGCAGTTCGAGGAGTAGCTTGACATTTTGGGAAATATGCTTATTAGCGTTCTTGCCGCAAGTTAGATGAAACATCGGTTTTGGTAAATGCGATGCTACCAACAGCCGTCGGCTAGCTTAGCTTAGCACAAAGAAAGAAAGCGAAAATGTTCAACTATTCGTTCAAGTCTGCTTTCCAAAAGTAAAAGTATTCTAGTCTAGTGTGGTTAAAATGTCATAGAAGATGAAAGAACAATGTGATAACAACGCACATCTACATAACCTCATCCGCATAAAACTAGCATCTCAAATTGTAATATTCAATATAATTGTGATATGCATAGCTTTAGTGAATGACGTAAATACAGAATATTCAGTATGTACTGTATACTAACATTATAGGATTGTGTCAAACTGTGTGGAATTTTTTAAAACCTAAATTATAAGCAACTTCAGGAAAATTGCAAGGTCCAAATTGGATACATTATGATTCAAGTGATTAATATTTATGTATCTGCAGAACATGTTATATGACCTGTAAAAAAGTGTTTTATATCTACACATGCACACACCTCTGAGCCATGGTGTCTATATTCTCATTACTTAACAGGTACTTTCATTATCGGGCTGAACTCCGTCAGTTGAAAATTCTGGTATAAGTGCAACTAAAATGGATCACAAACATTAAGTTTGGATTACAGCTTCATTAATGCAGGGATGAACGCTGGGTGTTTGGTAGCACTGTGCTGCTGGACGACAAACAAGCGTCTTCTCTCCCACTGTGTGCGATGAAAGAGATGCTTTTTATTCTAACCTGCATTCATCCAGGGAAAGTTAACTAATGAGATGGTAAGGTTAATTGTCTCCCTCAAGGGTTTATGCGAAAGGCTAGAACATTATTCACTCACTTATCTTCACTTTTCTTCATCTTCTTCTTCTTCTTTTTCTATCTTTCTCCAAGTTCTTCTTCTGAGTTTAGTCCAAATGTGTGTAATATATTCCCGTGACACTTGGCACAGTCAGCTTGGTCGTGACTTGAATAGTAACAACACAACACGCTCACATACACACACAGAGCAGCGCACACACACCTGTGCGCTTGCTGATGACCTCCACCATGGTGGAAGGGAAGTAGCCCACCCGGTCATTTCCTGTTCGGTTGTCATGGATACAGCCTTTCCAGCGTCCGTCAGGGTGCTGCTCCAAAACCTGTGATGTAAATTTGAGTAAATTTGAGTTTCGCAAACACATGAATTAAGTATACATTGATTCATTTTTTGTTTCTCTAAAAAATTTTACACCCCGAACTGGTTCTACTGGTTTAATAATATTCAGTCAGTCAGTTAGGGGTCACGGGTGACTGGAGCCTATCCCAGTGACTTTGGGCCTTAGGCGGGGTACACCCTGGACAGCGGCCAACTCGTCGCAGGGCTTTAATAATATTATTTAGAGCTATTTTTAGATTTCCAACAGTTACTGAAACGCCTCCAAAAATCTCAAACGTTCTTTTTTAAAGTCTAATTCTTATTTTTCTGTCAAACAGAAATGCAAAACTGCATTAGGAGCTGTCTATAAGTCCCTGTGTCAGACAGCAGCGAAGCCAAATTGTTCATTGAGACCCTGAGGGAAAGAGCCTAGGCACTACTTTTGGCTTCCTTATTACTGTAGTGAGTGGTGGGTGCACTGCAATGTAGCAAGTGAATACATGTTTCTGTAAATATTCGTAGTAAATGAGGGACACTGAAGCCACTCATTTCACCGAACTATGGACGACAAAAGACTTGGAAGAGCTGAAAACTAATTCTGAGCGCTACTCTGTCTGCAAGTTGAGAGTGCACAGGCACGTGTAAGAGCAGAATGAGATTTGCGTGAGCAATTCCGATCACGTGCGCATTCTTTTTTCGCACTCTCAGTTTTCTCCAGCGTTTATTGTCGCTTGCCAACCATTTTTGACTGTCGAGCTGCAACAGGACACACCCACACCCGGACGACAGGGTCATGTCTTTTTCACAGTTAAAGTCAGCTTTTGAACATTCGGCAAGCTCTTCTGTAAGGAGTGATTGGGAAAAAAGACAATTCTTCAGTTCCACCTCAAGTACACCTCTCAATTTGCTATCTTTTTACAGTTTTGCTACACTCCTGCCATGCCTGACGCTTGCAAATATGTCTGACTAGGCACATAAAGAATGAGATACAGTTTCACAATGCTCCACACACATTTCGCAAATATTATTTCTCCAATAATACCAAGATACTTCACCTGCAACTGTGGAGCACAATTGCTCCCTCTAGGGACCAGACAGGGGCGTGCAGGGGGAAGGGCTGCGCTTTAAACAAATGGTTTCCAACCTTTTTTGCATGTTACCCCCCTAATATCAAGCCATGTCTACCGGTAACCCCTCATAACATGCTGCACGCAGGTATTAGCAGTTCAATAGAGAAAAGATTTTTCCATCTTAGATTGATTCATTTGAACAATATTTTTAGGGCCCCTGTGATACATTTGTGGTGCAATTTAATTTTTTTAAATTGCATTACATTAACTAATAAACTACAATAAAATGCGAAAGCCTCAAACCTCACTGCGGTCAACAAACAGAGCTTGGCTAACATCACCTTTCAGCTTTGATGTCAGAAATGATCAGTATGTGTGTCTGTCCACAACGACATCCTTTTTTTGTGTTGACATTGGCCATTTTGTATGTGTGTGTGTGTGTGTGTGTGCGTTACCGTAATGACGTCTCCTGCTTTGATGTTGAGGCTGGTCAGGTCGTAGTTGTTGCAGTAATCCTTCAGAGCCCGAACCTGAAGGGCCGTTGATGCATCTGAGAGACAGAGGGAGACGGTAAATCATGCTGTCAGTTAAATTCACAGAATAACGTACGTTTACTGTAATGAATTGTACATCATTCTGTAAATGTAACTTTTAAACAAAACGCCATTACGTCATCCCGCTATCTTTCCCACTGAGACATTTCATATATTCTGTGTTTGGGAAGCATCCGTTAAAGGAATGGTTTTGGCAGATACCGTTATTGGATTTCTTGCTAAGAGTTAGATGAGACAACTGATACCACTCCCAGGTCTGGATGGTAAATGTACAGCTTCTGCCAGCAGACGGTTAGCTTAGCTTAGCACAAAAGCTGGAAACAGGCCCGCCTGGCTCTGTTCAAACGTAACAAAAACTAACACAACAGTTAACATTAAATGACTCGCCCACGGACATTCAGCTTACTTTCTAGATTGCCAAGATGTGCTGTTGGTGTGACGCTAGCTGTAGTAGCGGGAAAGTTGTGAGTATCACTAACTCACAACCATTAGTTACATTACTTTATGTGTAACTGTTCGCGCTATATCATGCTAAATGTCATTCTATTGGATTTCTCCAGAATCACATACCCCACCTTTAAACAAACATGATATAACGTGTTAATTCGTGAACTTTAGGGGTGCTGGTAGTCAGATTTTGTAACCAACTGCTGCTTGTGTCTATACAAACAGAAACATACAAGTTAATTTTGAGCAGAAAAAATTGTTTTTACACACAAAATATGTTTTGTTGGAGAATATACCTGCATTAACATATGCCAACATGAATCTAAAAACAAATAATTCAATGTGCAGTTCCTCTTTAACTTACCTTTCTGTCATTTGTCCCTTGCAAGTAAAGCAAACTTTCTCTGTCACTCTTTCCTTCCATCCATTTCTCTCCATTTTCTCATTTATAGAAATAAAAATAAGTGAATTGCTATTATCTCATTTTCCTCTTACAGCCTACAAGGCTTTACTTCTCCACCTCCTCCCTCCACCCTCCATCCATCCATCCATCCATCCATCCATCCTACCCCTCAGCAGTTGCTTGATCTCCCTGCTGGCTTGTGTTGCAGTGAACTGGTAGACGATGTCCAGCGCAGTCTGGCTGTAGGTGTTTCTCACTGTGGCATTGATACCACTCTGGAGAAGAGAAGAGAAGAGAAGATAGATTTGATATGTTGACTATTTAATTTATTGTTTGTTTCATGCAGACAGAGTCAGATAACAGAAAGTGAATGCAGACTAGAGGGTTTTCTGTTCTGTTGCTATCAATTTTTAATTTCAGTTACCAAAAAAACAAATTTTTCTTTATCATATTACCTTACAATTTATTACATTATATAGAAAGATAGAAAAATCAAAACAAAATGAGTCTCTTCATTATAATTACACACCGCGGGGATGTAATAATTTACCATCATGACGTCTACAGAAAAGAACCCATGCCTGCTCATTCCCTGGGGCTGTTCTACTAATCACAGCCGCCGCTTATTTTTCTACTTGAGACAGCCAAAAGCTGAGGAGCAATATCACATTCACATCTACTGAATCAAATGTAGGCCAAATAACAGAGATGAATTCAGGCCGAAGTCGCTTCAGGGCATAGACTCGTAACCTTTCACAGCCGGGGGTCTAAATGACAGAGTTAGTTTCTCATGCTGGGACCCACACGGTCATTAAAACATATTGCGTCTCTTGTTTTCATAAACCCTGTGGCACTTTAATGTCACCGGCGCAAATGGGTGATTTGCATCATCTCTCGCTTGCATTGCAATTTCACACCGGTTTTCATAACTGTGCCTAAATTTTATCACATGGGGATGAAGAGATTTTTTCATAGCTTTTCATAAATAGTCAATAGGCCTCAGACCCCCCATTACATTGCGTTTGACCCTTCCCAAGGAACTCGTTCTAGCAATATTTCCCTCTGAAATGCAGTGGAGTTGATGTATAAAGTAGCATAAATACTTGAGTAAAGTACAAGTACCTCAAAACTGCGTGAGTAAAAGTACTTAATTACCCTCTGCCACTGATGCATCTATAAACTGTTTTTTTTTTTGTGAAATAAATATGATAGTTCTCCTCTTAAATAGCTCTTTACATTCTCTTTGATATAGAAGACATCTTACACAGTCTAGTCCTCCATCACAGAAAACAGGCAGCCTAATTGTTTTGACAAAAAAAATCTATTTGTTTTATTGTAATTTTATGGAAACAGAAAAAGCCGCCCCTTTTTTTAAGTCACCTTACAAGTGTTACTGGAACAGCTATGATATTTGATAGAAGAGGATTTCATGGAAGGATTCAGCTTTGAAGTGTTCATACACCTTATGCTGGAAAGTCGAACTCAGGTGTCAGTGCTAGAAAGTTTTCAGTAAAGTTCCACTTACGTCCAGCAGGAGTCTCACTGCCTCGGTCTTTCCACATAGGGCAGCTTCATGCAGGGCAGTACCCGCTTTGGTCTGTCTGTTTATGTCGATGCCTGCCTGGATCAACAGTCTGACAGCAGAGGGCACAGGGCAGAAGGAAGTAGGAAGTGTAGTGGGGGAGGGGGGGGTTCAAAAAGAAAAACATTGTGAAGAATTTCAATGGAAAGAGTATGAAAAAGTGAGAGGGTGAGAAAATCAATAGAGGTGACAAAAGAAACAGATGTAGACACGCAAGGATGCAGAGAGAAGAGGAGTTGAATGAGGTGGAGTCGAATAGGAGATAGAGAAAAGACAGGAAAAAGGGAAAAAAATATCTTTAACATGAAACACCAACACAACTTACTGAACAGAAATGACTTGACAAGGAGAGAAAAATAGAGTGAAATCATGGCATACTGCACCCATATTAAAAAGGCTAAGGTTGGCATTGCTTTCGCTTTCTCTTATTGTCAACAAATCTCATGAAATGACCAAAACCAAGCCCATTTTTTTCTCCTGAAGACGGAAATCCTTTATTTAAAAAAAAGCCTCAGTCATTTCCTAAAACAGCTGGCCATTGTAGTTTTTAGCAAGCATTATTCAAGCAAGTATAAATAGTGCATTTAATGGGGACTATTTTCAGCTGTGGATTAACACATATTTGGTGAGTTAGTGAGTATTTAGGATCGACTCAAAGAAACATGCGTTTCTTCTGCCGCACTTAGGTCTCTCTTGAAAAAAAGATCTTGATCTCAATGAGACCACTAATTAGATTAGAATCATTGTGTTACGGATTGAATTTAAAATTGACTACATTTACGTTTCTGGCCAGCATCCTAAAATAATCAGCTTGGTAATGTCTGCTGGTCAACACGCTATTTATGAACCGCGATCACATTTTATACTCGTTCCTTTGTCTGACAACAGAAAAATCTGTAAATGGGACATTGCTGATTCGGAGAGAAAACACAAGCAGCCAATTTCAGCCAGTTCTTGCACTCCCCATGAGGTCACTGTTGCCGCCACAGCCCCAACGTGTAGTTACATTTTTGAACAGGTGCACATTAGCTACGGCATAAACCTACAAGATAGCTTTGATGGCTAAGTGCATAGGCTCCATAGCTAGGGTGAAACTCCTTAATGTACAACTAGAAATCAAGCGTCAAGCAGGCCATCCGGCCAAACTCAGTAACCAGGAAATAAGGGGCCTTAAGAGGGAGGGGTACCAACAAACCAATGGCCATTTCAACAAAGCTTTAGAAATTGGAGAACCTGTCGAAAAGACAACCATCACAGAAGCCATCCATCAGTCAGGCCCATATGGTAGAGTGGCTATGGAAGCTAACTCCTGAGTAAAAGGCACATGACCGCCAAGTTTGCCAAAAGCCACTTAAAGAGCCTGAGGAAAATTATTATGAACATAGCATGCTAACATGTAAAGGTGAGATGTGCTAAATGCTAAGATGCTGACCATGGTTAACAGCACACCTGCTAAACGTCAGCGTGCTTACATTGTCACTGTGAGCATGTTAGCATGCTGACGTTGGCATTTAGCTCCAAGCACAGACTCACAGAGCTGCTAGCATGGCTGTAGACTCCAGAGGAATAAAATACTTGTTTGCACGATCAATTCATTGTTGTTGTTGGTCTTTTCATGGGATTTGTTCACACTAAGTATAGAATGTCACCAGCCATATCCTTTAAACGACAGGGTCAGAGAAAAGGACGGAAAATAAAGCTGTCAAACGCACATTTAATTTTTCTCTAACTTCTACTGAATTAGCGTCAGAGTTTGTATGTGTTTGTGTGTTTATGTGTGTGTCTTCCACAGACTGCTGGCCATGCCTAATGAGCATCATTTATCAGTGTCACTTCTAGGGAGGAACGCTCTGCTCTGTCAGCTATGACAGGCTTTATTCTCTCTTTGTCTCTTTCTCTCTCTCTCTTTATTTTTCTAGCCCTCTTTTTATCTTCCCTCGGTTGCAGTCTGTTGCAGAGTGCCATGCATATCTGCATCCAATCAGCTCAGTCTCCAAAATTTAGGAGTTTAGGAGTCTCCGACTGATGGGTCAACTCTCACTGTATGGCAGCAGATTTGTTGCATTATTCCTTCAGCTAATTAGATCATATTGTTCCCCTTTTCTCAGCAAGCGCAGGAGGACATTTAAACCCAGTGATTCATTGAAAGTGGTGTGTGTGTGAGAGAGAGAGAGATAAAAAAAGAGAGAGAGAGAGAGAGAGAGCGAGAGAGAGAGATGAACCTCTGGATGGATCTGGATGTTGAATCGTGCGTGCGTGCGTGTGTGTGTGCGTGTACCTGATGATGTCTATGTGTCCGTTCTTGGCGGCCAGATGGAGAGGAGACGTCCCGTTGGGGTCGGTGGTGTCCCCTTTTTTGGGCTCCAGCAAAGCAGCACACATGTTACTGGACAGTAACAACTGGACCACCTACACACACACACACACACACACACACATACACAGAACACAAGCAAAGCTCTCGTTCATTTCTGTAGATGGTCTTCAGTTGCTGCTGTTTTGGAATAACGACTAACTAAAACCACCGGTTCTTACCCCGACTCTGCCGAACTCACAGGCCAGGTCCAGGGGCGTTTTCCCTGCGTTATCAACAATACATGGGTTGGACTGGTGCTGCAGCAGCATCTCCGACTGCAGACGGGAAACACACACACAAGCAAACATACACCGACACATGAGAGAGAGAGAAAAAAAAACCAGATGTTGAAAAATCCCTTATTGAGGCAGGGCACACACCCTGGAAAGGTCGCCAGTCTATCACAAGGCTAACATATAAAGACAAACAGCCATTCACACTCACAGCTACAGGCTTGTCAATAAAGCATAAATGTAACCGCTGTCTATAGGTATCAGGTATGTAGCCATCAAGGGCATATTTAAGACCCCTTTTTACAACGATTCAGCTGGAAACATTCGAATCAGCTGGAGATGGTCTTTTCAGCAAATGTAGCTTGCTAGCTACGGCTGATAAAATCTGAAAGCTTAACAGGAGTAGCATAGGTAACAAACGGGGATGGGGCATATTAAACCGTTGACCTGCATTTCTGTGGACTTGTGGGATGAAACCAGGAAGAAACTCACAGCATACAAATGCCATGCAGAAAAGGCCCCAGCTGGCTGGCAGGTCCAAACCCACGCTCTTACTGTGACGCAACTGTGCTAACCACTGCACCACCGTGCTGCCCCCCACGTGTCCACAAATTGCAAGGATAAAAAAGACATAATTATGCAATGCATACACAGGCACAAACAGTTAGAAAGGGACACAGATACACGAGACACACATGCTGGCTCAGAAAACATGTCACGTTCTGTTAAAAACAAAACCAGTACAGAAAAGCAGGGCTGAGCAGACAAACACATTAGCAGGGGGCGCATTAATATGCTTGTATTTTTCGACCTAATAGTGCGTTTTACCATTATTGTACAATAATTCACAACATCGATTCAATGTTTTCTAACCCTGTTGTCATGTTCAATAATGTATCTTCGCTTGTGTTTGCTAAAAAAAAAAAAAAAAAATCACAATATGGTAATGACTAAGAGCGGGATGGCAGAGAGCTGTTGAGCGTATATCTATTACAAAAAGCTGAGTTAAAGAGAATCCATCTTCCAGCTTGCACCTGTAAAATGACATTAGAGGAGCACCGTGAAATCAACTGAAAGGAAGCTTGGTTAAAGTTTTAAAATAAAGATAGAATAAAATAAGATACATTTCCCCCACCAGAGGAATTAGTTCATTGTGCTTTCAGTTTTCTAATGGACCTTCAAAATGGAACAAATTAGGAGAATATGCCAAATTAGATTCCCTCTTCTCAGATGAAAACCATGTCTCACCCATCCTTGTTCTAAAGCAAATGTCTCTCAAAGCGTTTCTGGGCCTTGCGTTTGCCTTGCTGGATGTTAAATGATTCATTTTCTAATCTGCGGTCCATTTCAGTTTTTGTAATGCTTTATTTATTTGCCCTCGCACACTGGGAGCAGCTGTGGATTAGAGCTTCAGTCCCAGTTTGTTACCCTGTATAAATCATGGTTATTTAATTAAATAGAAGCAGTGGTTCTTCAGGTTCCGAGCCTGCGAATGCTGAGCGCCGCTCTCCTCCAGGGTATGTTAGCTGCTGTAGTGAGTCTGCTATATTTCATTGTTGTTGCCTTGGCAAGCCTGCAGCAGCACTGTAGTGTTTACACCAGATTTTCTTTTCTTAGCTAGAAAAGCCTCGAAGATGGAATTTGGTTTCTTTAATTGTGTTTCTTACATAGTCTTTTTTTGTTTTGTTTACGGTTTTGACCATTGCACGCTGCAGTATTGCTTGTGCAATGTGCAGGTGTTCTAGAAATTGGTGCTTTTTGTAGATATCACTGGATACGTACAAGATATTAGTAAAGTTAAAGGTAGCTTGATTCCTATAAATCTATAAATCGCTGCCCACATCTCGGATTTTAAATAGTGTTGTCACAGCAGACATTTTGACTTGTCATAGCAGGTAAAGTACAATTGTAATTAATAACACTGATGACGGCTTTTAGGCAAAGTAAGTGAAAACACTACGTGGGTGGAGTACGGGGGTGTAGGGCCTTTAAGAAAAATTGCCCTCAGTCTGATTATTAGGTTATGCTAAACCTGCAATAACTGATGTTTTGGCGTCTTGGGATCAGCAGAAACATATTAGCACCTTTTGAATTGTAGCGAATAGCAAACAGCTGCCTATTTACACATCCAGTAGAGACAGAGCAACATTAGCAGTCATTTGGAGTCATGTTTCTGGCCACCTGACAAATCTAATTCCAATATTCTCTCTGTGTTGACTCTGTTTTTGGTCCCTACCATCTCCTGAGGGAAATATTGTTATTTTTAGCTAATCGCTAACTTTGTCTGGCGTTTGGTGCTGGGCCGGTGGTGTAGTGGATTTAAAAAATTGCTATGAGAGTGAATAAAAACAGTAAAGATGCAGGCCAGAAAACCAAAACAATTAGCCAAAAGATGCTTAAAAAGCTCTGTAAAACGGATTGGAACAGCAGAGTTGGGTGATAATTCTACTTGGGTTTGTCACTATAGTGACCTCTTTCACAATAAAACATAGTCATTTTATCAATTGTTATTCTAAAAGGTTTGATTATAGCCACTTTAAAGGTGCCAACAATCCCTAAAGACAATAACTTCTTTCAGCCTCTGTGACAGCCCATTCTGCTATTTCAGAACTAACAGATGCTGTATTACATATATGAATTATGAGAGATGTCTCTGTCATGTGAATCGTGTGTAGATAGTACACAAACAACCTGCCTGAAGCTCCACTTTGAGCTCTGTTTTTGGAAGAATTGGTATCACTCACCACGTCGTAGTGGCCGTGCTGCGCTGACAGGTGGAGAGGAATCTGTCCTTCATCTGATTGGCTGTTGACAGATGAACCGGATTTCAGCAGCATCTTCATAGGCTCCGCCTTCCCCTGCCAGGCTGCGTAGTGCAGCGGCCGCATACCTGCACAAACAGAAACACACACATTATGAGCACACAGGCCATATCGATCACACACTGAGATATGTGATATTATTGATCGGTGAGTATTTATGTGTAAGAGAGTTTTCTGTGTGTGCAAAGCTCACTTACAGAAAGCGTATATATAACGTATAATGTAACGGTGTACGTTTTTCTATGTTAACGTGTGTGTGTGTGTGTGTGTGTGTGTGTGTGCGCACACGTGCGCATTTCCCCCTCACCTTTCTGGTCTCTGATGTCGACAGCAGCCTGTGACTCCAGCAGCAGAGTGATGAGCTCCAAGTTCCCATTGAGCGCTGCGTGATGCAGCGGAGAAAACCTATAGTACACACACACACACACACACACACACACACATATCATGGTTACATTTACATTACATCATCCTTTATTTTTATATTTCCTGAATGACAGACAACTCTAGTTTTGCTGTTCTTAAGGTATTTGGACCAAACAACCATGTAAAAACTAGATCATGCACATACACACACACATAGGTTTGGGGCACTATCTTCGTGGGGACCCGTCATTAACATAATGCATTCCCTAGCCCCTTACTCTAAACCTAACCATCACAACTAAATGCCTAAACCTAACCCTTAAGCATTAAGTAAAACCTAAGTTTACCTAATTTTGCCCAAAACCTAATTTACCCTAAAACCAAGTCTTAACCCTCAAAAAGGCCTTTAAACTTGTAGGGTCCAGCATTTTGGCCCCACAAAGGAGGTCGGGCGACACAAGTATAGTGGGCTCCTGGTTTTTTGGCCCCACGAAACTAGTAAACAAGACCACACACACACACACACACACACACACACACACACACACACACACACAGGTCAGTGATAATGGCAAAGCTTAGCATGAAAAATAGATTTAATAGCAGAGGATTAGGACCAAACATCTGAGATCAGAATAACAAGAGCAGGGCTGGTGGGAAATGAAAAACTATGCACAAGAGGAAAGGTATTATATTATGTTAAGGGTGTGTGTGCGTGTGTGTGTGTGAGAGAGAGTGATGCCAGAGGGTGTATGCTGAGTAGATGAGATTGATATGTCAGACTTGATGGATAAGCATGAAAAAGGGTATGAGAAGGGGAAAGCATCACACAGCCTGAAGACACAGACAGGCAACCATAAATGTGCGCAAACACATACAAAAAAATCCCTTTCTGTGTCTTCCTAACACACACCTTCTATCTCACTCATGTCAGTGACATGTGCGCCCTTCCTCCTCTCTGTGACTCTTCCTCTAACTGCAGATTTGCAGTTTGCTGTCAAACACTATCACAGACAGCTTCATGAGGGTTCCGACCTTGGAATATATGATCCATGAAACTAAGGCGGCACGTAAGCTCACATAACCAGTCAAAAGTGCAATAGATGGGGCGTTTATCAAGGTTTGCTCCACTCCGATGTTTTACACAGGAGGCAATTGTGGAGGTAAAAACGGACATTATGTTTGTTTGAGCACGAATGAAGCTCCACAGAGAAACTTGAGCACACTGAGCAGGAACTAATGGCCTTCTTTCTGAGCCTGCCTCTGTGGTCTCGTACACACACCACTAATATCTACCCATTGCTCCGTTCCCATTCATGCGGAAGTTACTACTGCCTTCTGAAGCTGTATTTTGTGAGCACACAGAAAGCCATGGTCGACATAAATCCAGGTAAACCTGTAAATGCCTTTCTACAATGCTGATTGTTTGGTGCTGTTCGAATATATGTATACGAACAGGCTTCATGTGTATAGTTAAAAATAGGTAATGTCGGTAATATAAAGCCAGAATTAATAAATAGCGTCAATTGTAGGTCGCTTAAAGCATAAATGTATGTATAAATGTATGTATGTATGACTGGGGTTGACGTGTGGGCTTGACAAATTGATTAGCCACTGTTATACATTTTCTCTGACTGCAACCTTCTAGTGAATGGATGATAAATAACAGTGCTGCAATTAAATAATGCTTCAAATCAGGCCACAGGTTGCATCTGTGAAATTGATATCACATTTTATAGTCTGCATTCCTGAGGTAGCAAAATTAGGTGAGCATATTAGGGGGGGAAAGTGTTTTTAGAGTGTTTTTTGTATCATCAAGCTGATGCATACCGGTCTATATTATGTGAACTCCATCTATTCTAAGTAAGTGGAGCCTAAAATGAAAGTGAAACCTCCTCTGCGCTTCCATCTTTCTCCATACGAACTCATCTCATATAGATGTGAAGGTTTTATATGATGTGTATTATGTATTCATGCGGCGAATTGGAAATGCGAAATGCGAGGATGCGTGCGTAGGGGATTAGAATAGCTGTGTACCGGCATAGAAACAGAAATCCAAGAGCAGGTATACTGCAAATAGGAGTCAACAGGCTAAAAGATTGAGACATGGTGTCCAAATCATGGAAAACTGAAATCAAGGACCCATTGTTAAAAACATTACAAGGAATTGCAAGTCGTAAATCTGTCACCATTATCAATGTAAGCTGCATATGTGGCGTGTGAGAAAAGCCTGACCTGGCAACAGTAACTAAGGGGTGTGGGGCTAAGTAAATTGGACTTTCATCAAATTAATGGGACGGGTGTATAGTTTTGGTGGAGTGTACTCTAGTTTCTGGTTAGCCCTCAACTCAGTTTTGTTCTTTTGTGATTGGACAGAAGGCTGGACAGAAGAATATAGTGCGCGAAATACAAGCTCTGTAACCATGGAGACGGTGCCAGCTTTACCAAGTTGGCACGTGTGAGTGTCAGCTTGCACACTGTCGAATCTCTGTGTGTGAATTATTTTATGAGGAAGCTAAGTGCATTGGAAGATGGTACTGGATATAGGAGTCACATTCGCTGTGTGTGTGTGTGTGTGTGTGTGTGTGTGTGTGTGTGTGTGTGTTTGAGTGAGTGTGGAGCAGCATACTAAAGAGTGCTGCACTCCCAGAGCTGACCTGCTCTAGTTTATTCACTACAGATCACCCGTCGCTCCTGCCCTCTTTCTCCTCCTCTCTGCCTGCATTTCTTCTGTCGTGCTCCTTGTCTTTGTTTGGACGGTTATCTCATTTTCCCTCCTCTTATCTATTCCTCCGCTACCTCTTCTCCCTATTATCATCCCTATATCCTTTTCTCCATCTTTTCCTCTTTTCCTTCCCTTCTTCTTTTACTCTCTAACTTTTCACTACTACTAATAATATATACTAATACATAAAAGTCATTTGTCATTTTTTTTATACTTACATTTTTTCTTGTTATTGTCTTGTATTTCACTATATTCTTCTAAAAGTTTTACCTAAATATGTTTTGTATGTAAAATCATTAGCAGCAAAGCAACTTGTAACTACAGCTGTCGATGTACAGTACATAAGTACAGTACTTGGTACATTTTCCACAGCTGGCAGAAACCACGACTCACCACCTGCGGAGGTAACAGTGCTCTGATCATTAATCAATAACGTCGGTGACAACCTGTGGTGCCAGAGCGGCCGGTGTGGCACCGTTTTTTATAATGTGCTTTGGTTTGTCGGCTTCATATTTGTAGTTGTACGTGAGCCCCACTACCTACTACTAGGTCTAAGTAGTACTGGTGTTTTAACTACATCGTATATCCATTTCATACCCCATCATAAAAATCATTGAAATTCCAGTTAAAAGTAATTCAGGCACATTCGCGGTGGTAAAAGACGGCACTGATAGGGTACTTGTGCTGTAGAGTTCCCGTAGGGGTTTGGCGCGACTCAGTAGGAAGCAGGAAAAAGCACTGTTCAGGAAAGGGAAAGTTTGACAAAGCTGAGCCCCTCAGAATGGACCTGCAGTGAACCGCGAGTTGGGAACCACAGCCTTAAAGGCTAAAGTCCCAGAGGTGGGTACACACGCGGCTGCACTTGTGCTCGCTGCTGTATGCATTTAATGTAAAGCACACTGTACTTGTCATTAAACTGCTGAAAAAAACTGATGCATTGTCTTGTCTGATACTGAGAATAATACAATTATTCACAATGATTGTTATAAGTTACTAAGTCTATATGTATTTATGTACAGTAGGACTTTCAACAAAGTGTTTTTATTAGAAAAAAACATGTCATATTAGTTATCAATACACAGTAAAATGGGCTTTGCTATGGGAGCCCAGTATTCATGTACAGTTGGAGTCAACATTGTTTAAAATATTCTTGCAAAAACTGGATTGTGATGAAACCTTAAAATAAAATATTACGCGAAGATGCCAGCGTCTTGGGGCCTTCCAGCAGCACTACATCTGACAGTGGCACGTTGAGCCCTCTTATCACAACAAACACTGAGCAGTGTGCGCTTTGTCATAACCCACTTCTGCATCTCAGCAACCGGCTGCGTCTTCTTCCCCTCGCTTTCCCATTCAGGGTTAAACAGGGATATCGTTACACAATGCTGCACTAGGCTGAGTGAAACAGCACTGTGTGTGCAGCCCTGCAGAGTGGGGGCGGGGTGTATGGGGGAGGGGGAGGGAAACCCTTGCTTCTGCCAAGTAGTAAAACCTGCCATACAATATTTATAACCCCCATCTCCTCTTCTTCTCCACAAATCCGCCGCTCTCTTCCTCTCTCTATCATCTTCCTCCAGATCTCCCGCTTGTTCCCGTCTCCTCACACTTCAGCCATTGACAATCACACTCCTTCCCTTCCACGGCTCCGTCCTTTCTCCTCTCCTGGGCGGCTGTGGCTTGGTGGCAGAACGGTTGCCTGCCAGTCGGAAGGTCGGCGGTTCGATCCCCCAGCCATGCGTCGAAGCATCCTTGAGCAAGATACTGAACCCCAAAAATGCTCCCGAAGCTGGCCAAGTCGATTCCCGTTCAGGGCTTCTTCCCTTCCTCCTCGGCTTCTATGAATGTTCTCATATGTAAGTCGCTTTGGATAAAAGCGTCTGCTAAATGTAAATGTAATCTGTATTTCCTCTCCAGTATCTTCCTTAATGCCTCCTGCGCTCTTCTCTGGCCCATTCGCTCGGCCTTTTCCCTCCACAAATCCATCACTCTTCTTACCATCTTCTGCTCATTGACTAACCCATAGTTCCATTTCCACGCCCGTCCCTCTTGAGTTTCCCTCTCACTCGAGGTATAGTGGTCAGGGGCATTTAGTGTTAACTGCATACCTACTCATCTGTGTCCATCTTACAGAGCAATGCTCCAGTCAGTCATGTTACAATCTTGCACGGAAAAAGGTGGCTTGTCCCCTTCAGGTTGGTGGAGAGCTCCTGCCTCAAGTGGAGGAGTTTAAGTATTTTGGGGTCTTGTTCACGAGTGAGGGAAGGAGGGAGCGGGAGATCGACAGGCGGATCGGTGCATCCTCTGCAGTGATGCGGTCGATATACCGGTCCGTTGTGGTAAAGAAGGAACTGAGCTGCAAGGCGAAGCTCTCTATTTACCAGTCGATCTACGTTCCTACTCTCACCAAAGCATTTTCTCAAAGTTGATCAAAAACATTAAACCGTCTCACAATGACACCAATGACAGTCACAAGGTAGAGAGAGGGTGAAGCATTGCTGGGGGGGGGTGGAGGTGCAAACAAGGGTTTGTATTCATGTAGGGATGGAAGCCACAGTAAACCCGAATTACCACGACATCACTGCACCACTGCCTCTGAACCCACATCTTCATTCTGTATCTCCATTTCAGAAACCAAACTCTGTTTCACATCTTGGATTTTTCAGTTCCTTTCACCAACTGCCGCTGTTTATTAATCTCATCTCTCACGATCTATACGATTTATATATACATACATGTATATATATATATATATATATATATATGTATACGAAAGAGGGATGTGTATATACATATATATATATATATATATATAGCTCCCCCATTTTTAGTGTGCACACACAATCTTTTCATCGTTTTGTTGCTGCACACTCACCCCCTTAAACAAGCTTTACACTGATCCTCTTCACCTGTCACACACATATACACCCATGCATACACAGACGCGCACAGTTTGACCCATTTTCAGTAATGAGAGATGTTTGTGCCTCCTAGGCCTTCCCAAAACACACTGCTCCAACAGTCACACACTGGACAAGGGAGGGAGGGAGGGAGGAAGCAAAGGGAACAATGTCTATCACTCTTCTCTCCCATCTGCTGGTGTGTGCTCACGTGTGCTTCTGAGTGAGCATACAGCATGCACCTGTGTGTGTGTGTGTGTGTGCGTGTGTGTGCACCAGCTCCTGGCTCATATATCATGTTGTCTTGTGTCTCTGTTCTTTGCTAATCAGTGTCTGTCACTCTGCCTGCATGTGTGGGTCCCCAGGTTATATCTGGCCATAAAACACAGATTCCAGATCATCTAAGAAGGACTTATGCATTTGACGACGATATCTCTGGCTGGGACTTTTGAACCATTGAAAAAAAAAAATCCCTGGAGGTGTGTTAATATTATTAAGAATTCAAGTATTCAGGACAAGTAGTCATTCAGCCTTTGCTTTACAAGGATGACAATCTATTCTAGTAAAAAGTCCTCATGGCTATTATCAAAAACCTATTTTGTAAGTGTTAAGATGACTCACTTACTTATCTCATAGTCATTTTTACCTTTAAGGCAGCAATCGCTTAGCAGAGAACCAACTTTTATTCAAGAATGGTTGTGTGTTGTGTCTTATTATTACCCCTTAAGCTTCTAAAGTAAAGTCACTGAGCATTTGTCGATAACACTCTGAAACGTGCATCACCATTTGCAGGCTGTCTTAATTTTTAGTCTCGTACACAAAACAGAGAGCAAAGAAGCAAAAAAGAAAGAAAGACAGAAAAAAATTAACAAAACATAAAAGGTGAGAAGATATGCATTAAAAAAAGTATTGGAGCAGGATGCTGCCAATTCCACTAGAATACCAGATGTAGTCTATTATAACATAGACATATTCTGTTGTTACATTTTAACTAGTTTAAGTTTTCTCATATGTTTAGTTTATTTTTAATGTTATTGATTAGCATTTTAGCAAATGATCAAATGGCATGAGGGACCCACTCAGCCAGAGTTTTTGATGCAGCCTGTGCTACTATATATAAATAGGTGAGCATTAAATTTGCACTGCTTCTTGTATGTCTGGTACAAGCAGCAACCTCCGGGGCAGAAAAATGAAGCCAACGCGAAGTGCCAAAAACTGCAGTTCATCGAATGGCCACTTGAGGCAGTTTCAAAAGGGGCAAATCCCCATAGAGCCCTTTGTTAAAATGCCCAGCTTCAGCAGAAATAAACATGTTAACAGCCTGGTACAGCCTGGTCTCTATAGCTAATTCCCCCCTTTTTTGTAACTCACCTGTTACAGTTATATTAAGGTTTAAAGATATGCGTAATTAAACGTGGCCGCTTTGAGTGACAAGTGGGTGCCCTCAGCAACCAGGCCTCATTCGGCCCACCTCAGCGCCACCTCTTTGCCCATTTTTGGATTAGCTGGAGTCAGGCCCTGCCAAGATGGCGACTGCCAGAGCCGGCCACTTTGAGCTTCACAACGGCTCTTCAGAAACCTATGGGTGTCACGGACACTACGTCCATGTTTTATGCAGTATATGGTCTACAGTGCAATGAGATAGGTTCTGTTATGAATTGGCACAATATAAATATAAACTGAATTGAAATTGAATATGGTCTGGTACCATGCTGTTTGTTGTTTATGTCTATATATACAGGAGAAGTACAATCAGATTTAGTTTCCTGCGCTAGAAAAGAATGTGCTGGCATAGGTATGAAGCTCTTTCCCTTTCTTATTCTTTCCCTTTCTTTTAGCACCTTTTCCAGGTCTTTCTGTCTGCGTTTCCATATAGTAAACACCTGCACATACAGTGCATATATAATTGCAGTCTTGTAATGTACTCTCAGGTCTCAGTGGGGATCTCCTTGTCAGGGTTTATAAAGAGGGATCTTCATCCCCTGTACACTCTAAGTGCTTTGTTGTTGTCACATCTCCAGTCTCCTGTGAGATACACTATTAAACTATGTCGCTATGTGACAAACACACTCTCATTCTGTTCCCCTCCATCGGCGCTGCTACTCTGTTTTCTAACATATCTTAATAAAATAAAAATACTGAACAGCATTTGTTCATTTTTAATGACACTGTAACACCAGCTGATTGACACCACTTAGGAAATGCTATTTTATGCACACACACACACACACACACACAACAGATAAGGAAAATCTGAGTTGTTGTTTTTTTTTTGCAGAGAGTTCATAATGAGACTCCAAGCGATTGCCAAGAGGAGTAAATGAATATAAAATGAACACTTGTGCAGACTCATTAGCCATGTGTGCTCATTAGGAAATAGAATTTCACTTGATCAATGCATTTCGATCATAAACTTTATTTACTACTTATTCGTGCAGCAGACAAACGCACACAGCCACGTTAGCGTCAGCCAACAGAAAAGCTATTAATACTGTGGGAGGAATTAAGGGGCAAAGAGGCAATAACAGTAAACACACTAATTAGATTACACTGTTCAGTTTCACTTAGAGTGGCAAAGCAGCACTGCGAGGATTACTTTTGATCTTTATCTTTACAGAAACCACTTTATTCAGCGCCGTTTGCAGTCTTTTAGCTCAGTTTAAATTAGTCTCACAAGGGCTGAAGCTGTCATGACTCATGGTTGTAGGGATTGGCATCGCTACCTTGTAATGAACAAATGAATAAATAAAAATAAATGAAAAGGTGAGGGCCACCACAAGCATCCGGAACGGCTTCAGTGTTCCTCGGCATGGATCCTCTTGGGGAGGAATAAACATCCAAAAGGTAGGCCAGTGGTGGCAGAAAGTGCTGTCTTTCTTTTTGTTTGTTCATGTCACGTCCCCTCCAAAGTCTGTAAAGCAGGTGAAGGAATTTTCCTTCTACTAATCTCCGCTATTCAGGAAATACGGATGTAAAATACAGACAAGACAAGTGTGCTGTGTACAGTAATTAACATGAGTGAAGTACAGCCACAAAGCATCTATTATAGCATCGATCATCAATTAGCTGCATTATGTTTGTAAAATGTCAGCAAGGCAACTCTAAGCCATATTGGAAATGTGGCTGCTAAAGGACTGTCTGCTTGAAGACGCTCAGCTTGGAGTGGACACTGGAACCGCAGGAACTTTCCCAGGGGTCCAAGAACCTTTTGAGGAATTCAGGAACCAGGGACTAAATTTAGTTTCTGACTTTAGTTCCAAGTGTAAAATAAGTCCCATCTTGGAGGTATTACTGTTTGATGGTTCAGGCACTTTTTTTAGGGAGTTTGTAGAGCTGGACTGATCACTGATTGGTTAAAAACACACAAAACACCAACTACAACTCGTGTACTGCCTCATTCACATTACAAGGAAGTACTGGCTGCTGCTACTGTAGTATCAATATGGACCTGGGGGGGACGTTAGAGAGAGAGAGAGAGAGAGAGAGAGGGTGCGAATGAGCTGAGAGCGCGAGCAAACCAGCTAGCGGGTGAATGAAGGAGGGAGAGCGGTGATGGGAGAACAAAGCCAGTGAACGAGAGGAATAAAACTTTATTTGCTGATAGTTTCCCGGTGGTTACGTTCTAAAGCAGAAATACACAACCATCAAACTCAGGGGTGCTCGGTTTCCCTTTCCGCCTCAGCCCGTCTCCTTTTCATTCATTTATTAAATCCTGATAAAAACGCGGTTCTAAAGATGCTGTGGAAACACAAACAGGAATGCTCAAAAAAGGACTTTAAGTTCCTAGTTTAGTTCCTGGAACTCTTTGGCCGAAAGGGGCTAAGAGGTGCAACAGTGGACATTTCTAGGTGTTCAGTTGGGTTGAGATCTGGTGATCTGCATACGTCTCACATCGTTTTCCAACTCGTCAAAGCATTCAATCCTTCAATCAAGCATTCAGCTTCCTGTGTCCTGTATGGAAGCATCTGCATGTGCTATTTGTCTTCGCTCAGCTTTTAATGTCATAGAGACACAAGTAAAACTACCGTGATAAGCTTTTGTATGAATGGGCCAGGGGATGACGGTGGGTGGGGGTGGATGGCAGGCAGAATGGAGAGAGTGAGGGTGAGAAAAAGAGCGAACAATAATGGAAACGGGTGAGAGCTACATAGGAGGTATTAAGGGAGTGTAACTCACCCATCTGTATCCTGGAAGTTGACATTCACTTTCTTTGCGGAACCGAGGAGCTCTGAAAAACAAAAATAAAGTGGAACATTAATTGATTTTTGCAGCCAATAAACGACAGTGTTAGCCCGTCGATGCCTTTTTATGATATAAGGCAGCAATACAGGTGTTATATTCAATGTTAATGTTTACCTCTTGTTTGATTTGAAGGCAAAGAACCAACATTTTTCACTTTTTCCTTCCCCAGACTAATGTCATTCTCGAAAGTCATTTATTATGAGTCATATTGTCGTCATATTTCCTCGCCTGCTGTTTTCAGGAAAGAATTTCATTTCCTCGAGTTGAGGCCCCCATGGTGATAATGTCTGTCTCACATTCTGAATATTTACATCATTCAGAGCATGCTTGCTACTATGTGTGGTTACGCATCGAGTGAGGGAATATGAATGCACAATCACAAGCTACTGATAGAAATGTCTTACAAGCATGCAAAATGTGCAACTAGCTTAAATGTGTAACCTTTTTTACGATTATCTCCTTTTTTTTTTTTTACCAGATCAAATGACCAAAAATGTTATTAACATTATCAAATAAAGTGTTACAAAAAACGATATGTGTTAAAGTGAGTGTGCTGCACATGACAGCTTAGTTACTTCACTGATTCACTTTGGCCTCATGTTATGGCGTTCTGAGTGACACAACACGCTGGCGATGGGCTTCGAAAACCACTTTTGTGACTGACCTGCTTGCTGAATGCTCCTCATGAATAAATGTAAACCGACTTTTGCAGCACGCCACACTTGAGTGCAGATGGTGATGCTGCATTACATTACAGCTGTGTGGGTTGTAAACAAACAATACAGTCTGATAAGAATCCGGAACGACAGCTAGAATGTAAATTTGAGTGGTGAACGTTGATATTCCTAAAATATGATATTCTGCTCATCACAGAAAATGATACTATTTGTGGTATGGCCAGTAATATAGCAACTACCCAAATAACAAGATTTGGTTATGATTTTGAAATGGTGATGGTTAGGCTGTTACTAAAAACTAAAAATGGTAGTATATTTGCAATCCTGGTTGCCACAGTTAAGGAAGGGTGTATGGGAGCATCTTTACACCAAATTGTGCGGGACCATGCTGGGACAATAGTTTAGACTCAAAGAGCTTGGTTTAGGGTCAGAGCCTCTTTCTCTCATTCGTGAACCAAACCAGTTAGCATGTAGTCGAACTGAACTAACCATCCTACCGCAAGTCATGACCAAACTCCACTACTTCTAAACTAAAGTACACATGCCAGAGGATGGAGGAAACATGTTGTACATTTAGAAGAAGAGTCAGAGGACCACCAAAGTGACAATTCATCCAACAGTTGTTAGCATTTAAAGGGAAATAGAACAATATAATTCGACATCTAAGTGAGCAAGGCCAACACCGTTACCAGTGGTGACAGATGTTTTCTATGTGTCCCACGGTTTAGCTGCTTCTTTATACCCTTAAAGGAATACTTCCCCATTTTTATTCACTTTCTGGCGGCGAGTTATGGCGCTTTTCTAGTACCAGCTCAACTCGCCTCGGCTCGCTTTTCGCTCCGCTTTCCATTGCAGAAAGTACCTCCACAATAGTACCTGGTCGTATAGCGACGCCACAGGGAACTGCCGCGACATAATCTTCTACCCACACACACAGGACAATAGAGGAAACCGAGCGTGTGCTGTTTTTGGCTGTTTCTCAAAGCAAGAAGACAAGCGTTGTTTCGTTTGACCGCGGCGTAGTTGCCGTAATAGTAATCGGTATATCACGTAATCTCTGGCCAAACTATTTAAAAATGGCGGGATTATACAGGATACCGCGTGTTCAGTGATGACACAGTGAATAGTGACGATTCTCTCTGACCAATCAGCAGTCTGCCGTGTTTTCACGTGGCATTTCAGTATCGCCTCAGCCCGCTTGGAACCTCGCCGGAGGTGGTTCCGACAAAAAGTACCTGGAAGCAGGTACAGACACAGCTTTTACACAGTGTAAAACCAAACAAAGACGAGTCGGGCTGAGGCAAGCTGGTACTGTGCAAAAAGACCGGAAACAGCTAGGCTGACTTCAGTTTTTGTAAAACAGTTGAGCAAATGAGACATATGGATATGTTTCCAGTCTTTGTGCTAATTCCCCATAGACTTACATTGTGAAAGAAGTGGCTGTAAAACGGTGGATACATGTTATTTAGCTTCGCAACCCCCGCAAAATGACTTGTTTCACTATCCAAGTTTGATCCATTCAGTCCAATAACATTTGTAAAGTCTACAAGTCATTTTATCCCCATTCAAGTTAGCGGAGGGCTAAACCGGAAGTTTTTTGGCTTCATGCGCTACTGAGCAGCTTTCATAGGAATGAAGGGGGCCCCTCCTCCGAAGCTGTATCCCGTTCTGGTTATGCCTCCATGTTCACATCAGACCAGTGTCACAGGTGAGGAAACTAATGGCAGGATCGATGACCTCTCTCATGATATGACACTGCTAATTAGACACACTAATGCCTATTAGCACCTATACAGCTTCTAGAGTAACTTATTTACAGGTAGGCCATGATCATTGTTAACACAAATAAACACATACATGTCCATCTTGCTGAATCACTTTTTGGCTTGAAAGAACAGATGCAGACCCTTGCACAGACGCATACGTACATTAAACACAACGGTCTTCTACTTTCACCCACATTATTTTTCATTTTTTGCCCTTTTTTTATTTCTCTTAGCAGATGATGCAGAGCTGACGCATAAACAAAATTATTCTGTTCTCTCTCTTTCTGTGTTCTCTCTTTCACTCTTTCTACACACCCACACCCACACACACACACGCACACGCACGCACACACTTCCTCCAGGGTGCAGGAAACAGGACAGCCCCTCTATTGTAGAGGCGACAGCTCCCATCGCCACTGGGAGAGGAACATTGATTTCCTAACAGGCTATTTCTGGCCGCTAAATGCAGGGATTCACTCACTCACACGCTGGTACATCTATACTTGTGAGGACTTCTCATTGACATAATGCATTCCCCAGCCCCTTACCCTAACCTTAACCATCACAACTAAGTGTCTAACCCCAACCCTAACCTAAACCTAATCGTAACCCTGACCCTAAAACCAAGTCTTAACCTTTAAACAGCCCCTTAAAGGTCTGTTGAAAAGTGAGGCACCGGCCAAAATGTCCTCACTTTCCAAAAATGTCCTCACTCCCAAGGTCTAAAACGCAAATTGCTTTAACACAAAGGTGAATAAAAGTTCAAAGAAGTCAGAAAAACGGACATGAAACATTTTAAGATAGAGGAAAGAGAGCAGAGGATAAAACAAATAGAAAATTCAAATTGTTATGGATATCACTGATAAGCTCCTTATACAATCGCTGGCTTCTTCCCAAAAAAGAACAAACACATGCACACACACTAGTCTTTGTTCACGGTCTTCCACATCTCTCCAGGAGCCGCCAACCATGTACTTTTGACTCCATGACGTCATCAGACAACCCGACCTGGTCATATGTAACCCTCCGACAGAGCAGGAAAAAAAAATCCCCTCGTTTAATCTGATGGCGTCCTCGAGAGAGAGACCTCTGTGAGAAGACGGAAACCGTTTTCTCTTTACTCTTTTCACTTAAATATGCACTTGATGGCTGCATACATGATGCCGTGCTAAAATACTGAGGCTAAAGCTATATGTCGCAGGCAAAACGTCAGTATCCCCACCAGATGATGAGCCATGTAGAAGACATGGACAAAAAGGCATTGCTATTGTAGTGAGTAGTTTTGTTGTTATTGTATGACAACAAAACGCTCCTCCCATTGCTGTCGGTTTTCGTCCCGGTCGTGGAACACTGGACCATCTCTACACCCTCTCCAGGTTGCTGGAGGGTTCATGGGAGTTTGCCCAACCAGTCCACATGTGCTTTGTGGATTTGGAGAAGGCATTCGACTGTGTCCCTCGCGGCGACCTGTGGGGGGTTCTCTGGGAGTACGGGGTCCGGGGCCCTCTGCTAAGGGCTGTCCGGTCCCTGTATGACCGGAGCAGGAGTTTGGTTCGCATTGCCGGCAGTCAATGCGAAGTCAGATTTGTTCCCGGTGCATGTTGGACTCCGGCAGGGCTGCCCTTTGTCACCGGTTCTGTTCATTGCTTATATGGACAGGATTTCTAGGCGCAGTCGTGGGCCGGAGGGAGTCCAGTTTGGGGACCACAGGATTTCATCTCTGCTTTTTGCGGATGATGTTGTCCTGTTGGCTTCTTCAAACCAGGACCTTCAGCGTGCATTGGGACGGTTTGCAGCCGAGTGTGAAGCGGCGGGGATGAGAATCAGCACCTCCAAATCCGAGGCCAAGGTTCTCAGTCGGAAAAGGGTGGCTTGTCCCCTTCAGGTTGGTGGAGAGCTCCTGGCCCAAGTGGAGGAGTTTAAGTATCTTGGGGTCTTGTTCACGAGTGAGGGAAGGACGGAGCGGGAGATTGACAGGCGGATCGGTGCATCCTCTGCAGTGATGCGGTCGATGTACCGGTCTGTCGTGGTGAAGAAGGAGCTGAGCTGCAAGGCAAAGCTCTCTATTTACCAGTCGATCTACGTTCCTACTCTCACCTATGGTCATGAGCTTTGGGTCATGACCGAAAGGACAAGATCCCGGATACAGGCGGCCGAAATGAGTTTCCTCCGCAGGGTGGCTGGGCGCTCCCTTAGAGATAGGGTGAGGAGCTCGGTCACTCGGGAGGAGCTCAGAGTAGAGCCGCTGCTCCTCCACATCGAGAGGAGTCAGCTGAGGTGGCTCGGGCATCTGTCCCGGATGCCTCCTGGACGCCTCCCTGGGGAGGTGTTCCGGGCACGTCCAACCGGGAGGAGGCCCCGGGGAAGACCTAGGTCACGCTGGAGGGACTACGTCTCTCGGCTGGCCTGGGAACGCCTCGGTATTCCCCCGGAAGAGCTGGAGGAAGTGTCGGGGGAGAGGGAAGTCTGGGCGTCTCTGCTTAGACTGCTGCCCCCGCGACCCGGCCCCGGATAAGCGGTAGAAAATGGATGGATGGATGGATGGATGTATGAGTATTGAAGTCTAGAGCTAGTTAGTCCTAGTATGATATGGAAAAATGTAAGATCAGACAGTAACCCTGTTTGAGTGCATATAGCTTACATACTTGTTCATATAAATGTTACAAGAGAAATGGTTTTGAGAATAGATTGACTGGGGTTCCCCAAATCTAATAAAGAGCAAAACAGACCTGGTAACATTAGCCTAAAGTCTGAGAGCATCCAGGATTGGATTCCATGCAGTGGGGAAATACTGCACCGTGGATGTGCTGGTGTTGAACAGAGCTTTATGAAACCAACCCCCCAAAAACTAATGTCGTTAATGATGTGCTCTTTGGTCTTGGAAGTGACGCTCGATTACTACAGTAGGGAGTAAGCCAGTTAGCTGGACATGCTAACTATTGCATTTTGCGTTAGAGCACATAAACCAACTCTTTAATCTATTCCTTACACTTTTGCTCTTGTGTGTTTGGTTTTGGAGCGGTCGATAAAAAAAAGACAACCCTGCAAACTCTAAATGCCAGGTATCACTCTTACTACACATGTGGAGCAGTCCAAAGCTTGACAGGCCTAGTTTACGGTTGCCAAGCTATGATTGGACAATCGTTTGGGGGAGGAGTTTAGTGAAGGGTCAATTCACTTGTGCCAACAGGCAAAAAGACGCGTGTTGTGGCTGCATCGCATTCTAGTCTGAAGATGTTGTGTAGTTGTGCCGGAAATCCGTCATATCAGAGAAGAAAAAAGTTCAAACTAAATTTGTCCAACATTAGCGAGAACGTCACAGACAGTCGGATTTAAGAATGTTTCAAGAAAAACAAGTTCAGTCTCTAATAAACATCCGTAAATGGGTTTAATGGAGTCCAAACTTATAGCAATTATTAACACACGATGGGTCATTAATAATTTATTGTTGTTACCTTCAGACAGGGAATACATACGCAGGATGACCAGTAATGGGACTTACATTTATATGCTGCAACATGCAATATTACAGTTAAACTGTATGAGCAGAGGTGTGCAGACGAGCCTAAAAATAAGCTTTAAGAAGTCCTGTGAGCAGTGTGTGCAGCGTAAGGGGAACATATTGATCATTCTCAGTCGACTAATCAGCCTGAACAATTTAGAGACCACCGGCCGAATACGCACACAGCACACATACACGTCAGGTATATAGGGCAAACTGCGTGTTAAATACCTTCTGTCAAAGTTTTTGCTATTGCATCAGTGTGTTCATGCCTCTGTGTATGAGTGTATGACTGTTGCTCAGAGATGCTGGACAGCAACAAAGTAGTAGACAGTCATAACAAACAGTGAAACCATGGTTATGGAGAAGCAAGCCAGCCGAAAACTCACTAAACACACACTAAAACACTCCACACCCACATAGCTGCAGTCACGTTGGATGGAGAAATGCATTCATGCACTAAACAAAAAAATGACATGCACGCTTAACCGCCCAGAAAAAGAGTCCACAAACCTTGCACACATACACACATTCAAAACACAAATAAACCACCTGTCTCTCCCTTTCTACTTCATACATAGCTGTGGTAATGTTGAACACTGCAGTGACTGCAGGCCTGTTGGAGTCACTGTCCGAGCATCTGACAGCACCCATATGTATTTCCTGTGTTCTACCAGCCCAGACCTGCCTGCAGCGCGGACAGTGTCTGCAGCGGAAAGTGAATATAATGAAACACAGTTCAATAGAAATATCTCCACCAGCTGGCAACCATACAGTTGAATATTCATTTTGGCTTGAAACGGTTCTGTGGAAATCTTAAAATAAACTTTCCCACAAAAGCAAAACTTGAAAAACTCTGAAAATGGCTGGAGGCGAGCAATCTTTAAAAAAAACGCAGAAATAAAAATCTGTTATTATAAAGTCAATTAAAAATGTTGGACCCTTGGGGGTTTTGGGAGGTTGTTTTCTGTGTGTGCAAGTCAGGCTGATATTGCCTTCAGTAACAAGACAGCAAAAAAGAAATTTGAATACAAACTGAGAAATAGAATATATACACGGGGGTTAGGACTGAGCAACAGTAAATATGCAGGATAAATGCAGCAAATGATGGACTGGGGCTTCAGAGAGCATAACA
Organism: Coreoperca whiteheadi; assembly: GCA_011952105.1. NCBI lineage: Eukaryota > Metazoa > Chordata > Actinopteri > Centrarchiformes > Sinipercidae > Coreoperca > Coreoperca whiteheadi. Next base: position 20,404,589 of record CM022470.1, read on the forward strand.
GCAGCAACTGATACAGTATTTATGAAGCACATGTTGAAATATGCAGTAATGTTTAATAGGGAATGGTTTTGATTATCATGGAATATGAACATATGTACAAGGAAGATATGAGGCTATGAAGAAATCATATATGTACATTGGAAAATTAGATGGAAAATTAAGGGATAACTAAAGTTATGACAATTCAACCTGACGGGAACATGAATGTTTGGGTCAATCCATCTAATTGTTATTGAGATATTTCAGTCTGGGCCAAAGTTATGGACCGACCAACACTGCCTTTCCTAGAGCCATGCCGCTAGTGGGGCCAACTGTTGAATAAGGTTATGTTCCTGCCTGGATGTTTTGTAATTTGCATTATTACAAAGGTTATTTAAAGGATTTTTTTCTAACTTGTTAGACTCCACATAAGTGAAATTTGAGTGTATGTGTGTGGGCCGGACTTAGGCTACCTTCGGGGACACATTTCCGACTAAAGACCAGGTTTCGGGGACGGCTTGTCCAACTGGGGACAAAAGTCGGGTCCCCGATTGGTTCAGTGAGCCAGATTTTGGGTTAGTCTCCAGGAAATGAATGCAAGTCTATGTAAAGTCCCCAAAAGTGACATAAGTAAACGTGCGTGTGCGTGTGTGACTCTGGGGGATACCGATCCACCGACCCAAAGCTGAATTAACACCACAGTCCACTCTGCCCACTCTGCTCTGCTTTTCATGCCCGTCCTCATGAGGTATTGATCGGTCCCTGTAAAACATGCTTGAGTAAAGGTCAAAGGTCAGGGAGTGCTGAAAGGCATGATGAGTTTTAAATTGTAGTCTCTATGCATGAGCAAGTGTGCATCTTAGAAAAGGTTAGATATATCCATATTCCAAATATGAGATAGAGGCAGTGATGGTAACAAGGGAGGTCTATTTAGGTGGATTATTTGCAGTCTGCTGATTCTCTGTTTTCTTGCCCCTGGCAAAAATGGGCTGAATTTATCCTCATGGGAGAGGAAAAGGGAACAGTGCCACTGCTTTTCTTATTATGCTGCACAGTTATATAATATCTATCCTGGGGAGTCTGTTGTACAGACAACTTTTAAACAAGGGAGTTTATTTTGTTCTATCACATGAAATACATTTACATTACAGAGGGGGAAGGAAAGGAGAAGAAAGGAAAGGAAAGGAAGATTCCTTAGCCCCGTTAGCTTATAGCCTTATCTCTGTTCCTTTCTCCTGACTCTCTGCATTTCTTTTCCCTGCCTCTCTCTTCCTCTAGCTCCTCCTCTGGCAGCGAAGATGGAAAACAGTGTGCTGGACTCTGGAGTGCTCTCTGAAAGTAGACCTGTTGCCTTGGCCCGGATCGATCTGTCCCCATTTCCCCTCCTCTGACTATTTCCTTCATCTCTTCCACCCCTCTTTCTTAATTTTCTCCTTTGTTCTTGTGCCATCCTTCCCTCCAGGTCCGCAAATGAGAAAGGTGATGGCATTTCTTCTCTCCCCCGTGCCATCGTTTTGCTCTCCGTCCCTCGACTGAAGCGCTAAAATAACACTGGCAGGTGTTGCAACAGCGATTTTGATGCATTTACCCTGAATTATTAAGGCAGACTTGAATGATCCCCAGCAGGATCAAATTAGAAATTTTGTAAAACTACACTCCCATATCGGTTACTGTGGTGTAAACTCTATATCCAGTAAATGTCTCTTAATTAACAACAAAACTGAACTAAAAAGCAAGTGAATAGAAACAAAACTCCAAATAAATGCTAATGTTGCGCCGTATCTGCTGGATGTGCAGACAGGCAGCTGTTTGCTAACAGGTTCGCCATATCCACTTAAAAAGTGATAGAGATTATGTCAATGTTGTGTTCACAGCTTATTGCCAAGTTGGCAAAAAATCTGTTATTGCAGGTTTAACATATTTGATGCCATCCGACAGACCCCTCAAGGTTTCCGCGGTTTCATACAGTGATTAAAAAGAGTGTAAGTTTGCATCATCTATTGAGCTAGCCCAGTCTGAGCTAACTGGCTCTAGGGAATGCAACAGTCATTTTTTAAACAGTGGCAGTTGCAAAGTGAGTGCACCACCAGTAACGACGAGACAGAAAAACGGTTGTTTGCAACTTAAAGGGATAATTCACCCCGAAATCCAAAATGCAGACTGTATTTTTCCACTTAACTGTAGTGCTGTTTATCCATCTAGATCTTTTTGGTGTGAGTTGCGGGTTTTGGAGATATCGGCCATAGAGATGTCTGCCTTTTTTGAACACAATGGGACTAAATGGCCCTCGGCGTGTATTGCTCAAAGCGCCAAAAAAATACATTTGAAAAACTCAACAGCATTGTCTCTTTCCAGAAATCCTGACTAGCAGTGCGAGCGTCTGACAAAATGTGCTTTACCTTAAGATCAGTTGCATTGTTTTGTTGCTTGTTTAAAGACCTTCAAATGTACCAATCCAAGCATGTGAGTGTGTGTCTCCCGCCTATTCATACAAACATACATACATACATACATGTTTGGTGAAACCCCATCAATCTTCATATTTTTACTTTCTTTGATATTGACTTTACCTTGGTTCTCCATTCTTATGAGGCGATAAGGTTTTGCCTGATAAACTGTTCAACAAATCGTATAGAGAAGTGACGATCTTTGTGCCTTGGCCATCCAAAATAGCACGCGCAGACGTGCACACAATAAGCTGGTTTAGATCCAGTTAAGCCATTTCTGTCCTACAGGCCTGCGTGCTCGTGTGTGTGGGGTGAATACTTGTTTTGCTTTGGACTAAGTGCACCCGGTGACCCCCCCTCTTCATTTTCTGACATCATAAAAGGACACGGCCGCCCCCGTGTCATCGAATAAGGACAGGAGCTTTGTACGAGACATCATATAAGGACAGAGTGGGTAAGAGTGGGAGCTCTGCCAACACCATCCTCTGCCTGCCAGATGTACACACACAGTAAATCACCCTACACACGCATTCACACAAAGTGCTGCATCACGAATGTATAAACACATGGTGACAGGAATTTCACATCCAAGCCAAATACATGCACATTACAGTGATTTGTAAACAGGCACATAACTCTGATGTCTCAGTATAAATAATTAGCATTAATAATGTATCTTCATGTGTGTGTTTGTGTGTGTGTGTGTGTGTGTGTGTGTGTGTGTGAGCATGGTAACTGCAGGGGCTGTTTGATCCTCGTTGACCCTCTCTGCTTCCTCCCTCCTCATCATCACTTGCTGGTCGGAGCCTTCTGACCAGGTAGCACACACACGCCATCTGCTCGCAGCTCACACCCACGCGCACACACACACACACACACACACACGCTGACAGACCTACAGTCACATATTTGGATGTAATCCTCAACAGTAGATATGTAAGGGGCATGCACATATCACCTTTTCTGATTAATTTGTGCAACTTGATAAATAAGGCCGACCAATGAGCAAACATCTTGGTTTACGACGTGTTGAAACCCGGCTGTAGCTGTCAAACACTCTGCTGTCTTTTCAAGAACAGATGTGAGCCAGCTATCATAAAACATGCAGAGATACTCAAAAAGTGGGTTGATAGATCAAATGTGCGGCACTACTGGAACTCAATGTCCAGCCAAAGAGCGAGTCCAGCCAGGAATGGCGTAGCGGCGGGAATTGGTGGTCATTTTGGTGTTAGTCCCACATCTGTTACTGTTTCCATCCAAGTAACCAACGCTCAGATGGAAACAGGTCACACTGCTCAGCACAGAGGCACGGGGATAGAATTTATAACACGATATACTTTGAATATTGGCCTGTTTATCCACTTATAATGTCAACAGATTGTGATGTAGAACTCTGGGATAATAATTACTTCTTCTGTGGTGTTAAAGGTTACAGGAGAGTTTGTTTTTAGTGCATTTCCTCTTGGTGTTAAATCACAAGTGCAGAATGAATGCCTACAACTACAGTATATTGTTGTTTAAAGGCCCTCAACACCCACACAGGTGTTTTCAATGACTCTGGCTAATTAAACCTCCAGTTGGATTGAAGCTGGGTGGAGTCGTGCTGGGAATTACGTCCCGTCCGAACAGGCGCAACAAAACTAAGAGGAGAGTGAAGACCAGAGCGTACGCGCCCACAGAGTCCTGTAGAGATCTAATCCGGCAACATAAGTGAACACCTGTGTGGGCCGACTGTGGCTGTGTACAGGCTTTATATGCAATACCACATATGCAAGTAAACCCTCCACCTAAATAGCTGCGGATTATGTACTGTGTCTTCTGCTTATCTTATTACACACAACACACAGACACAACACAGTAGGTCCTGCAGATGCACACATAGCACAAACACGACACACACATTCAAACTCAATTACTTCACTATTTTGTAGCCTGCCGCAGCAGAACTCTGGGAAAATACTGATTTCATGATGTTGCTGCAACACCTCAGCCTGCAGCCTGACACACACACACACACACACACACACACACACACACACTCACAACTAGGCAGCACTGGGTTGCACAGAGGTGGTTGCTAGGCAACAAGCATCCTCTAGCACTCCCTATACATGGAGAAGTGTGCTATACACGCAGCCAAAACACAAGGATTCAGAATCGCACGGGCACACACAAAGAAAGACGTTCACATTGCCGTAACGAGAGTGGTGACAGTGTGAGACGGTGACACCCTTATTTCCAGATTGTCTAAAACAACATCTGCTTAATCCAAAGAGACTCAGAGTGAACAAATGTGACTTCACTTCCTCATACTCAGACGTTCAGCTGACGCCTGTACCCGGATCAGCTGAGCTCAATGCAGCGAAATAGCTTCAGATCATTACCACTGTTAACTCATTAACTACTATAAGTATAGACTACCTCTCCTCACAGTCGACCCATATGGGATGCTGGTAGTAAACACACTAATTGTGTATTTTAACATCTCCCAAACAGCCTGACTCTCATTTTCCAGGGAGTGTAAATCAAAGCGAAGCAAAAGGGAGCGATAAGCCATTAAAACAGAAGGCAGTGCAGTTCTAATCATAGAGGGGGGAAACAAAACACAAACACAAAACCACTGAGACACCAGGGATAAACAGCAGCATTCAAGTTGCAAATGAGTGATTCTACTTTAGGCTTTTGTTGTGGTTAATTTCAGTCAAATGCTGCTGCAAAAAAAGCTTCTTCTCATTATTGCACATTGATTTGTGGAGTGTTGAAAACTTGGCCCCACTGTAACAGTGTAGAGTAATGAGCTGATCTATAATGGAGTATTGCAGTGCACAGTTCTGTAGATCTCATTTATCAAACACAGCAGTGACAAATTGGTTCAGATAGCATTTTGAACATAATATGAATCAGAAATTAAAGATGTCTGGGATACATAAACAGGGGATTGATATATTACATAAGACATGTGTATGTTGTGTAATATGCCATGACTTTCTGTTTGTCTTTTTTTATGAAATATTTAAGTGCATCATTCAAATATTAAACATGGAGGGAATTTTGTCAACCATAATGACCAAAAACTTAATTTTTTTGTTATTTTGAACTTCAAAAAAACAACTTAGCTCAAGATTCACTTACTGTCTTTTTCTGGGGCTTTCAACTGCATCTGAAGGTCTTCATCAATTCCATCCGCTGAGGACGACCGTGAGTTTTACGTTTACTTAAACATTGGTTCATTTGGCAGACGCTTTTGTCCAAAGCGGCGTACAAGTGAGGCACAATCCCAGCTGCAGTTCGAGAGTAAGGGCCTCAAGGCTGCATGAAGTGGCGTAGCAAATGAATGACAGCGTGAGATGCGGTTGAAAGCGCCGAACAAAGCTAGTAAGTGGATCTTGATTTCAGATCTTTTTTTTTTTTGTTGTTGTCAACTGTTACACTTTGGTCAGCCAGTTTGAGGAATAGATTAAACGTATTTTTACTTCTTACATTGATTCAGTTGTATGCCGTTATGTCGCACAGTAATGAAAGGACCCCCCCCAAAAAAATGCAGATGTAAACATTTTTTCAAAGCTGGAATGATACGTTGATTAAATCATTATTTTACTGACAGAAAATTAAACTGAAATCATTTTGACAATTGATTCATTGGCAAACATTCGTTGATTCCAGCTGATATCTTTGGGTTTCGGAAAGTCTGACAAAAAAAAAAAAAGAATTTGAATATGTCACCTTGGAACTGGGAAGCTACAGTATGTTTGCCAATTTTCACTATTTTCTTACAATTATACAGACAGAAAATAACCTAGAAGATTATAGGATAATGAAAATAAGTGTTCGCTTCTACATATTTTAAATTATATTTGACTCTAAATTCACTTAAAGTCCCCCTTCTCACAAATATGTTTTGCTTATCGTTACTTCTGTGCAGAGTTTGATACTAGAAGACTGTTTTCACATGCATCTGCTGAAGGAGGAAATCTCGGCTTAACAGGTTTATGTATGAGCATGGTTTTGTGACATCACAACTAGTTTGGAAGCCAATCACGTTTCAGCATGCAACTTAAACAAGCGTGACATGGAATCTTAAAGCCTCCAGTGCATTAAACACTGAAAATGTGTTTTTCAATTTCAATGAAGTAGGAGGCATCACATGTCCAAGCAGTTACAATTTTGAAATGAAAAGGAGGGAGATGAATTAGATGTCATTTTAAACAAATTAGTATTCAAAGCTGAGTATTTTTATACGTCTGGAGGGGAAATGTAGCTCAGTGCTCTTAAATGCCTGCTTTTAAAAAAGATTCTATAAAAAAAAAATTTTTTATATGTCCAATATTTGTTTACAAAAATGATTTTTTTTTTGTTTTTATATAGTACCAGTCAAAGGTTTGGACACTGTTGACTGGTACTGTATATCACAATCGCTCTCTTCTCTCTTTTCCAGTAAACATAAAAGTATTTTTGATGACTCACCCTGCACTGTGGGCATACGCATAAATTTATCCAAACAAATGTGATTTGGGGCGACTACATAACCCCTTTCATCATAGGCATCATAGGCACTGTCCTCTGTATAAGTTTGGCTCTAAAATAACATGAATGAGCTGCAAAAAAACATACAGTAACACAATTGAAATAAACAGTGGCATTTCTAGAGGACAAAGATCAGTTTATCAGTAATGTTAATCACTGAAACCGATTGGATCTTTTATGTTTTAAAGACATTAAGTGAAGTCATTTCTAAAAAAATGAATAAACCATTTGAACCGATGACCCAAATCACTCTCTCTCTCTTGCTACCTAACTGACCCCAGACCATCTCTGTCACTCGGATTGCTGCCATGGGACGATTCCACTGATTGACAGCTGCATTATGGGAAAGCAACAGTCAATAATTGCATGCTGTCAGACAGCACAACGTCACATGATGGACAACGCATAAACACAGAGGTGGAACCACACGTGCAACAATATCATGAACACATGTACGAGCAATGCAGCCAGTACACACATAACGTGCGCGAACACACGCCTACACACACACACACACACACACACGCGTGCAGATGAGTAGTGTTCAGTGTGTGCCAGAGAAAGTCAGAGGTGCAGCCAGCTGAATTCATTTATTATAAATAAACACATCATATCCTTTCTAACTCTCCCTCTCCACACGCAAACACACACACACACACACACACACACACACACACACACACAATTACGGGAGTACAAACACTCTGAGAAGCTCTTCTGTGCGCTCCCTCACACAAGTGTGATACTGACACATCTGTTTCTGAGGACAGAGGAGGGAAGATGAGAGTAGATGGGAAAAAAACACAGGATTGAGGAAGGGGGAGTGCGTGTGTGTGCGTGTTTGTGTGTGTGTGAGATAAACTGACTCCCAGATGATTCCAACAGACCAACCCATCGTTCTGATTCCATTACCTGATCAATTACTCCAGATCTCCTCTCTCGTCTTCTCCGCCATATCTGCCTTCTTTTTGCTCTGATTTCCTTCCTCCTCCTCCTCTCCTCCCTCCTTACAACCTTCCTCCCATCTGCTCACCCCCCTCTCTCTCTCTCCTCGCCTCCCTCCCCTGCTGTCTTTGCTTCCCCTTTATTCTTCCTTTTCACTGCTGAATGACAAAAACATTTCTCTGTTCCTCCCTTCCTGTCTCTTACCTATTTGGCAGTGTAGTGTTCGTCCACATACTTTTGGCCATGTCTTGTAAGTGGAATACTTTCTACTCTACATCTTTCTTCCTTTTTCCGCATTTTTCTCTCTTTGAACAGGTGTTTGAGTAAGTAGGAAATATTTATGCAAATAATGAAATGTCCCCTAACCTCTGGCTGCATTTACCACTTGCACAGCAAAAATGTTAATATATTTTCATGGAATTATACAAGAAAAAAAAAAAAATTATTAAAACTCCTGGTTCCAAACATCCAACAGTCCAGCATCATGTAATACCAGCTGAAAGTAGGTTTGATTGTAAAGTCAACACTGCTACAATGTAGTACGTAGTTTGACGCTAAACTACAAGTTAACTAAGTCAATCATGATCAAAACGTTAAAAGGCAAAGAAAGACACTTCTAAATAGTGGCGGAAAAGAGAGTCACGTATGCTGTCACACGTGAACTAGCACACACATATGATACAACACATCTTTGTTCGTTACCTCATTAATAATTCAAGAATAATTTATGGATCTGCTCCTGTTGTACTCTGATGGTTATTTTTAACCACGCAAGCGGCAGGGATCTTGGGACGGCAATGTGGGTCAGCAGGCAGTCGGTCCACCACTTTGGTCCAGAAATATCTCAAGACCTAGTGGACAAGTTGACATGAAAGTTGTGTGCAGATATCCATGGTCCCCAGAAGATTAATCCTACCGAATTTTACCTGCTGAGGTTTATGACCAACTACCTGCCAAACCTATGGCATTCCAAACACCTCAGCTGTACATTGTTTTAAGTGCTAATTAGCAAATGTCAGCATTGCTAACACATGGTAAGCATTATACTTAAATATCAGCAAGTTAGCATTGTCATTGTGAGTTATTGAACATGCTGATATTAGGATTAAGCCTAAAAAGTAGAGGTCGACCGATGAATCGGTTTGGCCGATGAATCAGTGCCAATAGGATGTTTTACAAACTATCGCTATCGGCGGAAACTTGTCTCTGATAGTGGCCGATGGCTGCGCAGCCTCCACCATTCGCGCCGGGACGTACGTCACTTATTTTGCTTGGAGTCTCCATACATGAAGTCAAGGTAATGCTATTGTGTACCTGAGATAAGTTATATTTAAATGACAGATATATTCGTAAATGATGAGCATGATAAGGTTGTTGGTTATTGTATGCCATTATTAATGCATTAGACTGTGGCTTGGCGGCAGAGCGGTCGTCAACCAATTCGGAAGGTTGGCGGTTCGATCCCAGCCATGTGTCGAAGTATACTGAACCCCGAAATTGCTTCCGAAGCTGTGACTTTGGTATGTGAGTGTGTAAGTCGCGTTGGATAAAAGAGTCTGCTAAAAGACTAAATGTAAATGTAAGATTACCGCTGCGCTGCCGAAAGCATCCTGTCTCTGTTTTGCTAGCAAGCATGGTCGTTAGAATTTGGAGGGCAAGCCTAGCACAACAATGGGCCAATGGCCGTATATGATCATTTGAGGGCCACACTGGGATTTTTCTAACCCTTCCACTATGACAACAGTTAACAAGGGAAGTGTGAATTTTAAGTTATTTTTTAACAATGTAACTAAACTTGCAGCCCATTTTTACTAGGTTATAGCAGAACTCCCCCACTACGTTAAAACTAAGCTGACCTTACACAGAGCTGGTGCAACAGCCTGCAGGTTCAGTATGAATGAGACGTTTCTGTGCACGTGCGCATCAGTGTGTTTCCGTTTGTGTGCACAGCAGTTGGCAAAGAGCACAGGACAGGATGACGAGTGGTGATTAGTTCCGAGCTACAGATCCATATTTGCTCAGCTGCACACACACACACACACACACTGCCAGGTAAACAAGGAAGTGGGGTGAATTAGAGAGGAGCGACTTTCCAAACGGACACAGGACCATCTGAGAGAAAAAGACAATGATGGATAAAGTAAAGAACAGAAGGTGGGACAGGAAGCAGAGATACAGGAAGTGATTATGAGACAAACCGATCAATGCTGGCAGCCTGTAATGCACTGCATTACTGCTGTGCTGTTTAACAATATTTTGAATTTCCACCAACATGCGGGTAATTCATCCTGACCGCTTGATGTATGGAAGTTTTCATCAGTATCTATTAGTGTCACCTGCCATTTATCAGTGTACTTTCACAGTCGTTTCAGGATTCTTATTTCTACACAGTTTAGCAACATATAGCAATAAACCTAACTGTACTAAACCGAAAGTGAAAGAGAGTCAAAGAGTGGCAGTGCTTTTCATTTATAGCTGCTTCTGTTAGCTGTTTGCTGAACCCCTTCCTTGAACAGTGATTGTCTTATCATAGTTTGGCAACTGTAACTATAGGCATGGCAGGTCTGTTTATCTTTGGGTTTCTGTCGGGTGGTGTCTTTTTGTTTATCCTTTCTAAAACTACAAATACATGAGCAAAAGTGTAAGAAACAGTTCAGTTGCAAATGTAAGATGCAATCCTTAGCATATCAGGCTTACTAGCTTACTACCTACAGTAGTAACCAAGCGGCATTTCGTTAACTAGCTACCTTAGTTTGTGGGGTTATATGGGTAGTGTAGTGCTGTGTAGATGGATGGATGCTATCGGAGTTTAGGCTAATGTTAGCAGCTCTGTCTTGCTCCTTATTGTATTTGGGGAAGTTTACACTCCAGCAACCCTTTACCCGAGATAGCGGTAAGGTTAGTTTCCACCCTCAGAGGCTTTCCTCTTGTCGCGTTAAAATTGAAAACAGACTGTTTGAAAATATGTAAAAGTGTGTCAGCTATGCAGCTAAACAGGATTATGTCAGAACAAAATAACAGTCTGATCTTACTTTTTCCCATATTATAATGCCAGGAATAACTAGCTCTGCACTGCGATGCAAGACCAATGTTATTTCTTTATTTGACGTTACATGTCTAATACACGGATCATCAAATGATGAGGATGCTGAATTTTTCTTTTTGGCTGGGACATTTACTTTTAAGTCTTTCAGCATGATATCATGTGTGTAAGTACCCATTAAGTGAATATTTTAGACCCTTTATCATGGTTCTCGTTTTAAAACGATTCAGCTGGAAATAATGAAAAGTTAGCCGGAGACAGCATTTCAAACCATCTAACGAGCTAACACTGGCTTATTTATCTTGCTAGATACAACTGATAAAATCTGCGAGCAACAGTTTTCATTTCAAAATCGAGGGCCGCTGTTTAGAAATGAGAAGCTGCTTTTGTCTACATCGGTCTGAGACCCATTGTTTCAAAAGTTGCTAAGAATTTCGATGGTAAATCTGTCACCGTTATCATTGTAAACTGCATGTGCCCTGCGAGATGTGGAGCGGTTAACTAGCGTATTTACAGTAACTAAAGGGGAAATGTTTTCTGAGTATTGTAATTTGCCTTTTATTTAGACATTTGTTTTTAGTTCCTGTTTTTCAAGCACTATGTCTTGCCAGAAGAGCATGTGGTAGTAGTAGTGGTGTGTGGTGCACTGTACTGTACACTGTAAGCTTTTACTGGGATGGAGGGTTTGTTTCCATTATAACCTGCTATTTATACACCCAGTGAAACTCTAACCCCTGCTTTGACCACACACTCACACACACTCAGCTTACCATGGGAGGCAGTCTCCATGGATACAAGAGTGCTCCTCGATTTAACTCCTGCCGAAACAACTCTTATTATCTAACCAACAGTGTTCCCAACAGGCCTGCCCCATTGAAACTTCTCAACAACCAATCAGAGTGGGGAACGCCGTGGCTCTCTGTGTCATATTCAGCATATCCATGTGTCTAGTAACATACATTTTGGTCACTTTTTTAAATCAGTATGTGATAATAGCCAATTATGTGAAAAGAAAACTTGTTCTTGTTCTTTTTTTTTTTTTTTTTTAAAGTGTTTTTAACCGAATAAAAACAAATACTTCTGCTAGAAACAGCAGTGACGTCCTGTAAACAACTGTGTTACACAAATACTTTATTGCTCCCCGAGGGGAAACTCTTTGTAACAGCAGCTCACTATCACGTCAGTGCAAGAATAAAAGTACTAAGCAAAAGAAATATAATTGAATATACTATAATACAGGTCAGAAAAAAAATTATAAATTAAGTACCAGTGTGTATAAGAATAAAGTAAAATTTAAATAAGTGTGAAGTACAAAGTGGATTACTGGTTGATGATAATAATACGGTACAAAGCAATAGTGCATGAACTAAGTCAAGTTAAGTGTAGCTTATTACGGTTATAATGAGATGGAGGATATTGCACATCAATCAGTCTGATGAGATGTCTCCGTGTCGAACAGAAGCCTCGCACAGACAAGAAAATGAGAGGCATGTTTTTTTTAATCATAACTTCTATTAGTAGAACCGAGCATCAAGCACATCTAAAGTGCGTAAGGCTCCATCTGTTTATTTTCCCTCAAACCACATATATTCCAACTAAATTCACATCCACTGCTTCATGGTTAGGGTCTCTTCGCGTGAGAGAGCTCGAACAGAATAGGTTAAAGTGTAGTGTACCCATCTGCCACCAAAACAAAACAAAAAAATATCAAATGTGGTTTTTTTTGTATTGATTATCACTGCTCATGAGACCTTGGACTGGAAGCTGTACAACTGCCACAGACAGAGGTACACTGGCACTCTATAGTTACCTAGCAACAGCTTTCTCACCGGCTATCAAGGTTATCTCCCGGATGGCTAACACTTGTCAGAGCTACATGCGCACACACACACACACACACACACGTTTGAATGCCGTGCACATTCCTGAAAACAAGCGAGCATTTGCTCTGCTCTGTTTGCGGTTAGTGTATTTAAGTGTAAGTGGGAAAATATATTACACTATGTAAGTATTCTCCTATGTATTGCATCCCTGCTTTATCAGATGTTTAAGTAAATCCTGAGGATGACGTTAGATGGTTCGTCTGATTTGCTATTAATTATGAGACATCTGTTGTTCAAAGTTGTCATTGGACATTTTGGATGGCTAAAGAAGGTCCACAGACGTGTCCAAAATGTAAAGTTTTTATCCTCTTGGGAGAGGACTAACAGACCTTAACTCCAATTCCTCCCCATGGCTTTACTTCATGTTTGTTGATAGTTAGCAAACGTTAGCATGCTAAGACCCTAAACCAAGATCACATGGTAAACGTTATACCTGGTAACCATCTGCATGCAGAGTACAGCCTGGCTGAGCTGCTAGCATGGCTGTACACCCGAGGTGGAAATTAGCACCCGCCACAAATATGGGTGAATTTGCTCCACCTACCAGCCACGGTGGAGGGCAAATAAAAATAGCGTAACAGAGATTCGTGACATTCCATGAGTCTGCTTGTTTCACACGGACACTTTAACGAGGAGACACGGAAATGTGGCGTTTCATCGCTAATGTTAACTGATAATGTTAACCATTCATCATTCTGACAGTTTCTTTATTTGTGATTCTCATTTGACTCAGAATCAGCTTTATTGCCAAGTAACTTTACACATACGAGGAATTTGCTTTGCTATTTTTGGTGCAAAACAATAAACAGATTAGAAATATATGCTTAATGCCACTAATTGCAACTTACTACATCCATGCTATCGCCTAATACTGCTAGATGTTTGGCTGACTGACCTTATGAAATAAAACGGGATATTGCTTGAATATTTTAGACCTTGTTTTATTATTTTTCACGTCATCACACACTGCCGGTGTTCTGATGATTTATGCTGCCTTTCGAAAAATCCTACCGTATGTATTTCCATTTCCAGTTGTGTATATCCCATAAAGGTAGAACTCTCCCAGTATTATGACGGCTTTATTTATTTTTTTGATTACAAACAGGGGAAAGTGTACAGTAACAACAACAATGGGGAGCATATTTTGATACTCTATTGTATCTTGTATCTATATATATATATATAAGATTTCAGGGGAAGGCTATTTCGATAGACCAATATCCCCTATCAAATAATGCTACCACTACAGAATCATTTTATAATACACCACTACTGACTCCATGTATACTGTAAGAATATGGGGAGCGTGCTGAAATACAGCACATATCGATAGGTAGCACATATCGCCAGAACACTGGTTAAGACAGTGGCTGGTAAAAACATCAAGTGGCTGGTGGAGTTTGGAATCCGCTGGCCACAGTGGCCACAGTGGCAGGTGGACAAAGAAGTTCATGTCCAACACTGCTGTAGACGCTTTCTGTGTGTCCAGACAGATTGGGAGGCGAATTTCTTACAAATTCAATGTAAAGACAATTCAATATCAGAGGCTGAGCGGAACACAGGCGCACACACTCCCATGGACACGATCGGTGCGTCCGTTGCTAGCTAGCTACAGCTAAAGTGCAATAGGTAAATTGGCTCAGTCAACCACGTCACCCTCCGCTGTAGCATTGAGAGGTGTTTTGACTCAGGCAGAACTGGTAAGTATGAAGACGAGTGTAGTGTAGAGGAACATCACTGATAGACGGCTGACAATGCTGATGGTGATGCAATATGATTTGGTGAACGATTTTAATTCAAGTGTCTGAATGCACACACTTGTACATTTACATTACATTACATTTAGTCATTTAGCAGACGCTTTTATCCAAAGCGACTTACATATGAGAACATTTACAAACCGAAGACGCAGCTTCGGGAGCATTTGGGGGTTCAGTATCTTGCTCACGGATGCTTCGGCGCACGGCTGGGTGATCGAACCGCTGACCTTCCGACTGGGAGACAATCGTTCTGCTACCAAGCCACGGCCGCCCCGTGGGGCACTTGTAGCGCTGGCTAAAGTGGAAGCCCCAACCCTGGCTGTGTTAAAGTCAGTGTCAAGACGTTTTTTTTTTTTACGCTTTCGATCTGGAACCCAAATGCGACAACAAACACATGAATTTGCGGCTGGATTCTCTGCCCCAGCCCCCCATTTTAGTGTGATTGTAGTCGTACATCTGAGCTTGTTTGCCTGGAGAAATGCCAACATAATGAAGTCCAAGTGCACAGACACAGACGCCACTTCCAATCCCCGTATACTTAATGCGCTGAGACACGCAGACGGCATGACGACACCCACACAGACAGGAGAGCACACTCGCAGGCAAAGAGAGACTTACAGAGGACCATAACCCACCCTGGGGACAGTCACATGGCTCAGTGATCAATAGAGACCATGTGTCTGCTGTATAAAGACCTTTCTCTCTCTGTCTCGCTGCTTTCCTGCTTCCTTTCTATTACTCTTTTCTTGACTCTCCACCATTCTCTTGTTTTGTTGATTATTTCATTTCCTTCTCTGTCTCATTATCATCCCAGCACAATTTATGTTTTCTCTGAAGTGGTCCTTCTTGACTGTCCTTTCTTCTTGCCAACTCTTTCTTGAATGCCTTTCTCTCTCTCTCTCTCTCTCTCTCTCTTCCAACCTGTTTTTCTCTGATCTTCAATAAGGAGATTCTAATCATCCGTGGCCACTTTTTTTTTTTGCCTCCCGATGTGACCTTGCACAAATACTTCTTCACATCTAATAAAACGTGAAACATGCCCACTTAACATTCTAGTATGTGCTCTACCATTAACAGACCCGATTTATCTCCCAAAAAATAGGGTTCACAAATGCAGTATATTGGATGATATTTAAATTTAGAACCAAATTTATGCCAGCTTCCAAATGTTCAGTATTGCAGATTAGCTATAGTAATAAGGCATGGTGTCTCTAACCCAAAATCCTAATTTTGTGTGAGCTAGTCAAATAATTGACAGTAAATCTGGGCCAGTATGTACTAAACCACCCAGAATAGGAATGCTGATCCTGCATTACTCAGTAATTCATTCATAAGGATGAGAAAGAAAGATTTTCTGCTAAGACAGCATTCCTGTTCTCAGAAGCCTGATATATTATGGTCTATATCTTATAGTCCAATATCTCATCTGGGTCCCGGGCCAAAAATTAGGTGAAGGGTCTGTTTCTTAATCTCCATGTAACAACAGATCTGGGATATTGTAGGTGGCATTTTGCTCTCCTTGTTTTTGCTGCAGCTTGCATACAAAAAACAACTATGTGCATCAGCAATGGGCAGAGACCTTTGAGACAGCTGTGCAACACAATTATTGTCATCAATAGTGTTAGGATAATGGAGTTTAATGTCTGACCTATAGCAGGACTCAATCTGCTTGCTGGGTAAAAGCCATTACAGGCAAAATTCACAAGAGGCATTTGGAGGTAACTGAAAACAGAAACACTGCCTTTGAGGGGCTGTGTATCAGTAAATAGGATAAATACAAGGCTAACAGAAAACACTGCTGGCATTACTTGTTAGCAAATCGTCTTTTATATTGTATTGGAAGTGTTGTTAGTGACCTTTTAAAAAGTAAATAGGATTAAACAAGACTAAGATTCTACCACGATTCCTGCGGCTCTGTGAGGCAGTACTTAGGCACAGCGGTGCTTTGAGCTAAATGCTAACACACTCACCATGACAGTGCTAGGCAGGCACAATGTTTAACATCTCATGAAGGTCCGTAACAAATTTTGCGGCAATCCATTCAATAATTGTAGAGATATTTCAGTCTAGACCAAAGTGGTTGACCGACTGATATTGCAGTCCCTAGAGTCACGCCATTAGCATGGCCAAAAATATCTAGATTCAAATGAAAATCCCTTGTATTTGTCATGTACAAATACTACAATGGCAATTTGATTATGTTAAGTGGTGCTGATGCTGCATAGATGTAAGGCATCAGGGCCACATACACAGTACAATATCCATTCACAGTCAGAAGAGTTGCTTTAGTGGAGGTATATAGGTTTAGCTTGTAAGAGGAGTGAGTGTCCGGTAGTGAAGTAGTTCAGTGCACTTTAGCACCTCTATATAAAATAATAAAAACTTTTCCGAGGCTAAACTAGAGGAGAAACTCAACAAGTAACTTCTATAAGAGACAGTGTTGGGTGACAAGTCGAATAAAAGCAACATGTCTTGACATCTACTGGCTAGATTGCTATATTGTCTGGTATGAATATTCAAGGTCCCCAGAGGAGATGCATTTATTCATTCCTTTAAATTTCCCCTGGACCAATACTTTGGTATCTCCAGAACTAATTGCTGGAATTCCATGAACTTGGTTGTGTTTGAATTTAAAGTGGGACATAGCTGGAGGAAGAAGCATGTGATTCCCTCTTTTATTTCTACTGTCTGTGCTGTTTAACAAGTATAATACTACCACAGATGTGATCTTAAAACATGAACAAGGGGTCAACTGCTGCCTTTGGGTTCTCCCTGCAATGGTAAGAGCAGAGCGCATAACACTTGCAGCAATACCCGGACAAAGATATAAACACACAAGACTACATGTATGTGGGGTGTAAAGTGTTAGCGACCTAAATGATACTTACAGGGAGTGTATAGTGGGATGAAAATGCACACAAGGTTCGCCCATTAGGGTGTAACTCAAAGCTCTCTATTTGTTTATGTCAGAAACAAAATCAGTATTTGGATTTGTAAAGGAAGTTGATTTATACTCGAGGAGGTTAGAACTCATCTATACTGCTTCATATTCTGTGTTCAGTTGTTTTCTACCACCGTTAGTACTCCTCATATGCATATGAGGATATGCATATGTTCCTTGCCTGGAACCCCCAATAAACTCTCCACCTCTCTTCTACGCCGTCTGCATCTGGGTCCTTTTTCCCTTCAACCCCCACGAACACAATTAGTGTCTGTTCAGAGTGCGTTATGAGTTCATATCCAATTCATGTTTCCGGTTATATCGCTACTACCCATACCACTATCCATCTCTGCCTTTTGTAGATGATTGACAAGGATCACGTGGATCCTTGCACACAAGGATGCCGAGAGTATCCTTTGGGCTTTAGTACGTGGGTAATCAGATGGCCTCCATTCATATTTATTGATATGTATAGTAAACATGGCCAGACACACACGCAAACGCACACAGCCAGACACACACACACACACACACACAGTGAAATCTAGTGGTGTTGATAGTGCAGCTAAGCCGCTGTCTATTGACTTGAGACGATCTCATTATTGTCAGATTAAGCAGCAGCTCTGGTGCAGTGTAGACTGTGCCACTGTCAGGACAGTGAAAGTAAAGCTCTAAAATCCAATGGGAACATCCGCCGTTAGAGGTCGAGACAGAGAAGAAGAAGAGAGAACAAGACAGGGAGTGATTGAGAGGGGGTAGGCTTAACAGGTGGGGTCACGTTTTCTGGGTTGGATGTCAAAACACAGCTAAAAACCACAAAAAGCCATTCACGCTGGTCATATCCATGCTGTTTAATGTAGCTTCATTTATTGATTCACTTTGTAAATTACATTGATTGTGTGTGTGTTATAAAGTCTATTCTCTTGTGGACTTACTTTTATTTTTGTCAGGCTTCACTGCGAATTGTGCTGCTTTGGAGTGTGTGTTTTATTTGTTGAGTGTGACAATTGACCTGATGGCCTCTCTTCGAGCACTGACGCGCTGGGCCGCACTGTGATTACTATACTGGACAGACAATGACCTCACCACAGACACACACACACACACACACACACAATCCAGAAATGAGACTAAACCCAGCATCAGACCACAGTTTCCACCCGAAAGCCGCCAAATAGTTGTTATTTACATGGGAATTTACACTCTGATAACACACACACACACACTGAACAGACTGTGGCTACACTATGTGTTTTCTGTGAGCGCTCTCTCTGACATGCACACTTTGAGCTTTTTCTAGTAATATGTTGTATTCGACAAACACATGCAAACAAAAGTGGCAACTACACACACAGAGACACACACACACACACACACACACACACACACACACACAGAATGAATGGAAATAGTCCACAGTCAACACCTGGAGGACATTTAAGTCACAGGGCATCAATATGGGTTCCCCTCTCTGGCTCCTTTCATCACACGAGCCACATGTTTGTCATTGAGCAAAACGGGGAGGGAGGCGGCAGAAAAAGAGGAAGAAGAGAGCATCAACAGGGTGGTAAAGTATAGACTGTAGGAGGAAAGTGGGGGGGGGACAAGCCCTGCAAACTGAACAACAACAACAAACTAGGTTGTGTGACATCGCCCTCAAAAATGACCCGTGTGAGCTGTTTGTGACGGGGGCCCTTCAGGCAACACGACATCGTTTGTCACTGTTATAAATAGCACACAAACTACTCCCCTCCGAAATTAGGAGACAGAACGCGAGCAGCTGTCTCCCACTGAGGAACGACAATGGATGAATTATCGGCGAATCGCTGTTAACAACGGAATCGATTTAAAATATATTAAGCATATATTTGTTCGAATGTAGAGACCAAAAAAAACAATTGGTCAGCACCGTAAAACCGCAACCTTTGTTACACTTTAGCTTTTGCATGGATTGAGCAAGATGTAACGTGTTAATTAGTGAGCTTTAGAGGGATTTGGCAGGGGAATTTTGTTACCTTTGAACACTTTGAACTGAAAAAGTGTTCCCAAGATGTCAAACTATTTCTTTAAGTGAAGGCAGTATTTTGTTACTTTGGTTAAAATTACATTTGTTTCATCTACTACTCCAATATCCAATTTACGATGGGCCACACCAGTAGTTGGAAAATGCTTTTGTTATAGAGAAACATGCACGTGGTGTTGCGTAATTTTTCAACAAGAGGTCTTTGTCTGGTTAATGTAAACATAGTTCCCTTTTGGACATTTAAACAAACAACCAATGCTATCATTACTCCAGTGAGGACAGTCTTATAAAAGAGTAAGTTGATAGGTTAAGAGTGGGAGAAGACAAGAGAAGCTATTTAAAAATATCAGGAGGAAATAAAAAAAAACAAAACAACAAATCAGTAAAAAAAATGTCAAGAGAAATTGGTGAAATACAGATCAAAAGAGTGGAGGAGGAGGTGTGTTGAGTGGAGTGAAAATGAGAAGGGGTGAAAAGAGATAGAGGTGAAAAATTCATCACAAGTGTGGCAGTGATCGTGGCCAGGAATAAGTCAGCGCTGGATTAGAAAACCGACTCGGAGCCGCAGGGTTTAACGACAACAGCAACAAACACCGCCATCTCGCCCCGCTGGTTGACACTCCCCTCTTCCTCCCCCCTTCACCCTCTCATTTTTACATTCTCCATTTCTTTCGGCACTGTTATTCATCACCTATCAATATCTCTCTTCTCTGATTCTCCCTCCCTCATTCTCTCTTTTGCTCTCCGTCCCTCTGTTATAACCCAACAGCGTGGGCTCGGACTATCACGGAATGAAGAGATTGCTCGCTATTTGAGGAAGAGTGGGGGAGGTGAAATAGAGAGATGCAGAGAGATTTAAAAAAAAAAAAAAGTGAGCTAAAAAAAAAAAAGACGCGTACGACCTTTCACGTAAAGATAGCCTTGGGGCGTTAATGAAGCGGAAAGGTGTGTGTGTTTGTGTGTGTGTGTGTATGGGTGTGTGCAGTGATCTGACTGGTCTTGCAATGCTGCAGTAAATCTGCCCCTATACAATAAAAGGCCATGGGCTGGGAGGACAGGAGAGGAGACGCGTTGTGTCCCAGTTTGACTTTGACTTCTATCTGTTTGTCTATCCCTCTTCTCCCTGATGACACACATTATGTGAAGCTCCAGAAGGCCTTTTGATGCCTGGGACTGTCAGTGAGCTGTTTCCCCAGCGGCATGCAGCCTCCCTGGGCATGACTCATAATGGACACCCCCCCCTACACACCACCATCACCACCATCACTCCTCCTACTCCTCCTCCCTCTTCTACCAAGGGTCCTCCACTCACCCGCCACTCTCCAGCTCTCTCTCCTCCTCCAATCCTCTGCGGCTCTCATCGCACCCTCTTCTCCTCTTTCTAATCCTCTCTTCTTGCTTCCGGTCCTGCTGTGCTATCTCTCTCCTCCTCCTGCTCCTGAACCCCTTTTCTTTTCCCTCTCTCTTATTCTCGTCTTGCTGCTCTCTCCATCATCCTCTTACTCCATCCCGGTTGGCCTGTAAACTCCTGTTTCCTTTTCTCTCTCAATTGCTTTTCCGGCTCCCCCCTCTGTCATCCTCTTACTCCCTTTCCGAGCAGTGCGGTGTTATCTCCTGCTTTCAGGCTGAAAATTGGCTCTGGAAAACAGCCAGCACTGGGTTAACACCCCCCCCACACACACACACACACAACAAATCAAACACAATAAACCAATAATGCAAACGTGACCTAGAACGGGTGCATGTTTACAAAAACGCAAGCGCATGTGCAACTGACCGTTCGTTAAGCTCAGCTCATCTTAGCTACCGTTGCTACGCTTTCCGTTCTCCCTCGGCACATTATGCAGATAACGGTGGCAGGTTTACCATCGAAATTCTCAGTAATTTTTGAAACAATGAGTAATTTTTGAGAAAGCAGTAAACAAAGGCAGGCTTCTCATTTATAGTTGAAGTGATAAGTAAAAATATAAGTATACCACTGTATAGCCTACTGTTACCGTATGTCGCTCTGACATAACCCTGTTTGACTGTTTAGCTTACATACTTGTTCATAGTTTCTAAAAGTCTATTTCCAATTTACAAAAGGTTTTCAGGATGAGGACTAACCGATATTTTTGGCAAATGTAACGCTAAATTAGTCAATGTTGTTGTTATTGTTGTCTTTCTCTAATTTAATACTGAGCGGGACAGAGCCGCTAACGTTAGCCTAAACTCTGATACAGTAGCGTTCAGGACTAAACTACTACACAGTGGATCAGTGTTGCTAGTCGTGAACAGGGCTGCTTTTTACGTAGCCTTTAACCCGACAAACTAATATAGTTAGATAATGATGTGCTCCTTGGCCCATGTCTTGACAGGCCTGCTTGTTGCTAAACTATGAATGGGCAATCACTGTTCAGGGCAGGGGTGACCAAACGGTTAGTTAGGGAAATCACTTGCACACACATAACACATACCCACGCACACACACGCGCACACACACACACACACACACACACACACACACACACACACACACACACACACACGTGACACTGATATCAGCGGTCCCTGAACTATCAGAGCGTTGAATTCAGCGGAAAGGGACTCTCAAATCTGACTCCTAATATAGCTCATAAACCAGGCTGGCTGCACTGATACACACTGGATCACTGAGTCTCTCTTTATGTGTGTGTCTGTGCGCACGTGGGTGTGCGCGTGCACTTGTACAACCATCTTTGTGAGGACCAATTTGCCTTTTAGACCTTGGGAGTGAGGACATTTTGGCCGGTCCTCACTTTTCAACAGACCTTCGTAGGGCTGTTTGAGGCTTAGGACTTGGGTTTTAGGGTCAGGGTTAGAATTAGGTTTAGGTTAAGTTTAGGGTAAGGGTTGGGGTTAGGCACTTAGTTGTGATGGTTAAGGTTAGGGTAAGGGGCTGGGGAATGCATTATGTCGCTGAAAGTCCTCACAAGTACAGATTTACCATGTTGTCTGTGTGTGTGTGTGTGTGTTGTGTGTGTGTGGTTGCAAAAATGAGTCTGCTAGCTGCTATGTATCTCTGATTATTGTGCAGATCAATTACCCAGCAGTAAATTACCCTGCCGCTATACTCACATAATTATCAAAGACACAAACGACAGCTGAGCGCTTGTGTGCGTGCGTGTGTGTTTGTGTGCGTGCGTGTGTGCGTGTTGATTCTTGAAGCATCAAATTAACAATATATTTTATCATTACACCTTGGTAGTTGAGCAGGTAGTTAAACTTAGATTGTATGTTGAATATGATTCATCATGACATATTAATTTATTAATCTTCCTTATTATCGTACAATCAATTCATCAACTAGTAGTTTCATTAATTTAATTGTTTGATCATATGAACAGCTAAATATGTACAAATCACTAAACTGAAATGATAAGGAAATGTATTTGCTAAAATGTTTGCTAAAAGTCGAGATGAGTCATAAAGTAAGCCCCTGACTCAGTAATGACAGTTATACAACAATATTTATCTAAAGTTTGCTACCATTAGCTAACTTTAGCCACCACGCGCTACTGTTAATAACAGTTAAAGCTGTAGCAGCAAAACTCCTGCGTGTACTGAACTGAGCAAGGCTGTGTTTCACTGCTTACCAATTCAGCTTTTAATTTGTAAAAGAAATAATGTGTTATTCTCTCTTTCAAAAATGAAATGATCTCCCTTTAAATGTAAAACTTAACTGTGGCAGTATTGACTATAGAGAGAGAGAGAGAGAGAGAGAGAGAGACAAGAATGTAATGATACAGTATGTAACAGGGCTGGATTGACCCGCTGAAGGGTCCTGGAGCACAAACAAGCCACGGGCCCTGATTGGCCCCCCTGTTCCTCCCACTGTCTGAGAACTGTGGATTTTTCCTGTTGAATTTGAATTCCCATCAAGTGTAGAGCACATAGCAGATAACACGCAGCAGCTTCATTATATTTTGTCCAGAATTCAAGATACCAACACATGTTCCTGTCCTGGCATCTGACCCTGAACCAGGTTTTTGGTGGGTCAGTCAATTTGTGGTCATTTAATTTAATGCGCACTTATTTTCTTTTATTTATTCTAGTGCAAGAGCTGCCCTTATCATGTAGTGCATGTATAATATAAAATATTATAGCAATACCATCAAATTAGCCCAGATTTAATAAACTTTTGGGACCCATGAGGTTAATCCAGTCCTGTTATGAAATGATATAAAATGATAACAGCGACATAAAGTATTGGAATACAGAGATTAGGAGATACCGAGACAATTGTCTGCAAATAACAAATTCAAAGAACTATTAATGTTGCTGTTTTCTTTTCATTTCTCTTGTCTACTTTGAGGAGACAAAAGGATGTAGATTATATAAGTGTGCAGACATATCAAGGAGTCGAGGAACAATATTTGACCTGAATATTTTAGTACAAAAATAACCTTCTACAGTAGGTTTGGGCAAAAATGCATCTCAAAATAGCAAACGTCGGGTGGTTAAAATAAACAGAAGATTTGGGATAGTGACAGAGAGAGTGTGCGAGAGAGAGGCCAAGTTTAGGAGGGCTTTGATGTGCAAGATGGTGCATCCTTCTCAGAGTGTAAATGTCAGGTTTCTCACAGAGAACGCCCAGGGAGAAAGTCTAACCCTGTGTGTGTGTGTGTGTGTGTGTGTGTGTGTCATGTAGTAGTGTAACACACACACACATACAGTGAGGTCCTGGTATGGATCTATTCCAGTTGACTACTGGTACACATAGGGCTATTTTTGTCTGACTGCTGGGAAACAAGGACACAAATGGATAGATGAAGATTGAGGGAGGGAAGGAAGAAGGGATGAAGGAAGACATGGATGAATGAAAGAAGGAGAGACAGGATGACGGCAGCCGATGAGAAGGGAAGAGGAGATTAAAGCGTTCCCTGATAGACTGGCTCAATATTAATGCTCTATTGAAACTGCAACGTGTTGCATTTAAAGGTCAAAAATTCATTGCCGCAATTAATTACAGTAAATTAACATGACTAACACTGAGAGGGCTGGCATCCGGACTGACACAGATGTTTTAAAAAGCTACACGTGCTGTAGCAACCGTCAAAAGTTGCCTGTCAGGACTGAGAGCCTCCGACATGACATTTCAACCCAGAAATTCATCGTCATCACACTAAATGCCTGCAAGGGTGGAATTATGCCCTCTGAGCCTCTAGAATGCTTTTAATGTGAAACAGCTGCAGGAAGTGCATTTTATGGACAGTAGAACATTGATTGAAAAAACATCAAAGGTGATTGGAAATAATTAGTGGATGAAAACTGTATTTCTTTTAAAGAAGAGAAACTCAGAACAGCTGAGTGGTAAGAATGACATGGACCTGTTGTTGGACTAAGTGATAAGGAATTTACTTTATACTGAATCTGCCAAGACGGGAGGTAAATATAGAGAGAGTGCTGAGTTTGCATTAACAGCAAACAGCATCAGTGCCATTTTAAAATGGAAGCAGATGAGAAAACAGAAAGATGCCTTAAAAAAGCCGAATAAAATAAACTTGTAAAACAGGGGAGGTCTGTCTCTAATCGAAAACATGACAGAGAAAACAAAAAGGTCAAGAGTCTGATCTGCTTCTCTGAAATCTTGGCGACACACCCTGATCTCTGGATCTCTCTCTCTCTCACACACACACACAGACACACACACACGCACACACATCCATTACAGAGCAAGGGGATAGATTTACAATCACAGGAAGCCAATCCCACAGACACAGAACCACCAACCCTCCCTGGTCTGAACCTGATCCAACAGACAGAGGTCTAGGCCTACATAATACCTCTCTATCTCTCTCTCTATCTCCATTATCTGTTTCACTTTCATATATACAGTCATTTCATACTTCTTGCAAACAACGCTTCTAGATATCTGTAAAACATGCTAAGTACACACATACAGGTAGTTTAAATGTCTTGCTCAGCGGTCTGTGTAGGCCTTTTCCCACATCAATTTTAACCATACCAGCAACTTTGTGGTTGCAATCCCATCCCATCTAACTTTTAGGCTTCCGTTGCCCATATTTGAAAAAAAACTAGTGTCTAAAATTGAAAAAGAAACGGGGATGAACATTAGCACGACAGCGCTAGAATTTCTGAGATTCGGAGTTGACACCCGCTACAGGATTCAGCCTAAACAGATATTTTCTAACACGCAACTGGCAAATGCAAATTCAGGGATGTTTCACAGTACCAGAACATCTTGTTTAGGAAGTTCCGGTCCTTAATTAGCCTATATAATCATGCTTGTGAATGAGAGAAGCACATTTGAGTTCGCTAATAGTATGAAATCTAAAAATTGCATTGTAATGAGAGGAGAGGAGAGGAGAGGAGAGGATGTGATAGGCTCTGAGAATACTGTATGTAGAGTCCACTGGGGCATGTAATGAACTGATATCATGCAGTGCCAGCAGCAGCCCCCTAATTTACAACTATAGATTAAGCCTCAGAGAGAGTTACACAATGAGTGAGACAGTTAAAGGGGGGAAAATAACAAGAGCGAGCAGAGCTTGTGTCTCTCCTTCAAAGGGATGAAGGAAAGAACTGTAGTAGTCCAGGTACAGTACTTTCAGTTCCCGTTTCACCTCCAATGAGCGCACAACTCTAAGCCTATAATGTACTGCTCACCTCTTCTGACTTAAGTAAAACAATCCATGTTTGCTGATTTAACTGACAAAGTAGCAGCCGTTTCAGACCATTGTCCCACACTGTGCCTGAGTTTGATGTGCAGTACTTGTTGAAACACATGTTGGAGCAGCGCGTCACACGGAGGGAATCTACCGCCATGCTAGCGTCCGTACTTAACTACAGCAGTGCTTTGAGCTAAAGTACACATGCAGTGAGTTCTGAAAGTTTTAGAGCGCTGCCAACCCACCTTCAACAGAGTGTCATTTAATAAGAGATTTTGATGCCTAAATGCAATTTCAGGATCATTTTGTATACGTGAAGCAATATATTTTGAGGTGCCTTCTGAACTACTTTATGGGCCACTGTGGGCCTCGACACGAGCAGGGACAGATTTTAAAGAGCCTGGGATGCAAAGATGAGAGGCTGACTTTCTCATTTGAATTTTGGAGCGGTAAACGTTAAGGAACCAGGCTTTTAAACTGATGTATCCTGAGTTTAAAGAGCACACTGAGATCTTTGAAACCAGGCACCCAAGTGCTCTCTTTCTTTCATTCTCCCTCCCTCTGAATTGTCAACCTATTAAATGTCTCTTTGTATCTCGCCTATTCACACGCGCTAACCAATGGAAAGCTTTGGACCGCTTCACTGACAGTTAGAAAGTGCGTGTGTGCGTGTGTGCGTGTGTGCGTGATTTTCATAACGGAGCTGTCGACAGTTTTTCTTTTTTTTGTGTGCGCAGTGAGTGCACCGATGTGATTTTACTCGTTTAAAAAACTAAATTCCCTGCGTGTGCGTGTGTGTGTGTCAAAGTGTGTGACTGAGACATAGAAAGAGAGAGAGAGAGAGAGAGCCTCTGAGGACTGGAAGCGGTGTGTATGTGGTAGAGTTACATGGAGAACAATAGCCTTATTGTACCTGTGTCGGCAGCTACCAGTTTGCCTGATTCTCTCTATAACAGATCAGTTTTAACATTTGCAACAAGATATTTTCTTCTACAAGAATAAAGGTCAGCATTACTGAATTACGTTACACACATGTGAGCTCGATGATGACTTAAGCATTGCAGGTTCCCCTCCGGTGTGTTAAAGCTAGGTATACCTAATGTGATGACTTATTGCCAAACACCTCCTAGGCGATGGAAGAATAACTTTCAAGCATTCAAACGTCGACACATTGCGTCACATTTGAGAAGCTGGATCCAAACGATTGATCAATTATCTAAATAGTTGCCGGTTATTATTTAATCGTCTAATCATTTCACCGCTGATTGTACTACTGATCCTGAATATTTACAGAGCCAGTATTAACTCAAGTATTTACATGCAGTGCAGAAACCTGTCACTGCAAGGTGAGATTTCCCTCCTGACATTTTAATGCCCCATAGACCTGCTATGTTGCATCTTTGTGCAAAACAAGCTCAGCTAAAGAAACTAAAGAGAGAAAGAAAGAATGAATGAACAAGGAACTACAACTGCACTGAACAGAGCTAATACGAGTTAATGCAAGTTTCCCTTTTGCTACCCACCCAGCACCATCCCCCCTATGTTGGCACTTGGCCCTGCAACCATAGTAGCACGCCGAGGGGGCCCAAGGTTCCCCCACCAGGGGGACCGGGGTGGGGGTGAAGAGAGAAATGGAAAGAGATGATACAGAGTCTCAAGATCAAGAGTGATTAGGAAAAAAGTGTGTGAAAGGGAATTTCTCTTCTCCAATCCCATGAGGGTTAAGCAAGAGGTTTGGACGAATGACAGATGGGAGGAGGGGAGTTAGGCGAGGAGGAAGGAGGGAAGGAAAGAAGACAGGGGGAAGAGCAGGAGGAGAGTCAAACTGGAAAAGGCAAATGAGGCGAGCAGAGGGAAGGAGGGCAGAATGAGGGAGGCATACAGAGAGATCGGGAGGGGAGAGGGGGTGGGGAGTGTATAAAGGATGGGTGATGGATGCAGAGATGAAAGGATGGACAGGAGGGGGGGGACCTATGGGGGGGGGGCATGAATTAAAGAATGGGATGAGAGGAAACGTGAGAGGGGATGGAGGAATGAGAGCGGAGGAAAGAGACACTAAGAGGGATGAGAGAAGCTGAGGAAAGATGATTAAGATAATAAGAAGAAAGAGGGAAAACAGAGATGGAGGGATGAGGAGAATGAAAAAAGAGAAATAAAAGAAGGTACTGTATGTATAATAGCCAGTGGGCCAGTAGGTCTGCTCTGCTAATCCGTATTGTCAGATTATAGTGTAATCCCATGGTAGAACACAGACACACACACACACACACACACACACACACACACACACACACACACACACACAGAGCAGCATTTAAGTGCCTGACTGGACCCCGCGGTGCTGAATTGGAATAACCGTCAGTGATCCAGAAATTTCCTGGCCCGGCACTGCATGCTTGTTGCCATGGTGATGGCTCCAGGAAGAGGGAGACAGAAAAAGGAAGACGAGCGTGAGAGCAGGAAAGTGAGGAAAGAACAGATAGGACGAGAGAGGGAGGGATGGAAAAAAGTGAAAGAAAACTGAGACCGGTCCCACGGTGGGTTTGGCGCCAGTCGTACACGCGCACACGTACATTGTATGTGCATGCACACACACTCGTGGCAAACACACACAAGCATGTAGAGCCAAACCCACATGTTCTGCATGTGTGGAACAGCTGCACACAACCAGCCCATTAGCCAGAACATACAAACAGCCGTGCTCATTGGCCCAGGGACACCACTACTTCTCCTCTATTGGCTGACACGCTGCAAAACAACCTTCTGATTGGCCCGAAGTAACACACACCTACTGTAGCAAAGGGATCAAAGGAAGTGACTTAACTGAACATGGATGTCAGTATGATGCTACATAAACACACACATGCTCCACAGAGGAGCTCATCTCTGCTCACGTTTTTGAAACTCGTGCTTTTACATTCATGCTAAATGTGAACTTAGAGACTGAATTTTTCCCATAGCGATCACAAAATCCTAAAGTATTCATCATTACAAAGTTTCCTATCTCATTTGTTCGCTTAAAATTAATGAGATAAAAATGGCATTAGTTTTGCAGGTATTCAGCCAAAGCGCTGGACAAATAAATTCTTTGCGCTAATGACTGCGCCAAAGTGCTAAGAAATGATCCTCAATGGGTCAAGAACATCTATGTAATTTCACAGCAATCCATCGAAAAGTTCTCAAGATCTTTCACTCGGAAACACAGACATAATCCATCTAACAGTTGTTGAGATATTTGAGTCCGGGCCAAAGTGGTGGACCCATCAACCGTCAGATGCCATCCCTGGAGCCTCTCCGCTAGCATGGCTAAGAGCACACACATGCATACAGTAGATGTTCACACATGCATGTGAAGGGAGCTGTATAGACAAATGCATGTAAAAACACATGTGCCCAGTCTAAGAAGCAATCATGAGATACACACACTCAGCCCACAAACACCGTCTTCTCTGGGACAGAAAGGAAGAACAGATGTTGGGCCATCCTGGTGGCTCATCTGGATAAAAGGTGCACTTTATTAGAATCTGGCCTGGGTCCTTTGCCATGTGAGTCCTTTTTCACCCCACCATCCTCCCTCTCTCTCCCATCCTGCCTTTCCACTAAAAACGTTGAAATACAATGCAAATAGAAAAAGTGGAAAAAAAGAGAAGGGGGCAGCTATTGCTTTAGTGGAAATCTTCCAGAATCCCTTCTTTCCTGCTCGGGCTGTCCAGATCCTGGCCCAGTTCGACATGACTAATCACCCTCACCGGCTCCCTGACAGCACCACGCTGCCAGCCAGACTGATTCATTGGGCGGGCAGAGACGAACAAGGGGAGGGGGCAGGAGGAAGAAGGAAACAGAGACGTAGACAGAAAAAAAGATGCAAACGGCAGGCCCTCGAGGAATTTATGATCTGTGCAACCACACTAACAAATGCAGATATAACCCGTCCCTGCAACATATGTGACAGCAAGTGCTTTTTCAAGTAGCATTTGTCTTTTGGGCCTGTCTTTGCAATTGTTTTTGGCATAAAATGACCCATCACAATTCAGCACGGGGAAGAAAATTACATCTGCCTTGATCTTTTCACATTCCAGCTAATGAGGATGGACTGGTAGTTTCATATTTATTCACACATTAAGGAGGAACTGTAATAACTTTGGGTATCCATTCACTTTCCATCTAGAGCCACCAGCAGCTCAACATTTCTATTTCTCCAATACTTTGGACAAACTAATAACATTCCTATCAGCCTCAGGTGTACTTTGCGTTTAGTGCTATTTAGCAAGTGTTAAAATACTAATTAGCACTAAACACAAAGTACAGCTGAGGCTTATGGGAATGTCAGTAGTTTTGCAGGTAGGTCATAAACCAAAGTATTAGATACATTTTATTCAACAAATGTCAACCTCATGGCGGCGCTAGAGGGAAGGTCAGAGGATCTCCAAAGGCATTACCTGGTGTAGCCTGTAGTATGTGAACTGCAGCAGAACAAGGTATCAAAAGCCGAAAGCTAGAAGGTAAAAAAATGGCCGGTCACAAGAAGAACTAGAAAGAAAGAAAGAACGTAAGAATGAAAAGAAAGAGAAAGAAAGAACGTAAGAATGAAAAGAAAGAGAAAGAAAGAACTAAAGAATGAAAAGAAAGAGAAAGAAAGAACTAAAGAATGAAAAGAAAGAGAAAGAAAGAACTAAAGAATAAAAAGAAAGAACTAAAGAATAAAAAGAAAGAGAAAGAAAGAACGAAAGAACTGATAGATAGATAGATAGATAGATAGATAGATAGATAGATAGATAGATAGATAGAGGGTTGCAGGGACTGTGGAAAATGAAATGGAGTGGAAGAAATCTACCCCAGAACTTGATGAGATTGGAATAAGTACAGTGTGATTAATCACCTGTGATAATACGTGTTTTATGTTGTGTATGTGTGCCTGTGTGTCCTCACCCTTCGTGTGTGTGTGTGTGTGTGTGTGTGCGCGCAACGGATCACATGTCTTAGCATGAGATCTGTGGTAACTTAGCCGACAAACAGAGATGTTTCAGTTTAAAGAGATGGAACTGTGACACACTAAAAACACCAAGGACACGGTTCCCTCTGAATCCAACTTTCCATTCTCTCTCCATTGTTTTATCGTCCTTCTAGCTCATTTGCTCCTTTTCTTCTTTTCCCTTCCCCTCTTTCTTTTTTGTCATTAGGGAGGACGGAGGCTTCACACTCACTCAATATGCTCAAGTTTTCCCAGCTGCTCTGAGGATTGGGTTCAGATGGTCTGAAACTCTTTCAGTCACAAGTTCACTGATCATCTCTAACCATCCGTCTATACGCATATTTTAGAAGAGTTAGAGCTTCCTGGAAAATAAATCTGACCCAGATATCTGCCTCCAAATCGGCAGGAGAGGCTTCCCCGCAGCCAAAACGACTACACAGACTGAAAGGCTGAAATATTTATGAGTTAGGTGAAGGGGAGGCCTTCATCGCCAGCTTCATATCCTGCTATAAACATCAGTTATATACCACCAATGGGCGCTCGTGTACCTTCTAAGATCTGACAACACGACAATAACCAGTATACAGATGTAATGTTGAGTTGACACAAGCCTTCGGAACATTTAGGAACAGTCTCATCCTCCAGTTCAAATAATAATAATAATAATAATACTTTACTGATCCCCCAGAGTGGAAATTCGGGTGTTACAGCGGCACAAAGACAGATATAAGTACAGATAAATAGAGAAACTTAAAATAAAATAGATAACTTATTAGTATATAAAATAGATAACTTATTAGTATATAAAATATGAATAAGAATAGAATAAAATAGAAACTTTACAAAGGCAATTCAACTCTAACTTACAGGCAATAGCAGTACACATACCCACGACTATTTTTTTACATGATCTGATACTCAAGCAAAGTGACATAGTGGTGTGATTAGTTCACAGTTAATAAACAGTATGTGGTAAACATGGGTGATTCACACAGACAAAGTCACCGTCACATCATTTAATGCTTTTGAAAAAAATGTTTTTGCAATCCCAGGTGTGGCAAGCTTTACAGTGAAATGGCCTAACATTTTACAAAAGAAACATGAATACCAGAATGTACGACCATAAAAACATACAGAAACCTGTGCAACAAACGGAGCTATTTCTGAAGCAGCAGTACAACTGAGTTGAACTTTTCTCTGAGAGGTATCCAGGGTGTCACTGTGATCCTTATTAACTTTTTATGTTAACATTTCCTGGAAATTCAGTTCTAACGTGTGCTACATTTGGATGGAAACCTGACTTACAAAATGTCAGAAAATAATGACAAATGACAATTTCTTACAATCACAATTTCCTGTCGCGTCTTCATCGCTTGTTTAGTCCAACCAGCAACCAAAGACACTCAGTTTATTATCAAATATGATTTTTTTAAAATGCAGCCAATTCTCACGTTTTGAAAGCTGGAACCGGAAAATCTTGGGCATTTTTGCTTTAAAAATGACTTACACGATTAGTTGATCATCAAAATAGTTGAACGTTAATTTTCTACTAATCAATTAAGTGACTAATCATTACAGCGCTAGTCTCCTACCATACACATGGAGGCCCCAGCCTCCTTTGTTTACAGCTACATCGAAGGCTTACATCCCTTTAACTTACTGGAGTGAGCAGTGCAGCAACAAGGACCTGATCCCACACTGGCTTCCCACCCGAGAACACTGCCAACTGAGTTCAATGGGCCACCTGTCAACAGAATTAGTAGTGCTGGGCAAGTGCTTTTTTCTCCGAGCCAATTCATTTTTCATTTTCACTTTATTTTTTAGCAAGAAAAACAGGAGAGCTTCGAAAAACATTACCAGCTGTGGGTCTGACTCAGTTTTCCAGCAGGTTTCCTGTTAAAGTTAGACAAAAAAACATTCTTCATTTATATATGTATATATATGATTTATTGTTATAATAAATATGCTTCGTTACTAAGATCCTTCAATGCTAATACAGGGTGAGTGACTTCTACAATAGCTATCAGTGTGTGAAGACATAGGTACTCGGTTTCGTCTTTTGAAAGCGACTGAAGAAGGTTAATATGGGAGAGAGTGATTTCACAGTGCTGACTTTTATGAGATGGAAAGCATCCAACCAAAGCAGGCAGAGAGAGACCGTGAGTTGCAGAAAAGGACAAAAACAGGGGGGAAAGAATCACGTCTGGGTCAAAATAGTCAAAAAAGTATAGTAAAAGCTGGATTTGAATTTGAATTTGCACATGTACATACACTTTTGTACACAAACAAACACACAAATACAGCCCAAGCTGTAAGTGCATGTATCAGAGGCCAGGTACATTATATGGAATCTTCTGCAAATCTGCAGCTGTGTGGGCAGAGATCCAACACCAAACATCTGTTCATCCGCTGGATCACACATGTACGGCTATGTACGGGGATACACACACACTCACACACACACACACACACACACACGCTAGGCCAGACTCAACATCTGTCCTGCTGGCCTGTCCCTTCTGGCCTCTGATCACTGCCTCCTGTATGAGGATGCACACACACACACATACAGGCACGGGACATGAAAGATGCGGCAGTGCCGCTATTTTGTTACACCAGATGGTGATGTTATTGCATACAGTAGCATTAATGGACAGCGAGCATTTTATAGAGGTTGAGCCAGACAGGTGGGACCACACAGCCCTTCTATAGATACTCATTTTACAAATCGGCTCATGACAACAGTTTAGGGGGAAACAGCCGAAAACCAAAAACACAAGAGCAACAGTGTAACGAATGGATTGAACAGTATGTTTGTCTGCTCTAACGTAAGCTGCAATCGTTAGCATGTTCGCATGGAACACTGCAATGAGTCTCAGCTTACATTTTTCCTTTAAACTGGCTACTAGGACTAACTAACTGACACGGCAATCAGAGAACAATGCTGTTTCTTGATTCCCATGTCTTCTACATGGATCATCAACTGGTGAGGATGCTGACTTGTTGCCTGGGTCATGTAGCTTTAGCTTGAGTCTTTTAGCGCAAAATCATGTACGTAGCCGTATGTCGTCAAGTGCATGTTTAAGATTTTACAGGAGTCTCATTTTAAAAAGGGACATTAAAACGTCAGCCAGAGACAGCTCAGTTAGTCACCCACTGGGGAAATTAGTAGGAGTCAGAGATCAGTTTAGATAGAAGAAGCTCTAAAATATATCCCATACCATCTTTAACAGCCCAAATACTCTCGCACACACCCAAGAGCTGAGGGTGTGTCAGCGTACGACACACTTTCCCAAGCCGTGAACCCGCGCCCAGACTGTGTCACAGCCCTGTTTTTACACTATGCCACTCGCATAGCACGAGCACCAGCACTCATTCAGAAAGTCCCAAGGCGACGCTAAATGTATTCACTGTGGGTGTAGGGCGGAACATTTCTAAAAGGTTCCCATGTAGAGTACAGTAAAACCTTGTCCAGAGCATGTTAGTTTAAGAGCGGAGTCTGAAAAGATGCATAATGGCCTGCCTTCATTAGCAGCTCAAACATAGTACGAATACTACACTCAATGCTATGAATTCAGCGCGCGAGTGGAAAAATCCTGCAGGGCAATGTAGATGCACAGTCGCACTCTGCAGCAGCTCTTCAGGAGATACACACACCTTTGCAAGCTAACACACACCTACACATGCATACAGCTACTGTATTAGTTACATAATAATTCTCAAATGACAAGGCTCAGCTGTCTGTTGTTTCCTTTTCTCGCGCATATCTTTGAGATTCAACCCTCATGCCTGCAGAGGATTTTGGTAGCATATTAAGCTGTATGCACGTGTGTGTGTGTGTGTGTGTGTGTGTGTGACAACTTTTGTCCCCGGTCTACAATGCTTGACTTCTACCTTAGCAATAATAACACACACACACACACACACACACACACACACACACACACACACACACACAGGAAATTCCAAAAGAGTCCGTACCTCTCTGTGCCAGTCCTGTGATGGTGGGGGACAATTGTGTTTGTGAGCGTGTTGGTGTGTGTGGGTGTGTGTGTCTGTGTGTGTATCTGTGTATAAGCCAGTGCTGTAGGTGGTTCATGCCACCTCTATAATCGGTGCTGATTGAGCACGGGAGGTCCCACCTCGCTGCCCTTCTCATTTTGTGGGTGGTCTTTATATCCAGACTAAACCACTTACTCCCCTTCCCCTCTCATCCTGTTAATCTGCACTGTAGCTACAATAGAATAGAATAAAATAGAATAGAATAGAATAGAATAGAATAAAATTGAATAGAATAAAATTGAATAAATTAGAATAGAATTGAATACGTAAATGGTATTTACCATTAACTGTCATATCGTACTTCATATGACATTGGACTTCTGTCCCACCGTTGTGCTGCACCTCTCTCCTTACCTCCACCTCTGTATCTGCATGCCCTTTCCTTTGCTTTCCTCTCTCTCTTTTGCGAACCACTTCTCCCTTTCCTTTCCCGTGCTGTCCTTTTCTTTTCTTTCCTTTCCTTTCCTTTCCTTTTCTTTCCTGTTGTCTTCATTCCTTTCCTTACCTTTTATCATGTCCTTTCTTTCCATTTAATTTCCTCTTCTTTTCTTTCTTTTCCTTTTCGTTCATGCCATTTCCATTGTGCTGTGTTCCATTTCATGCCCTTACCTTTCCTGCCCTTTCCTTTCCCCTCCTCCAATCTCAATCACATCGCCCGTGCTCTCCTATTCTCCCTGAACTTGCCACTGACCCATTAAACTATGTGGATGTTATTTTTGGTGCAGTGCATCGCACAGATGAGTAAGTGTGAGCGAGAGAGGCAGAGAGGCTTGATGTGCGCATAGCAGTCGGCAATCAGAACAAAAGTGAGGTGGAAATGACGCTGTTCAGCAATCCCTCTGTTTTGTCACCTTGTTCCCCTGTTGTTTCACCATTTTCAGCCTTTCATCACCCCTCCTCCATCCGCCCCACCTGCTCATTAAAAAAAGTCCTGCCCTCCTCTTCTGACTAAAATATAGCTCTCCCTCTCCCTATTTCTTTGTGTGCTCACTTCTGCAACTCGTCTCACCTTGCATCCACATCTCACCGCATTCCCTTTTCGTCAAAGCAAAATTATCCATCCACCTCCCTCTCTCTCTCTCCCCATCTGTTCTGTAATTCTATCATGGAGACAGTCAGCAGAGGTGAGTGATGATGTTTTGGAGGAAAGTGCCGCGAACTCAGCCAGCCGATCCTCCTCTCCTCTCAATATTATCATTTCTAATTCCATTTTCGAGATCCAACTCAGAATCAATAATACTGTGTTTGCATATTTGCTTCTTCTTGCCTCTTTCTCTCTGTCAGTCTTAATATAGGCCTTTTAATATACCTAACATGAACTGCTTTAGGTGAACTTGATTGACTTGCCTTAAGATAGACATATTTATAAATGAAGCATTTTGTCAGTTTTGTTCTGATGCAAAACAAACAGAGATGTGTTGTCTTTAAGGCAGGTTATCTGAATACCTTCACACAATTATTATGAACAAGAGCCAGTTTCTCTGCTATGATAAGTATCTGGAATAAACACAGGAATAAACACCCACATTCTACATATCTTCAACGCCCCATGACCTGATAGGACAGCTACATCCCCAACACACATTTGCATCAAGTCATTTGCGCCTCATCTCATCTGTAAGCGTAAAGATCACCCAACATGTACTGAAAAATCCGTGCAGGAAATCTGAACTAAATCGAGCTAGAAATCCATCGAAAATGAATACTTTGGGAGAACGTTACTATTATTTCTGTTATGGTAGCTCTTAATTCAATTAAAAATAATTGCGCAATAACAGTTGTATCAAACCGGAGCTATATTGAAATTCAATCTCTAATTGTATAAAACCAGCTGTGAATCACAGTGTATCCAATCATTATCATCTATCTAATATGGTTTATATTTTATTAATGTTTCCAGGAAATCATTCATTCATTTATTTTTTATTCCCACTAAAAAAGAAGTATGAGCCACAGCTTAACTTGTCTTCTGAACGCTGTTGGCACCACAGTTAAACGTAACAAAGCACATTTACTTATTGTATTAGGCCTAAGTACAATTTTAAGGTACTTGTACTTAGTGTTTCCATTTGATGATATTTTATACTTCTACTTTACTACATTTCAGAGGGAAAATGTACTTTTTACACACTTTTTGTTACTAGTTACTTTACAGATTCATATTTCAAATACAGCACATATGAGCTTAGAATCCTCTTGTGACATCGTATGACACGGTTATATAATAAACCCAGCAGTATACAAAGTAGTTCAAATTAGCTTCACATTCATCAGCTACAATATCAAAATGCTGTGTATATGTTACTTCTAATATTTGACAAAAAACCTGCATTATAAACTGGGAGTGTGGAGTTGGAAATATGAGGGGACTTTAAGGCATGGAAGGTTCAATGAGAGTTGCATTATGGGAAATGTAGCATCTAGCATCTTTTAAGCCTGAACGCATCCTTAATCTGCGAGCTCATGTTTTATTTGCTGTGGCAGATGTGTCCGATCCCCCTCCCGTTCAGACCTCAGACTGTATATAAAGATGGACTTCCTCCCACTGTACAAAAGTGAAGCCAAAATAGCCTGGATACGGGAGCTGCCATTTTGCACTTTTGATGTGGAACCGGTGTGCGCAGTAGTGATCGGAGTTGGAGCAGCAGTATGGAGGTCCCACCCAGACTGCCGGCCGAACATAAATCCGTGTGATAAGAACATGTATTTGGGGAAAATGGATTTGGTACTGTGAGT
This sequence comes from Coreoperca whiteheadi, assembly GCA_011952105.1. Classification (NCBI taxonomy): domain Eukaryota; kingdom Metazoa; phylum Chordata; class Actinopteri; order Centrarchiformes; family Sinipercidae; genus Coreoperca; species Coreoperca whiteheadi. Next base: position 20,442,554 of record CM022470.1, read on the forward strand.
TTTTAGTTTGGCTCATGTCCCATCCGCCTAACGTGGAGGGGGCGGGGTTTACGACCTATACTGCAGCCAGCCACCAGGGGGGCGATCAAGATGTTTTGGCTTCCCTTTTGGGGACCTGTCGTTGTCGTCCATCTTTATATACAGTCTACAGTTCAGAGTTCCAGCCAACCTTGTCCCGGTCGAGCCAATCACAACTGTTTAATCTAATAAATGAGATCAGAAGTGTTAAGGTAAATTCAGCATGTGTATAATCCACCAACTAAATCGTATTTCTGTGAAAATCCATAATAAACGTTACGTTTTGTTCAGCAGGTCTGCCTCAATTCTCCTTCCCCCCCACTGGCTGTTGGGGGTCGACCTGTCAATATCCAAATAAAACAAGCCTGTTTAAACCACCACTTTGCGTTCCTACATTTATCCATTTGGCTCTGAAGTTTCTGAATGCACAGATAAACATGTAATCCTTTAATTGAAGCTAAAACACGAAGCGGCTGGAGTAATGTCATATGACTTTTTGCTATATTCCAGCAATTTAGAACAGCTGTCCAGCACAAAAAGCTATCATCCTGGGCACCATGGCGCATATAATCCAATAGTGTCCACTATATAACTGCACCAGCCAAAAAAAAACAATCTCCACAAAAACAAGCTTCTTCACTGCGTGTTTCTCTCACTGAAGCATTATAGTTGCAGACTGAGCACGGTTAAACAATATGAAGACTGGCTGACAGTATGTGAAGCTTCCTCTCTGCTTGCTCCTTTGTGAATGTGCACTGGTTTGGACGCAATCATCTGCTCTACTCCTCTGCCAGCCTTGCACATCAGACACAGAAAGATGGGGGAGAGACGGGGCGGGGGGCGGGGGGGTGTATCTAGAATGGTCTGTGAGCATTAACATCTCTCCTGGCTTCAAAGACAGAAAAGGAAGGAGGGCAGCAGATAGAGTTGTGCAATGTGTCGATCTCTCATGGCAGTAAACATTGTGCCAGAGGCTGAATGCTAATCATTTCTCTGATGCAACAGACACAGACAAATCTCTTAGCACACGCGCACACACACACACACACACACACACACACAGCCTTTAATGACACAAACTAAACAACCATCAATACAAATTACACCACCCGCCTTGACACACAAACGATGAAACAGCCCATTAACAAACACAGACCTCAGGTCACACTCAAGGTCTGCTCCATGTGCACACACACACACACACACACACACACACACACACACACTCATGGACCTCGTCTAGTGGCATGCGCAGAAGGAACGTTGAGTGACAGCAAACTGATGACTCTCCAGATGGTGCCAGATGTGTCTGCATGCGTGTGTAGTTCTATGTGTGTGTATGTGTGTGTTTGTGTGTGTGTGCGTGTCTGTGTGTGTGCGTGTGTGTGTGGTAAAGTGTATTTCTGTGATGCAGGTGAATATGTGCAGACTGTGTGTGTCTGGCCTGAGTAGGAGTAAATGAGTTGCAGCAGGGCAGAGCCTTTGCCAGACCCATTATACACACACACACACACAACAAACCCAATCTTACCTCTGTGCACACACAATTCAACCACACATGCACCCATTACCACCACAAAACACACACACATTTGTCTCCTAACTGCACGCGCGCACACACACACACACACACACACACACACACACACAGCTGTCCTGTGAGCTTTGTGTTTAATGCTAGATGACAAACAGGTCTGTGTTAACATCAGCCTAGCGTTACACTTCGCTGCTGTTTGTCTGGGACCCTCAGCTGCACTCTGTCATTATTGCCTGGCTGCTTCTATCTGCCCTGTCTGTTTGTTTTAGTTGATTTTTTTATTTTTTTGGGGGGGGGGGGGGGTGAAAGAACAGCCCACAGTCCGCCTCATGTAATATCGGCGTCCTGCAAACACTTTGCAGGCAATAGACCAAAACACTCGGCTTTTCTGGAACTGAGAGAAACCAGGTTTATTTTGCGTTTCACGGCCACAAATGCAATTTCACGGAGCAAGTTAAAACGGGTTTGGCTAGCACGAAGCGGTTTCTGTGGCAGGGTTAGCGGTCAGTTACACAAATGGTAACATTCAGGCCTTTGCAGCAGACAGACAGGATTTGAATGAGAGAGGGACAGAGACGCTACAAGCATGGATAGACCTTGAGCCTGCGTTTAAACACCTTCAGCTAGGCTAGATGGCACTTCAAACCGCACATAAGTGTCAGTCATAGAAGGGCAAACCCCAAGATGGAACCATAAACTGCCGTGGTGAGCTAGTGGCGTGGCGATGATGACGAGTGATTAAGTGTTTATTGAGGAGCGATGGCAGCCTGTGTCATTAGATGCCAGATGAATGATTGATTGTCCAACATGTCTGCCTGCATTGCCGCTCGACTGAGTACACAGGGAGTTGACAAAGCAGCGGGAATACCTGACAACAGAATACGGTCGCCCTGCTTTAGTGAAGCTTATAGTGTTGAAGCTGAAATGGTAACTTTTCGCATGTTTTCACTCGCAAGCTACAGCAAAGCAGTCAGTGTCACACAGCCCGTCACCTTTTCAGTGTTGATATCAGACCCCCAGAATTTTTAAAACTGAGGTCATGAGTCCACGTCCCCTGACACCCACCTCCCAGACACCCAGGCATGTTTTTTTTTTATGATTTAGAATTTTGATTTATTCAGTTAGCCGTTTCATTAAATTTTCTGCTAGTTTTATTTAAAGAAAGCAGCTCTTTAAAAGGACATTCCTCTGGAAATCAACAACCGTTTAAAACTCTCTCAGAACTTTGTCCCCCTTTTCCCGATAATTAGTGCCTGTTCAAGAAAACGGTTCATTTTATCCTTTATTCACTTATTTCTTTGGCCTCCATGTCAAATTAAATATTTTCCTTCAGCTTCAGAAACGTGTCATTCTTGGAGGCTGTAGTTGTTGCATCAAATGACCTTAGGTGTTCCTGTTATTTTGGCCACCCCCTTTGCAGTGGTGGAAGAAGTACTCAGCTTAAGCAGGAGTACTTACGTTAAAGTATCAATGCAACAACGTTAAAATCCCATTTAAGTAAAAGAACAGAAGTTTTTTTTATCAGCTAAAAAAAGGTATCAAAACCCAAAGTTCTCATTCTGCAGAAAATTGGCCCCTGTGACTGATCACATTATTTACTGACTGAGCAACGTGTACGCAGAATTTTACTGTCGCAGCCGCTCGACGGGGAGCTAGTTTTAACTACTTTATATACAGTTAGGTAGTTTAGTCCAGTGGTTGCCAACCTGGGGGGGTCAGGCCCCTCAAAAGGGTCACAAGACAAATCTGAGAGGTTGTGAGTTGATTGTATCCAAGGTGTGTATCCAAAAAGACTGGGAACGACTGGTTTCATTTTTAACATAGCATTGTATTTTAAAAGCTTGTCCTTTGTTTTGTTTTTTTATGGAAATTCTCTATCTGCAAAGTACCTACAAATAAATGCAGTGCATAAATGTAGTAGAGTAAAAAAGCTCAATATTTCCGTCTGAGAGCCAAAAAGTTCTGTTTTGACTAGACGGTTTCTAATTAGACCCATTAATGATTTCTTCGGGGATTACCTTATAACAGCAGCAATACGGTACGCAACAATTACTATGTATAAATTATAATAAGCAATAAGCCAATAAGCAGCATGTATTGTCAGGCTATTGCCTCGATCGCCGGCAGAATCTGCTTTAAATTGCTTTAGCTGCCATGTGTATGCACTGCAATCCACCGAGGATTGGCTCTAATTTGGAACTCTGTGTGCTGCGAGCAACTGGCTGATGCCTAGAAAAGCTGAGGGCTTACCTGTCCTCTGTATTTGATGTACTAAACAGAAGTCTGAGAGGGGCTTCCAGCTGAAGTGCACTTCCTTGTAGCCTAAAGGTTATTTTGTGCTGTGCTCTTGTACATAATGTACTTCAACAGACACTATAGTGGGCGCTACCTGAATGTGCTGGACCCTACCAAATCTTTTCCTTAGTCAAGGGATGTCTATATCTTGCACTAGACAGGCTGCAGACTATATTTAATCCAAGGGGTTTCCTGCATGTCCTCTGCTCCACTGTAGGCTGCAGACCTTGTTTCGGTGCCTGCCGGCATGCAGCGCGCCCCGCTGATTCGTACAAACTGTTTGGAGGCCATGTGCTGTACCTCGCGGAGTCCTGCGGAGTGAGCTTTGCCATCTGTAGCATAGCAGCGTACAAGTTAGCTTTGCACAAGTCCAAATCAAAAGGGTTTTCTCCCTTCTGAAACGAGAGCAGTTCATTAAAATATGTCTCATGCGCCAAAGCAGGAAAGATCAATAACCTAGTCATAAAATGCACAAAAATCCAGTTTCTCCTACAGATCTGAAATTGTTTATTCATTCTTCTTCTGTGTTTTCTCTATACCCTCAGTCCTACTCTGGAAAAATACAAACACAGGAGACGGATGGAGGATTTCGGCTAGAGCCAGGACACCAGTATGGAACCTGCATCGCCCCTTTTATGGGTACATAAAAGTTTCATTTAAAGGCCCATACCAGAGGTTTTTAAAATGAGTAAGATGAGAATTTTAAGGCTTGATGTTATTCAGTGTCAATCACTTTTGTTTAAATATACAATTTTTTGAAGAAGAATAAAACTCTGATATAGCTTTGTGATTAAAAACGGGAATCATAAAGATGTCACAGGCAACAAAGAAGCAATTTTGGACCATTATCCGTCATCAACACCGGCTCCTTTTATTCAAATGAGGCCCACCTGCTGCTCGGAGCCTTTCCAGTATGAGCACCTAGGTCAGGTGCTGAAAACCTGCCTGACTGGAACAGTTTTAGCGATTGGATAGTCTAGCTGTAAAAAAAATGCACATTAAAACTGAATTACTGCCTCTAGCCTTAAATATTTTGAAATCATATCTGCAGAAATTGGAATTCATGCAGTTGGGCCCCAACAGCATCCATCCCTGTCTGCTGATCACTGTATCAGCCAGCGGAAGTATCAGTATGGCAGCTAGCAGCCTCTACGAAATGATCTATCTGCAGCTCTCTTTGGCTTCACTCTGTGATGCCCACACATTAGAGGGGGCTGAGGAAGTGAAACATTGTTGGATGTTGTAGTGCTACATTGCCTGCAGAAAATAAACAATTAGATAGGGAGAGGTCATACACACCAAGGGAAGCAGAATAGAAGTCAGCTTCTACTCCTCACCTTACCCACATGCACGTACACGGTTTACCCACCCGTGTGTACTGTATCTGAATCCCTGAGTGCCCCAGTGTCTGTTTGTCATTGAAGGTGATGTTGGACCTTAACAATCACAAAGGCCACTCTCTCTCTCTCTCTCTCTCTCTCTCTCTCTCTCCCTCTCTCCCTCTCTGCTGCAGTGCACTCCGAGACAGGGGTCTCGAGATGGGCTGTCAGTCAACCACACCACTAATCTTCTCTGATACACCCTGGTGCATACAACCCCTCCTCTCTCTCCATCTCGCTCTCTGAATCACACACACATACATACACACACAGACGACATCACCATCATCCTCAGTTAGGCCTAATAGTAGCTTCTAACTATTGCTCTCACAAAACCATCAATAGAGTGCCACAGTTGTGTTATTATCTCGTAGGTAGCCTATGGCTTGCAATAGAATAGAGCAGAATAGAATAGAGTGTCTTACTCGCTTTCCCTGGCCGGGGCCTTTGCAGCAGCTTCTGCACGGTGAGCAGGTCCTCGGTCTTCACCGCCTGCAGCAGTTCCTGGTCCTTCCCCATCTTCCGCGATGAGCCCCTCTACTCCCGCAGCATCCTCCGACACAGCGGCGCCTCAGCCCAGCCTCACCACGCGGAGGGTGCGTCCACCGCGGCCACGAACAGCCTCCCTCCTCCCCCCTGGTCCCTGACTAGATGAGCCCCCCTAAAGCGCTGGCATATGATGGGGAGAGCGAGGCAGAGCGGGAGAGAGCGGGATGGAGGGATGCTCTCGGGTTCCCCCCGCTGAGTGCAGCGCCACTGGACGGGGCCGTTCTAGATTCCAGTAACAGCGCGCTGGCGTCGCGTGCGTGATATGTTGACGGTGGGGATGGACGGTTCGCTCGCGCTCCTCATCTGTGATGACGGCTGTGGGCTGCTCGCTCTCCCTCGCAGCTGCGCTCCACAACAAACGAGCGAACGGGAGACGGCGCCGGTCCTCGCTGAAGGAAGGGGGCGTCAAACGTAGCCCTACGCTAGCCTGGCGGGCTCACTCGCGGACACTGCGTGTAAATGATTGTGCGTTTAAAAGTCGGGTGCGCGCGGTGTCCGTCCCTCCCGAGGTTGTGCCGCCCTCGTGCTCTGCGTCGTAAACACAATCCAGGGCTGCCGCTGCTGCAGCCATCACTCTGTATTTGGTAATGATGTTATCCGCGCGGGGGCAGGGGTAGTGAGGGGGGCACGCACACGCGGCCGCGCCCGCGCGCTCTACAGCTGGCCCAGCTCGCACAGTTAAATGGCTCGTGCTGCAACTCGGGGGCGGACCGGGAGCGCGGTGCTCTCCCGCCTCCTTTTTCATCTCACCCTGGCTCTGTTTCCATGGCCCTCTCTTTGCTTTATAGACAAGCTGCAGAGATTTATTCAGCTGCCAAGGAGGGCACAGACAAAGTGAATAAACAATGTGTTCATCTCCCTTCTTAGTTATTAGGCTAACTTAGAGCTATACCTTTCTTGCATCATAGCTTTTACCCCAAGTGATGTCAAGAGTTAAATCCCCTACAGTTAGTTCACTGTATCTGAGACAAGTGATTTAAGTTTTTTATACAAACACATGGTCCTCTATCACATGTTATAAAGACACACCTGCCTCTGTGTAAAAGGCCTCCTAAGTGGGGGTTTAGGAATTCTAATTACACCAAAAGCAATGACCCCCTCCCCTCCCCTTTTCCCCCCAATGGCACTGCACTTAGCAGCAATGGGCTAGTGCAGGAATACTACATCATATTACACAAACCACCAACTTTGAGCAGCTAAGAGTTTGCTTGCTTGACTGATTGTGTGATAGACCAGAGTCTACAGCCATGCGGCTCTGTGAGGATGTACGTAGGCTACATGCACACAACTGACAATGCTAACATGCCGATGTTAAGCAGGCCTAATGTTTGCATGCTAGCATTTGCTTTCTAGCGCTGAGCAGCTGAGGCTGAAGAATTGGACACATTGAAATGTTTACCCGGATTCCTTTTGGCTCTACATGAAAAAGGGACCACAGTTATGACAAGATCGTTCCGACTCTGAATGCAGGCCTATAGGCTACCAACGTTCATGGCAATATTAACTGATTTCTCCAAACCCCAAACGTCAACCTCATGGTGGCGCTAAAGGAAAAGTCAGGGGATCGTCAAGGTCAGTAGGATAAGTCCATGGATATTTGAACAATATGTCATGGCAATCCAACCAATAGATGGTCAGATATTTCAGTCTGGACCAAAATTGTGGCCTGTGCAACCAACATTGCCATCCCTAAATCCATGCAGCTAACATGGATGAAAGACATAAAATATAATTATAGGATATACGGGGCAATATCTGACGGGTGACAGCCAACACTTGGTGGAAAGAATTTCAGAAGTGCCAACAAATTGGTGTGAAAATCCAATATTAAGACAAATCGACTCAATCGCTGATTAAAAGGAAGCCTAGCCATAGCCTACACTGTTTATTTACAATTGCTTTCACGTGTTTGGTGTTCTCTTTCGCTTTGGGTTTAGCACCATCAGTAGGTCAAAATTGGATTTGTCCAGTACCTTGGTTTATGTCCAAATTACCCGCAAAACGAACGCCATGCTCATCAGCCTTTAGTTACCATGAAAGGCCTTTGCTTGATTATGCAATGTTTAAGTGACATTGAAGTGGATATCTTGGACTTAGATCGTCCTGTATGTCACTCCACTTTGAAAGTTCCTGCAACTGATGTGGCTGTTAAGTGGCTTGGAAACACTGTTCCCCCGCGAAGAACCCAAGAACAAACGCGTTCATCTGGTATTCCACAAAAAAGGAATCAACCGTTCCCTCCAGTCATAAGGCAACCTTAATCAAATAGTAATATTCCAGCCTGTTAAATGACAGCAAGTGTGCAGTTTTGTTGCTCTTGGGATCTTAATAGAATTTTTATTTCATTTCATTTTTGTTTATTCTCCTAGAATCACCTTTCATCCAATTTTGAATCAATTTTCTACATTTGTTTCTGTAATTTCTGCATTTAAAGGAATAGTTCAGCATTTTCGCAAACATGTTTATACCCTTTCGTGCCAAGAGTTTGGTGTGAAGATCCATACCTCTCATCACTGTACTATAGGCTAAATATGAATCTACTAGCAGCAGGTGAGTTAGCTTAGCACAAACACTGTGTGTTGTTTTAGTTCAATTATCCCCCCTGTTTCCTGTCTTTTTGCTAAGTGAAGCTAACTGTCTGCTGGCTGCAGTTTCATTTGTCCTGTAGCTACAGACAACAGGGTGGTACCAATCTTCTCATCTGACTCAGCAAGAAAGCAGATAAGCGTATTTCCCAAAATGTTGACATTTTCCTTTAAATTTCGTTTTTACATTTGGAATATTTAATGTCCTTTCAACATCCCAGTTTAGCCCGCATATGCCCTACATAATAGAACCTACAGTGAATGCACATATGCTGTGGTCACAAAGAAAATTTGAGAGACAAATGCAAAAATCTGTGAATTTGACCCTGACTTCTAACTGCAACATCCAACTTGTCTTCTTTCTCTGTCCAACCTCCTCCAGATTTTTAACTCCATTCTCCTCGCCTTTGTGTGTGTGTGTGTGTGTGTGTGTGTGTGTGGGCAGTGTGCAGTGCTTGGATGCTGCTCTCTGCCTCCTCCACATATTCAGTGAGTTATGTAAGAACACCGAAGAGTAGCCCATATGGTAGTGAGAGAGTATTTATAAATCGGTGTCTGTTAATGCAAAAGAAGCTCACCGCACCGGAGCTGTGTTGACACTGAAGCTTGATATATACATGCTTAATTTTAGAGAGTTTACCTGCACCCCCCCACCCCCCCTCTCCCTTTTTACTCTCTTTCTTCTGGCATTATTAGACAGGAACAGTTTGAGAGATGATTCAATATATGTACAAGGGAGGAAATGTGAGCCATTTCGCTGTATCATGTTGCACTAAAAGGGAGTCCTGTTCTCTTTCTTGCTCTCAACCGGTGTGTGTTTGTGATATGGTAATAGGGGGAGTGAAATTCTTTGTATGGTACTTTCTCTGGGAAAGGAGAAATGTGTGCTTGTGCCCATGATTGCAAAAATATAATTTTATGACGCAATCAATCAATCAAACAAGACAGGGACCGCTTGAGATAAAGCAAACAGGAGAACCTGCAGTTCTTTAAAGGACAAGGACAACGTTAATCTTTGGAAGCAGATGACAGAAGAAGCAGTAGGAAAAGTAGACATAGCAGGAGAAGAACTGCTCAGATGCACATTTAATGGATGGTAGCAGTAGTAGTGGCGGTATAAGAAAAATATTTAATAATCTTTTTGTAAATATTTTGCCCAGTGAATGGAACATTCTCATAACTAAATGAGATGTATGTGTACCATCTCTTTTAAATCAAAAGCATCTCTTTCTGCTGTGACTCATCCTGACTGCAGGTTGGTATCTAATTGATAAGGGATTAGAATAGCTGCTCTTGTTTAGTGTGTAGTTTAAGGGAAAAGTATTGTTCCTTCTTATTTTATTTTATTTTTTTTACATATGAAACCATGTTTATTTGAAACTTGAAAGTCACTTCATTGAACAAGAAGTGAAGCAGGGATGTTGTGTGAAGGATCCAGAAAAACACACTGCCCTCAAGTGGCCTGTCAAAAAGCATACACCTCCCAGGACGGATTTCACTGTTAAGTCACTGTGAGAATGAGCAATGAGGAGCGAAAACATTTGGCTTTTTATGCCCATTTCATTAAAAACCAGCACGCTGAAATATGCATCGACGATTGTATATTGTTATACCAAGTTGCAGGTAAGGAGATAAGTAGATTATCACAGTCAGCACATCAGCATAAAAATGGAATAATAGAAAAAAGAAATATCTAATAAACAAAACACTTTTTTGCACAACACAACACTGTTATCCAATATTCTTGGTAAATTTTCACTTTTGAAAAATCAAAAAGGTTGAGTTCACGATATTCGGGAAATTGAGAAAACTGCCAAACCTCTATGAAACTGTGGATTTTGTTGGTAATTTGCAATCAGATTTAGTGACTGAACTCTGATGGGGAAGAACTACACATACACAAAACTTGAGAAACTAAGTGTCGACTTTGGACCTCAGTGAAATCAGCACTTACGGTAATAAATTACTTCTCTCTGTAAACGTTTATTGTTTCCGGGTTTCTAAAGAGCCCTTGAATGCATCTTAAGAGCGCCACTTTTCCGTTTTCTAGCCTTTGATTGGTCGAGTTGTACGTCCATCAAACTGTACATCGTAGGCATTTGGAGTGGGAACAGGTTGGAAAGAGCTTGAGGCTTGTACATTCAAATATTGTTGGTTGCAGATTGTAACCGGACCTAACACACAAGCTGGTGAGGAGTATTATTGTGCTTTGTTTACTTGCTAGGCAGAAAGACTTGCTTTCTGACGCGTGAAAAATACATTCGCGCTTTGAGAGCTGAGTTATATCGTTACGTTACCAACGCCAAGCTTATTTCTTGCGAGCTATCGCGTTAGTAACGTTACTTTTGTGTTAACGTAAGCTAACGCTATCTCATGATGTTACGGGCAAACATTTTGGCGTTGTTGTGACTTTATTCGTCTAACTGCTTATATATTTATCGTCATTGCAACCACAATTGTAGCACACGGTTTAACGTCCTAACACAATCATCCTTGAATAAAATACGCCATCATAAATGACAAAATCCTGTGTTGTCAAGCTAGCTTAGCAACATGAGTAAGCTAATGTCGTGACTGTGTTGATAGTAAGGATGAACGATCTCTGTCTCCTATTAAATGCAGCTAGTCTATTAAACGTCATTGACCCCCCCTAAAAGAAAATTCGCAATGCTAAGATACATATTAAACAGAACAATTTGCTGTCCAGGTATTTGAAGTCGCACATGCTTGCACATGGTAGCATCTGGAGGCAGTCCAGCCTTGTGTTTGCTCTGTGATGTTGTTCACCAAACCTTCTCAAGTGTCTGTGCAGTGCAGGCAGACTCACTAAAAACCTTTGCCCCTGTACACACTTCAAACTATGGACTACATACGCTACCAGACGCGCGCACACAGCCTCATGAAAAGCAAACCAGACTCCACAACAAGACACCAAGCAACCGAAAATGAAAGAACACCGTCAAAACCTCAGCAATAACACAGTAAATGAATGAAGACATTTGTAAAGCAATACAAAGAGATGTAACATGTATAAAAAGTGAAGTTTATGAAAGATAAAGAGTTTAAGTACGTTTAGATAGAGTAGTGTTGAAGGTGGATGAATGTTGCCAAGACTGATGGGTTAAAGCTCAACAACTATCCTATGGTTTGAGTGGGCACATACAGTATTACGCATTTCGGTATAGGAAATTGATCCGAACTATCACAAATTCTGCACATTTGGTCCTACTTTAGTTAAAGCATTTATGAGGACAGTTTGTGCTTGTTTGTGACTTCAACACAGCCAAGAACAGGGCTTCTTCCGGCCAGTCTGAATATAAATGCAGATTAAACAGGTAATTGCTTTATCCCATCAAGGTTTGTTTGCCGTAGTACCTTTATACTCCAGTTAACTGTTATGATTGCGTGCCACGAGGAAACAGGGGTCTTTCAACATTCATCATGGTTTTATCTGAGAAAGCAATTGTTCAGTGGCTTGTTGGAAGTACTCGAGGGCTAACTGAGATGTGTCTCCTGTTCCTCCTCTGCTTGAGTCACGAGAATTGACACATTGGTTTTAAAAGGAAGTAATTGCTCACCCCCCCCCCCCCCCCCCCCCCCCGCCGGAAGGGCACAGGGCAGCGGGGGGGCCAAGGAAAGTGTGGGGAGAGCAGCGGCCGAGACCCCGGAGACATGAACCACACCAAGGGCGGCCTGGTCATCTTCACCGCTAACTCGCATCCCTCCAGCCGCGAGCTGGGCAAGAGGATTGCAGAGTGAGTGCAGGATGATGTATTACACACACACAGACAAATAGAGCACAGTAATGCAGCCAACAACGGGTTATTTTAGAGTAAACAACCCAGATGAGTCCTTCAGGAACAGGTCTGTCACCTTCTTTGTCTAGATTAAATAGAAGCAGCGTTTGCAGCTGTTGAATGTACCAGGGATTTGTTAAGAAACGTGCTTTTCTCTTATGCTTTTCTCTCTCTTATACTTCCTGAAAGCTAAGTTTGGATGTTTCCATCTGAATCGCTGGTTCTGCATGCGTTAACACGTGTAGTGTTTACAATACGGCCAACCTAGGCTAGCATTTAGAAGTGTGGCTAAGCTTCACAAAAGACAGTAACGATATAGTCAAGTTACTTTGCAAAAATTATTTTTTGCAAAGGGGTTATCTCATTCGCAGTGACAAACTATTTCCTGCAGCTTGGTATCAGAATGCAGAATGTTTTTTTTTCTCTTCTCCAGTTGTTATTACATTGAGTTCAGGGAGGTAAGTGACTCAAAATAAGCAACTACAGAATACAGTCTCTTGTAGAAGTTATCAGTGGAACCAGGCAAGGTATATTCAGTTTTTTCTAAATGTAGAAAATACGTCAAATCATCAAGCCAAGTAGAGGCAGAGCATAGATTTGAACTCCTCAAATGAAGAAGAATACACCTTTGAGCGATAAGTCACCCAAAAGCCAAGCGTCTGCAAATTTGACACTGAGGCGAAATCATTTTCTAGAGTGAAATATTGTCTTAAACAGTCCCATCAAGGCAACTGCCTGGGCATTTACGAAATTGTCTCTGCAGGTAAAAAAAAAATAAGATTTCAATGAAAATTCATTACTAGCCTCCTTTTTAAAAAAACTATTCTAGTCACGTGATGAATTGTAACATCGTCCATATTTCATGGTGTTAGGTGTAAACAAAACATTAATAAACCGCAAAATGTACTTGAAATGCAGACAACGCACTCCCAGACTCCACAAGGACACTGGAGTTTATAGAACAAACAGAGTATTAGGCCTGTCTTATCAGACACCAAATTCCATGCTCTGTGTGTGTGAGGGAGGGAGGGAGGATCTAAAACACAGCAAGTTAATGGGTAGCAGGAAGAAACTGTACAGACTGCAGAGTGAGCAGGTCAGGTTTTCTCAAGAGAAGCAATGTAACAACAAATAAATGTCTAAACTAATAGTATTTTATCATGTGTATTTTTGCTTTTTTTAAATGTATCCTCTCTTATTATTGAAAAAATAATACAGACTATACTTATTTTCTTTTAGCATTTCTTCTCTCTGTATGAATGTTAAACTTTAACTCCTATAACTTGTAGCAGCAACAGTTTTTTCCCTGTCATGCCAATAAATATCTTTGGAAACCTAAGCTGAAGCTCCCAATTCAATTCAAAGGGCTTTATTGGCATGACAGTTTCAAGAACAATGTTGCCAAAGCATCAAAATATAATAACTCTCTCACTTTGTGTGTCTCTCTCTCAGGCGGTTAGGAGTGGAGCTTGGCAAGGTGCAGGTGTACCAGGAAGCCAATAGAGGTGAGATGATGTCCGACAGGGACTGAAGCCTCGTGTAGATAGACGTGTAGATAGTTTTTCTTATTATTATAGCCTTTGTTTTAGTTTTTTTAATCAGGTTGTCTCATTGAGATCAAAATCTCTGACTTGAGTACAGGAGAAGAAATAGGACATAGATGAGACGCACAACAAAACACAGCGAGCCACACCCAAGCACCTAAAAACAATCTTAGACATCTCGAAAAAGGTCCAAAATCATCAAGTTTAGCACAGTCCTTTGTAAAGTCCTTTTCTAATTAATTCGATTTATATGTTGCAAAGAACTGTAAAGTAGTCCTCCCAAGTTCAATATTTACCCGTGGGGTAATTTCTGTACCGTTATGTGTACGGATGGCATGAAGATGTAAGAAAGTTCTGGGTTCTTGAGATTAAACACATTTTGAGGTATTTTGTACAAGGTTGAGGTTCTGCACAGAGATGTCTGAAGAAAGGCAAACCGTAATCGAGACATGGCTTGAGCTGGAGAAGAGCTATATGCACACAAGATTATGTCATCTGCATAAAAGTGAAAATTCTAAGTAGAGCTGAAACAATTAGTTGATTAGTCGATTGAAAGAAATTTAATCTGCAATTTTTTTTTGATAATCAATTAATCATTTCAGTCCTTTTTCAAACACAAATGATAAACATTTGGTGGTGAATATCTCTGGGTTCTGGAATGTTGGTCGGACTAAACACGACAGTTGAGGATGTCATCTTGGACCCAGTTTTTTTAATTATGACATTTTCTGAATTAAAATGTTTGATCAATTAATCAAGAAAATAATGTTCAGAATAATCGGTCATGAAAATATTTGTCAGTTGCAGCCCTAATTCTAAATCTTTTGTGGAGTAATAATATTCTCTGTAGTATGCAGACTGTAAATAATAATGGACCAAGCACTGAACCTTGCGGTACCAATGCAACCGCAGGGGGGCACAAGCCAGTGTCTTCATGTGCCAGTCCCAAGTCTGGATAAATGCAGAGGGTTGTGTCAGGAAGGGCATCCGACGTAAAACACATGCCAAACTAAAAATGCGAATCATGACAATGACTTCCATACCGGATCGGTCGGGGCCCGGGTTAACAACGACCGCCACCGGTGCTGTTGACCTACAGGGTACCGGTGGAAATTGGACTACTGTTGGTCGAAGACGAAGAAGGAGAGGAGGAAGGTGTGTTCGTAGGCAGAGAGAGAAGAGGAAAGCTAAGAATGTAGGACTGACAGTAGGGACTTTGAACGTTGGGACTATGACAGGGAAGGCTAGAGAGTTGATTGACATGATGCAGAGAAGGAAGGTGGACATACTGTGTGTCCAGGAGACCAGGTGGAAAGGTAGCAAGGCTAGAAGCTTAGGAGCAGGGTTCAAGTTGTTCTACCATGGGTCAGACAGGAAGAGAAACGGAGTAGGAGTTATCCTGAAAGAGGAGTTTGTGAGGAATGTTCTTGAGGTGAAAAGAGTGTCAGACAGGTTGATGAGCCTGAAGCTGGAAGTTGAAGGGGTGATGTTCAATGTTGTGAGTGGTTATGCCCCACAGGTAGGATGTGAGTTAGAAGAGAAGGAGAAATTCTGGAGTGAGTTAGATGAAGTGATGGAGAGCATCCCCAGAGGTGAGAGAGTGGTGATTGGTGCAGATTTCAACGGGCATGTAGGTGAAGGGAACAGAGGTGATGAGAATGTGATGGGCAGGTTTGGTCTTCAGGACAGGAACGCAGAAGGACAGATGGTGGTAGACTTTGCAAAGAGGATGGAAATGGCTGTAGTGAACACTTTCTTCCAGAAGAGGCAGGAACATAGGGTGACATATAAGAGCGGAGGGAGAAGCACTCAGGTGGCCTACATCTTGTGTAGACGTTGTAATCTGAAAGAGACCAGTGACTGTAAAGTAGTGGTAGGGGAGAGTGAAGCCAGACAACACAGGATGCTAGTGTGTAAAATGACTCTGGTGGTGAGGAAGATGAAGAGGACAAAGGCAGAGCAGAGGACGAAGTGGTGGAAGTTGAAAAAGGAAGAATGTTGTTTAGTTTTCAGGGAGGAGCTGAGACAGACTCTGGGTGGTCAGGAAGTGCTCCCAGATGACTGGACCACTACAGTTAATGTGATCAGGGAGACAGGTAGGAGGGTACTCGGTGTGTCATCTGGAAAGAGGAAAGTGGACAAGGAGACTTGGTGGTGGAACCAGGAAGTTCAGGAGTGTATACAGAGAAAGAGGTTAGCAAAGAAGAAGTGGGACACTGAGAGGACTGAAGAGAGTAGACAGGAGTACAGGGAGATGCAGCGTAAGGTGAAGGTAGAGGTGGCAAAGGCCAAACAAAGAGCATATGAGGACTTGTATGCTAGGTTGGACACTAAAGAGGGAGAGGCGGATTTGTACAGGTTGGCCAGACAAAGAGATAGAGATGGGAAGGATGTGCAGCAGGTTAGGGTGATTAAAGATAAGGATGGAAATGTATTGACAGGTGCCAGGAGTGTGATGGGAAGATGGAAGGAGTACTTTGAAGAGTTGATGAATGAGGAAAATGAAAGGGAACGAAGAGTAGAAGAGGTGACTGGTGTGGAGCAGGAAGTGGCTAAGATTAGCAAGAGTGAAGTGAGGAGGACGTTGAAGAGGATGAAGAGTGGAAAGGCAGTTGGTCCTGATGACATACCTGTGGATGTATGGAAGTGTCTAGGAGAGGTGGCAGTAGAGTTTCTGACTAGTTTGTTTAACAAGATCTTGGAGAGTGAGAGGATGCCCTAGGAATGGAGGAGAAGTGTACTGGTGCCAATTTTCAAGAACAAGGGAGATGTGCAGAGCTGTGGCAACTACAGAGGAATAAAGCTGATGAGTCATACAATGAAGTTGTGGGAAAGAGTAGTGGAAGCTAGGCTAAGGGCAGAGGTGAGCATTTGTGAGCAGCAATATGGTTTCATGCCTAGAAAGAGCACAACAGATGCAGTGTTTGCTTTGAGGATGCTGATGGAGAAGTACAGAGAAGGTCACAGGGAGTTGCATTGTGTCTTTGTAGATTTAGAGAAAGCGTACGACAGGGTGCCGAGAGAGGAGCTGTGGTATTGCATGAGGAAGTCTGGAGTGGCAGAGAAGTATGTTAGAGTGGTGCAGGACATGTATGAGAGCTGTAAGACCGTGGTGAGGTGTGCTGTAGGTGCGACAGAGGAGTTCAAGGTGGAGGTGGGTCTGCATCAAGGATCGGCTCTGAGCCCCTTCTTGTTTGCTCTGGTGATGGACAGGCTGACAGATGAGCTTAGACAGGAATCTCCATGGACTATGATGTTTGCGGATGACATTGTTATTTGTAGTGAGAGCAGGGAGCAGGTGGAGGAGAATCTAGAGAGATGGAGGTCTGCTCTGGAAAACAGAGGAATGAAGCTTAGCCGCAGTAAGACAGAATACATGTGTGTCAATTAGAGGGACCCAGGTGGAACGGTGAGGTTACAGGGAGCAGAGGTGAAGAAGGTGCAGGACTTTAAGTACTTAGGGTCAACGGTTCAGAGCAACGGAGACTGTGGAAAAGAGGTGAAGAGGCGAGTGCAAGCAGGTTGGAACGGGTGGAGAAAAGTGTCAGGTGTGTTGTGTGATAAAAGAGTATCAGCAAGAATGAAAGGAAAGGTGTTCAAGACGGTGGTGAGACCAGCGATGTTGTACAGCTTAGAGACAGTGGCACTGAAGAAAAGACAAGAGGCAGAGCTGGAGGTGGCAGAGCTTAAGATGTTGAGGTTCTCTTTGGGAGTGACGAGGATGGACAGGATCAGGAACGAGTACATCAGAGGGACAGCTCATGTTAGAGGTTTCGGAGATAAAGCCAGAGAGGCCAGATTGAGGTGGTTTGGACACGTTCAGAGGAGAGACTGTGAATATATTGGTAGAAGGATGCTGAGGTTGGAGCTGCCAGGCAGGAGGTCTAGAGGAAGACCAAAGAGGAGATTTATGGATGTAGTGAGAGAGGACATGAAGTTAATTGGTGTGAGTGAAGAGGATGCAGAGGACAGGGTTAGATGGAGGCGCATGATTCGCTGTGGCGACCCCTGAAAGGGAACAGCCGAAAGGAAAAGAAGAAGACTGAACCTTGCGGTACCCCCTCTGTTATTAAAAGTGAAGTTGACGTGAGATCATCAGTGCGACCTGCCTGTGTTCTATCAGACAAATATGTATGAATCCACTTCTGAGCATGATCAAGCAGGAGCATCAACCAAGACAGTGTAATTCAACAGTATCAGAAGCCTCAACAAATAATACAGCACAGTGATGTTTTGCAGTACTTGCTGGTTATGTAATGAATCCATCACACTAATAATTAAATTTAGCTAAATTCCCCCTTGAATCACAATGGCATGCACATGATCAATGCCTGTCACACATTGTCAAATAATTAAATAATTAAATTAAAACATCACTCAGTCCGACAGCGCAGTGGCTGTATATATTACACTATAGGCTGCTAGACTGCTGGAATGCTGTGTAGATACATGGAGAACGCCACACAGATAAATTATTACAGCGCTGTCTCCCTGTATATGTCACCAGGTTAACTGTTAAATAGTAAGTTGTGTGGAAGTGTGTAGCTGTAATTAGAGTACAGGCTGTGTGTGTAAAGTAGCAAGTTCTTTGAACCTAAGTCTGTTACATAACATAATATATAACATTGTCTGCTGTTATAACACTGTAGCTCTTACCAGAATTGACTGCAGATTTACTGGTTTAATGTTTGTACATGTCCAGAGAGTTTGCATTCCTCTGCATAGTTTCATTAGTTACGAGCATCATGTTAGAACTGTGCAGAAGTCCTTTTCCGGTAAATATCATTGAACAACAGGCTCTCTGAAAGCAAAGTTTTCATCAAACCAGCATATGAAACTTTAAGTGATTTGATTTACTTTAGGCAGTTGGCTGCTGAACAGTATCCTTTTTAAATATTTAAATTTTTCTAATCCGGTAATAGTGTAATATTCATGATTCTCAGTGTAAGTTGTTCCTTAAGTATAGTACCAGTCAAAAGTTTGGAGACACTTTCCCATTTACTTAAATAGCTAGGAAGCATATCGTCTCAAAATGGGCTAGTGTCGACATTGACCACAAGTAAAAAATCTGTTTTGTACAGTTATGTTCAGGTAGATTACCATTTGCTATAAAAACAGGCAGATTCAATTGTTTCCCTGAATAAGGAATACTGTGTTTTAAAAAAAAATGTAATTAGGTGAGACTTAAGACAAAGTCTAATTTATGTTTTATTCATTATATAATCCTTTTGTGGCTACACTTTTTAGTAAAATGACCTTCATCCCTGGTGACCTCGGGCTGGGTTATTGTAATAAAGTCTGTTTTAGGAAGAGAACCTTTTATGTGTGTCAGATTTTATTTGTAGAGTCTGGTAGAGGAGACACAGTTCTTAGTTGAGTGAGGTTCTTTTCTTTTCTGACAAATGTTTCACCACTGCTGCAGTATTTGTGATGTCTTAGTCCAGGTGGTTTGGCCACAATTAACTATCCTACACATATCCAAGAAATTACAAACGGGACCTTATCTTTTGCACAAAGATTTATGGTTTGTTTTGTGGACTTGCTTTTCTTACCATATAGCTGCTCAGTGCAATGCGTTTGCCAGTGGCCTGCCTATTCTCAGGAAGACTTTTCAGACAGTCGCTGCTTGCACCTGCTTTATCAAGCAATTTTCAAATACTGGCAAGGTGATTTTCATGGCGCACCGAGAACTTAAAAACTCAGTGAAAGGTGGAAAATCTGCCCAAAAATAGTCCGAATGTAAAGTAGAATATACACATTTCATAGTTAATAGACAAACACTTCTATGGTCCTTGTTTAATTAACCTGTGCTACATTCAGCATTGGATTAACTAACTGTTCAGTAGTAGTAGTAGTAAGATGAACATTCCACATGATGAATATTCAAAGTTGGTCAAAGTTTCTTGGCTCTTAGACCTCTTCTTGCATCAACTATCAGACTCAAACCCTCATTTTGGTTGTTGGCAGTTCTGACTGTTTCCTTTGTGTTTCTGCAGGACATTTGGCTCTGCCTAGGAAGCATTTTGTTTTCTAATCGCTTTTCCGTGGGAGGCACATTTTTGGAATGCTAGTATCTACAATTTCTCACATGGGGGGGGGTGTGGTGGGGGTGTTTGTGTGAGAGGCACGAAGGGCTCAGATAGCCCTCTAATGAAGCTTACAGGCCTTGCAGGCTTTACGAGGTAGAAGTGCGTGCATGCATGTGTGTTTATGCGGGCACGCTTTCTTGCTGCTCTGCCGTTCTCACGTCCTTTTGGTTTCCATAGAAACGCGGGTACAGATCCAGGAGTCGGTGCGAGGCAAAGATGTCTTCGTGATCCAGACAGTGTCCAAGTAAGAAAGAACGCGACACACCGTTTCAAAATTTCAACACCGTTTTCTGCTGAAGCATCTCACTCATGTCAAGTGTTTTGTCAATACCCTCCCCCTCTCCTCTCCCCCTCCGTCTTTTCTCTCCATCCCCTCGGCTGTATCAGGGACGTGAACACCACCATAATGGAGATGCTGATCATGGTGTACGCGTGCAGGACATCCTGTGCCAGAAGCATCACAGGCGTCCTCCCCTACTTTCCCTACAGCAAGCAGTGTAAGATGAGGAAGAGGGGCTCCATCGTCTCCAAGCTTATTGCCTCTATGATGTGTAAAGCTGGTAAGTAAGAGAGGATTACAGCACAAACCAGGACGAGAGAAAGTGCCGAGAGCCAGAAACCAGTGGTCGTTTCTAGTATGTTCCTATTTGCCACACCACAGATCGTCACATTTTATCAACAGAACGTTTGACAAGCATGCAATCGGTAAAATAGGACATCTTGTGTGTCCATCGTGGCACACGTTGCAAATCCACAACTGTTATAACTGCAAACGTTAACGCTGTCACACTGACCGTGTTTGTGTAGGTCTCACCCACCTGATCACCATGGACCTCCATCAGAAAGAGATTCAGGGCTTCTTCAACATCCCGGTGGACAACCTGAGAGCCTCCCCCTTCCTGCTGCAGTACATACAGGAAGAGGTAAGAACACGTGCATGCATACACATGATTTGCATAATAAAGGATCTCCAAATGTGTGGTCTTACCTTTTAAACCCACAACACTCGGAGGCCCGTATTGTTGTCAGTGGGGTCAAACCTGTGTCTCTTTCTCTTCTACGCCTCCCTTAGTTATTGTTGCGACGCCTGTCGAGCTTTTCTCAGTGGCAGATTTAACAATGAAACAGTGGACAGAGGCAGACAAAAGCAGGCCCGTCATCGTCGGCTGTCCCAGGCAAAAAGTCAGCATCCTCACCAGCTGATGATCCATGTAGACAACAGAAAACTGCATTGTTTTTGTATTTCAGTGTAGATCTAGTTAGTGCTAGTATTAGTAGTATGATAAGGAAATAATATAAGATCAGACCTGTTATTTTGTTCCAAGGTTACCCTGTTTGGGCTTACATACCACAAGACAAAGGTTAGATTTATGCTTTTTTATTTAGTATTTTTAAACTGTATATTTCAATTCTAAATGTTACAGGAGAAAAGGCGTGTAGGATGAGCAGTGTGTTTGCAAATGTAAAGCTAACTCGGGTACTTATTAAAACCTTTATTGCCCCGAGGGGAATTTGGAATGTGCCAAGATCGTAAAAAAAAACAGATACATTCCATACTACAAACAGGACAGCACAATGGACATAACACAATTAAAAGCACAACGAGATAATAAATCCAAGAATAAAAAACAAAACAAAATACAACCGAAGGCATCACAGGAATAACTTAAGAAGAATGTCAGCGAGTCCAGTACAATGTAAAGTGCAGAGTGCCAAAAAGAAACAAGGAGATGGCTGAGGTTGCTTCACCAAATCTAATACAGAGCTGCTAATGCTAGGCTACACTCTGATTGCATGCAGGACTGGCTAAATACTTTTTTTATTAAGGTAACCTGTAACCCCACAAAATAATGTAGGTTGCCGCTGGCCTTGGAATCTAATTAGACAAACTTGCTAATGTTAGAGCAGATGAACACACTGTTCAGCCCATTCCCCCCCAACCCTAGCTCAATATGTGGAGAAATCCAAAGCTTGACAGGCCTGTCACACCCGGTTACTGTTGCCAAGCTATATTTGGACAATCACTGTTTGGGGGGCTTAGCGAACTGTCAATCGTATGCAAACCCGACAATTAATTTGCATCTTTATTTTCCACAAACCTCCAGATCCCTGACTACAGAAATGCTGTGATTGTGGCTAAATCCCCGGCCTCTGCCAAAAGGTGGGCTCTCTTCACTCACTGGATTTATGAAATCACCCTTAACTGTGCTGACCTGTACAGTTGTGACTCATTATATTGTAGTGTTAACTAACAGATTAATCATGAACCTATGTTGTTCTCCCTCTCACCACTCGTTGCTTCCCTGGTCAAAAATTGTCAAAATTTCGGTCAAAAATTGCATTTATTTAGCAGCATGCGTTGCTGTCTGCCACAGTGGCTTTTTTTGATACTACCACTAGGTGGTGCTAACGTCTCCTATATTATACAGTGACTTTTATATGTATATTTCTTGTTTTTGTACAGGATGTAGTAAGCTTCTTTGAACACCTATAGTGTTTGAAATTTCCTCTGTGTGTGTGTGTGTGTGTGTGTGTGTGTGTGTGTGTGTGTGTGTGTGCAGGGCTCAGTCATTTGCAGAGCGGCTGCGTCTGGGTATAGCAGTGATCCACGGGGAAGCTCAGGACGCAGAGTCAGACCAGGTAGACGGGCGACACTCCCCACCCACCGTCAAGACCACTGGAGCCATTCACCCCAGCATGGAGATACCATGTAATGCAAGCGCACACACACACATACACACACAATGAAAAATCCTGTAACCACCATGTAACAGAATATACTATGTGTAGGTATATACAGATGCTCACACACTGATTTTTGCTCTGCCACTGCAAATAATAATGCATGGCATAGAGTTGCCTCTCTTAATATGAGTTTAAATACAGCGGTCCTCACTGTTTCTCTTCTTCTGCTTCTGTTTTTCCAGTGTTGATTCCTAAAGAGAAGCCCCCCATCACTGTGGTAGGAGATGTAGGAGGACGCATCGCCATCATAGTGGTGAGAGCAAACGATTTGATTGGTTTGAACCCTGCTGTATATGTAAAACCTACAACAAATTCCATTTACTCTTACTCTTGTTACTGTACAAAGTCATTTTCTTTTCCCTTTTTTGGGGGGGGGGGGTGGGGGGGTCATCAGTAATATTACTTAATTTTTTTATTTATTTCCAGTATTGTACGTCACTACATTTTAAGTTGCATCAGTTACAGAGTAGGAACAGAGTCCCAATAAACTGAACAAAAGAAAGGAGGCAAATCAGCAGCTGCAGCAGGGCAGGACATTCTGTAACAATCCTGTCTGGTTTTCCACTGGAACAGCTTATTCTTTTACAATATTTTGCTGTGGCTTGAATTAGTTTCAGCACTGACTGTTGCTATATGAGCAGCTGGACTGTGTGCCCTCAATAAATGACAGATAAAAGATTGACAGAGATCCCAATGTCAGTTTCATTATATGAAAATAAAACTCACTTACCTCATTTTACTGTGCTTATGTTGGCTACTGACTGTGGCTGAGTCTGCGTTTTGTCCGATCCACACCCTCTGAGCCTCAGATAAAGAACAGAAAATTGGAAATGTTAAATATTCAACTGAATGTCCCTCAAATACGTCTTGAGTGCATTTGAGGGACCACAATCTCAACTCTTATCAAAAGCTTAATGAATTAGTCCGAGTGAACAGAGCTACAGGAAACATAGGCTACCTTTAAAGTACCAAAAGACAAACTGCTTGTGGAGGCATTGTTCTCACTAGAAGGTGCCATGCCGCTTCTACAGGTGTTAACGCTGAGAGTTGATTAGCTCGTTTCCGGCCTTTTTGTCCCACAGGATGACATCATCGATGATGTCGACAGTTTTGTGGCAGCAGCGGAGACGCTGAAGGAGAGAGGGGCCTACAAGATCTACGTCATGGCAACACACGGCATCCTCTCCTGTGAAGCCCCCAGGTTCATAGAGGAGTCGGCTATTGATGAAGTGAGTGTGTACTTTGAAATATTTCTCTAAAGATTAACAATATCGTGACGTCATTGCAGTAGTTAGGCTTTGTTCTGCAAGCCCCCCCCTCACATCTTTCTCACTTCATTACCCCACCCCCCAGGTGGTGGTGACCAACACGATTCCCCACGAGCTCCAGAAGCTCCAGTGTCCGAAGATCAAAACAGTTGACATCAGCATGATCCTGTCGGAGGCCATCCGCCGCATCCACAACGGAGAGTCCATGTCCTACCTGTTCCGCAACATAGGAGTGGATGACTGAAAGACATGTCACTCTCTCTTTCTTTCTTTCTCTCTCACACACACACACACACACACGGGAACACTTCGCCTGTTCAGAAACAGAGGTGAATGTTAAAACACTGAAATTGCCACACACACACACAAATATCCATATCCTACTTGTATCGAACATAAAGGCTAACCTTTTCCTTTGAGTGCAGCTTAACGTAGAAGATAACTGAATACACACTTCCTCATATTATTCTTTGTTCATAAGTGAAACAAGGATGACTGAACACACACACACTGATCTGTGTCCTTAATGGACGTTAATGGACTGCTGCTCATCTCTCCAATGGCTGCCCTCTTTGTCAAACAGTACACACCTCAGTTTTGGGGTTTTTTTGTTGTTTTTTTAAACTCTCCTCTCTTTCTGAGTACCTTCTTCATTCACCTCCTCGTCTTGTCTACATTTTCTTCCATGTGTTTCCATAGAAACTAATGTTGATGTTAAATCCTTGTGTTAGAACATATTTGTTAGCACTGAATGTCTCTTTCAGTACAATCTCCTTTTACCAGTAGTATCGGAAAGAGTGCCAGTGCCTTCTACAGGACATACTCGCAACACGCAGGCCTTCACTACTCCATGTCTGTCCTGTCCGAGCTAACAGAGCTAATTCCTAATGGCCCTTGTAGTTAATCCAGGAATACGCAGGTTCCCAGCTAATGCACTTGTGTAGAGTATCAGAGTGCACCTTTAATCAGCTGTCAGATTTTTGTTTATTTATGTGGTGTGTGAATGTGCTACTAATATAGTTAGTTCAGACCCCTGGTTGCCATAGCATTTAGATGCTAATCCGGTGTCAAATCTACTAATTGCTGAAGTTGAACTGGAATTAATACAGGAAATATTTTCTCAGTCTAGTTAATTGGACATATTTTTGGCAGTGTGAAATATGTATTCATGAGTCATGCATATAACATTGAGTGCCATCGTTTCAATGCCCGCTCATATATTTGTTCATGCCACAAATGAGCAGTTCCCTTCCAGCTGGAGGGCTCTGGACTGAAAAAAAACTCACAAATAAACTGTTTAAAGCTACCACTTCCAGATTCAAAGTCACTGCAGTTTTATTCCCTGGTTAGAAGTGGAAGGTTGCTCTGAATCATTTGGAAATGGGTAAATGAATCCATTATGAGAGAGCTTGCTGAAGTTTGCTTGAATACATTCTACCTGAGTTTCAAAACGTTTCCAAACTGCAGCTAAAGCTCAAAGTAAACTGAAATTCTTTTCTGACTGAAGCAGGTCTTTGTCACTTTACCAGATGTGTTCCAAAAATGTTTTGTATTTATTTTCAGCACTTACTATGAATAAATATGAACAATGACCTATGGAAGTGAGGAGTGCCTTGTTTTGTAGCTTCAGTTTTGTATTTCTTGCAAGCATGCCAATGCGCTTAGAATGACAACACGAACGTGCTGACCTGTTGGCAGGTCAAATGTTTACCACGGTATCCATCTCAATTTAGCATGTTAGAATGCTTAAATCTCTAAGTACAGCTGATGCTGATGGGAAAGACAACTGGAGATTTAGCTTTGACATTAAAATACAAACGATAGGCGTATAAAATATAACATATTGTTAAAGATTAAACCAGTGGTTCCGAACCTTTTTGGCTTGTGGCACTTTACAAAAGCACTGTTGGGGCCCCTATGAGTTGTTAGCAGTAGAGATTTCCTCTCTAAACTTCTCAGGTGGCTTCATTTAAAATAAACTTAAGAGGCCCAAAGCAAACATTAGAAAAAGTCTTAAAAAAAAAACAAGTGCTTTTGCTTTTAAGACTTCAAGTACATTTAGCTGTTATACTTCTGTGCTTTTAGTTAAGTAGGACTTGTAATGGGAGTATTTTTACATGAATGTATGGTACTTGGGTAAAAGATCTGAATTCTTCTTCCGCCACCAGAGTGGATCCTGGATAGAGACGTCCTCCTTGAAGAGTGCCGGTCGCGATCACTCCATTGCACCTCTTCCTCCTCCAGTTATCTCTAAACACTGGGACAGCTAGCTAGGGTAAGGGTAGTAAACACACGCACATCCAAAGAGAACAGTGAATTAACAGTTAACTCAAAATGTCGCCTAATGTTTGTTGCTCAACATGTTTTATGTTTATTTATTAATGCTGACAGACAGGTATTGGTTCAGACAAACATGGTGGCATCAACTAAAGAACAGAACCAGGCAGAGAAGGAGATCCATTTCAGACCCAAGATACACTCAAAAGGTCAGCTTATACACTGTCAAGATTGTCCTGTTCACACTGTTTGGCACCACTCCGCCCATGGTCACTCATCTACCACGTGAAACGTCACTAACTTCATCAGTGTATTTGAAGAAATCAAGCCAGGGGTTAATATTATAAAACAAAACAAAAGCCTATTTTAAAAACTACATTTCCTGTAGTGCTTTTGTTTGTATTTTTAAACCTTTTCCCAGTCCCCCCCCCCCCCAGTATCTTAAAAGTTGCTGTGTAACACGCTACATGAGCACACGCTTATACTTGATCAATGTAACAGGCTCTGGCTGTACAGTGTTTAAAGAGTGGTTGCCAATGGTTACAGGGCAGAATTTGCCAGTTGTCCAGGTAGTTCTCCACCCTGACCATCGTAAATGGTCATCGCATCAACAAGGCCAAAAGGCAAGGTCATAATTATGGGGTCCAAGCACCTCCATGCAGTTCAGACCCGGAGGCTCATTGACCCAAGGTAATCTGAAAGCCGCGAGCGTCGCTGTATAGGACGTTGTGCGCTTGGGCAGGCTAAGACGCCGTCACACAGTCAGGATCTGTGGCAGCCTCGGACACAGTGAATCATCACTGCGTCTGCATGCCCCGAAAGCCTTCCTCAATAAATCAGTTTTCAACTCTTTCACAGGTGATGAAGCGTCAAAGGTTGCTTAAAAGGTGGCCCGTGGACTTTCTCATTCGAAACGCATTGCGTGTCTCCTTGAGGTCTGACGAACATGGCCCGGGGGCCCACCCCGTGAAGGGTGGGCGTGCTCTCGCCACTCTCGACTCCCATTACTCCAACCCTTAAGCAAGGCACTAAACCCTCTCGCCCTCTCCAGCAGAGCTGCTCAAAGGCCACCAGTGGGGAAAATGGTTTTTGGTGGGTCAGCTCCCCGAATGTGAAGCAGGGGAAAGAGCTGAGTTTGATAACTATTTAAAGCATGAGGAATAATGACAAAAGACTGGGAATGTGTTGTGGAGAAAGGCATCAATCTGTCTACAATCGGCAACAATAGTTAAATACTTTAGTGCTACAATCTGTCGGTCTTCCAACATGGCTGCTTGTCTGTACTGTACCTACTGGCAAACGCTCTTTAAACACTGGTAACGGCACACTGATTGTTGTTTTGTTTCTTTAATGCAGGCATGAGTGATGGGCGGACAGGATTGGTAACAACTGTGATAGTCAGCTACTGTACAGCTAGCTAGCAAACATCTGAAGGCTTTGTAAAGGCAAAAGCAGCACGTTAACTAATAAGAACAAGCCATAACAAGGCAAAGTGGTCACTTACTGTGTTTAGCTTTTAAACCCAGAGTGACCAGGACTCGGATTTGGTGTTAAAACAGCCATCGTACAGCTCACATTGGTTTGACATAGAGATGAAACTGTGATTAAAAAATACTAAGGTAAATACTCAAGTGAGTTGCTTATGGCTGACTTTCATTCCTTGCAAAAAAAAAGTTCTCTATCGCAAAGACCCTTGTTCCTGTCCAATAGGACTACAATGTAAATATACTGCGAGTGTCTTCAAAAAATAAAAAAAGATTAAATCTTACATGAAAAACACCCCAACCTTAACCTTACACTGGGAGTTTGTCTAATTCAAACATAATTAGGTCATGATAGATCAAACAGTTGTTGTGGGTGTTCAGCTGCCCTGTAGCACAATATTTCACCATATATCCAGGGCATGCCAGAGACACAGAGCAGCACACATTTACACACAGAAAAATGACCTTTGTCAGGTGAGTACAACTTTCATATTCCTGAACATAACAGTTCTTGAGTTGAGCAGTACAAAAACATTGCTCGCACGAGTCACTGAAAATCTAATACAAATCATTGACTGTAGGTCAGAGGTCAAGGGCGGGAGCTGGTGCGGTACGAGCTGGTCGAGTCAGACACTCAAACATTTGAGTGGGTGTGAAGTATTTAACGGGGACAGACTGGTCAGTGCAAAACAAGCTTTGAGAGGAAATACCTCATTTTAAAATGGCATTTCGTTACATAAAAGGTACAGTAAAACACTGAACCAGAAGAAGTTGGTCTCCTCTGCTCTTTTGGAGCTGCTCCGTCACACTGTGTGCCAATGTGCCAGTGTAACACGCTTCTATGAACGAACATTAGTAAACTGGGAGGTGCAACGTTAGATTTGAGTTTTCATGACAAGCAGAACTGCCTTATTCATATATTTGTGAGTTATTTTGTTAGTTGTAAGATGACAAACAAACAATTTTTAATACTTTATAATATTAACAAGACTAAGAGTCTACAGCCACACTAGTGGCTCTATTAAAGATGTACTTAGGCGGTGCTGTGAGTTAAATGCTAATGCTAATATGCTCACAGTGACAATGTTAACATGCTGATGGTTTAGCTTGGATAAAGGTTACCATGTTCACCATCTTAGTTTAGCATGCTAACATTTGCTAATTAGCACTAAATAAAAAGTACAGCTGAGTCTGATGGAATGTCATTAGTTTGCGTGTAAACCAAAGTATTTGACAAATTTAAAAAAAAGTTTGACCAGATGATGGGGCTGGAGGAAAAGACAAAGAATCTACTTAGTTATTACAAGATTGCCAGATTTCATGGCAGTCCATCTAATAGCTGTTGAGACATTTCACCGGAGACGTGATAAATTAGGGCCACTAGCGTGGCTTAATAAAACGGTTTAATGCCTCACATAACGTACTTTTGATTTTGTGAAATTCTCCAACCTGCACTCCCTGCAGACCTTTTAACTCCATGATCATAAAGCGGCAAAGCTTCTCTGTATCTTACATCAGAGGGGAAAAAGTCAAAATCAAAAATGGTTGATATTATTGATAAGAACTTATGAAGCCCGATCACTTTTTTTTTTTCTGATTCAGTGTTTTAAATTAATGCAACCTAATCAGAGCTTGCCAGCAAGCTGTATGATCTCGCTAAACACATACATGAATTTGTAATAATCACCACGCGACAACATTAGAACAGTGACAGACACATTTTCCCGTCCAAAACATTGTATAAGTTACTTGTGTGAGCAATCTTACGGAGCACCATATTACCATCCACATGCAAATATGAACCTCATATTTGGCACATTAGACGGTCATCATCAACCATTGGATAATAGTCACATCAGAACAGTTAAATATATAGCCTAATCATATTGTATAAACAGACTGTACTGTAGCCACAGTGTCACAGGTTCAATCCTTAATGGACAAATTAAAACAATGCTGCATTAGCCAATTTGAAAACTCTTAAGAACACTCTACAGCAAGTGACTCAAATTCCCATCTCTGGTAGAGTATAATTTTTAGATTTAACCCAAAGAGGACTTATTGTTTAACAAACAATACTATTTCTGTTGTTGCTTGAAGGACTTCTACAAACTTTCTTTCTGCGTCATGTAGCTTCTCGCAACTTATCCGATTCATCTGTCTAAAGAAGAAGAAACTCTGTTTGGGGAAAAAACAAAGACGAACCCGATGCACCCCCAGTGGTTCTTGCTGAAAAGATCTGACGTTTAATGACCACAGCAACATCTTTGTATTGAACCCATATTTGGACTATGTCAGGCATGTATCACTAACTTCAGTTCATTTTCTAAAGTAAAGTCATAATACTGGCACTCTGACCTTCTACTCTTCTCCTAATACAAGAAATGTGGAGTGTGTTTACATGTGCACGGTTTTCAGAAGAACACTGTAGCTCTATGTGAAGGCCTAGTTCCACAAACATTTCTTAGAGGCAAAACTATAGCATAACAAGGCTTCATTAGCGGATTAGAAAAGACAAATACTGATCGAAATATCAATGAAAAATATATCTGGCAAAGACTAAGCACTCTTCTTTTCATTCATGATGATTGTATTTTATGCTTTTAGGAGGTCAGTAGGCTAAATTAGCATATATGGATAGCTACAGGCCTGAGTGATATACTGGCAGACCAATATGGAAGCAAATAAAGGCCATAATAATTTGGACTGCAGCTGAATAGAAATTGAACCACCAGTAAATACTTACTGTTGAAATTTAAATACCACTGAATTTATAGCACTGAAATGTTTTATTTTGAAAAAAAAATATTTGTCAGACTACGTGGTTTGAATTCCCCGCTCTGAAATTTACAGACGGTGCTTTCAAGCTTTACAATTCCAAAAATTTTATTGAAAAGGTTTTATTGAACGGTTCGCAAATTCAGATAGAAAATTCAAGCATCCAATATTCACAAAACTCAAATTTAGCTCAGTTTGAATTATTAAAAAATAGAAAGAATAGGTTTAAATGAAAAGGTTTGCATTCAGACCCCTAAATTCAAGCTGAAAAATTCAAACTTACGCGCTGTCGAAGGATAATCAGCCAAGGACTGAAAGAATCGATCAGACCTAGCTGGCTGTCAGTCACAGGATTCATTTTACATTTACATCGAGTCATTTAGCAGATGCTTTTATCCAAAGCGACTTACACACTCACATACTTTCAGGAGGAATTTTGGGGTTCAGTAATTTGCTCAAGGATACTTCGACACATGGCTGGGGGAAGAAGGGATCAAACCGCCGACCTTCCGGTTGGTGGGCGACCGCTCTACCACCAAGCCACAGCCGCCCTCGAATTCAAGAAAGTTTGTCACGCAGAGAGCACTAGAATGTGTATTTTCTTCAGTACATATCCTGGTCACAATACTTTTATAACCAAATGTAAGCGCAATAGTATTTAACTCTTTAATATCAATATCTGCCTCAAAAATCCAGTATCGTTCAGGAATTTTGTGCACTTTGTCTGCACACGCTTCAGTATGTTTACTTCTAATGTGACTAATGTGATTTTCATGAGATTATTTCGAGAGCAGTTCTGCCTCCAAGAAATGTCAAAACAACTGACACTACACAGTGCACCTCAGGAGATCCTGTGGTACACACCAGCTGTTTCTGAATATAGGAATTAACTGAATATTCTCAGTTTAACATGTAGCCTGAGCTCATGAGATTATGCAGTGAGTGCAAGTGGAAGCTGTACATAAAATGGCATCAGAATAGCAGTATATTCAAACTAGCATATTCAGTTGACCCTGGTTGAGAGTAGATTTCTGAAAACCCTGCACCAACTCAAGAATGTGGCATCCTGAAGAACAGGATGTTCTTGGTGTGCATGTAAACCCACAGATACTGTAGTAAACATCAACAAATATACACCATTAGACACTCCATAAGCACATATTAGACTATTCACACCCTGTTTGCCATTGATGTTGATAGAAAAGAGATGAAACAGACTGAATCTGGACTATTGAACCATTTCACCCTCCACAGCAAGACATCGTCATTCACTCATTGCACTGCCTTACTTTCGGACATCAGACACACGTAATTGCTTAAGCCATTTAAACACTATTAAATACATGTATAGAATATATACAAACAGTATGCCACCACATTTCAGACCTGAAATGCCCCGCTTCTGCCCGATTGCTTCCATCACTTGCAGAGAGTTAGGCTAGAAAAGAGAAACCAAAGGCAGGGGTGGGCGTTCTGTTGTTTCACTGTTTTTGCCGCTGAGCAGAGATTTGTTGGCCATCTTGTTTTACAGTTTTTATTACGGAATTATCAGCGGGCGGTGGCTATTTCCTTTTCAAAGTTAGTTTATGTGGTGTGTTACTACCAAGGTTCCACTTCAGAATTTGTGTTGAGTCTTGAAAAATGAGGTGGCCATTTCTCCGTGTAGTATTCGAGTCGAATGATCACCGCCATATGACGGAAAACACGTGTGTCCTCTTCATAACAATCAAAAAAAAAAAAAAAAGGAATGGTTCAGCAACCACCTATTTCAAAAGTAGTATAACGATAATCAAATGACCTTTATCCTTTCTTCTTTGTTCTGTTTTATTCTGCATTTATTGCCCTCTGCCACTCTATAAAGCACTTTGTGACGAGCCTGTTTAATAAAAGCGCTTTTTTTAAAATCAATTTGAATCAATAACAGAATCCTGGTAACATACTGTTTCTGAAGAGAGGAGAAGCCAAAAACATCCATAAATAAAAGTACAGGTTGTTGAATGTGGTTTCCGTGTTGATTGCCAAGCCGGTTGCCAGGAAGACACACGAGGAGGATTCTGGGTATTACAGAAGGAGCATTCTGGGATTGGTTATTGACTGACAGAGCTCTAAGCTGCTGCAAGATGTCAGATGAGAGGTTGCTTTTGTCCGCTTTGTATGTTGCCCTCCTCGTCCTCTCTTTTACAATTGTCAACCATGTTATTCTAATTTTCCTCACTACCTGTCCGTGCAGTAAATGGGTGATTGGAATAAAATACAGCCCAGGTCAGAATGAAGGCAGAGCTCCTCCTCTACCAGTCACAGACAGGAGGTAGGAAGTAGCAGCAGCCTAGGATGGTTTGGGGGTCTTCAGCGCATCCACTTTGGTCTCCAGGTCTGTAATCTGTGGATACAATAACATACTGGAGGATAACTAAATACATTTAAACCAATTATTTTAAAAGAAAAGTATCTGTTTCTCAATCAAGGGCTCTATTTTTGTCATGCACGGTAAGTCGACCATGCCCAGTGCTTTGGAGGCGTGCCAAGCGGATACAGGGTGCGATCATTAAGAATACATGATCATACTTTAGAGGAGGACGTGTTAGAGGCTGTGACAATCACATTCATCGTAAAACACAGGGATCTCCCTCGTCATGACACACTGTCAGTTTAGGAATCCTGTTTTCCTCATAGGAAACCTTTAATTGGTTGCGACATGCAGAGTTTCACATATGTATGTGTATGACTATACGTATATTGTATAAACATAAAGCATATCAAATATACTGCCAAAATGTGGTCTCGTGTTTTGAATGTTTAATTTTTTTTTTCTTCTGAAATTGTTTTTCAAGTTTAAAAAACCCCCAACAGTCTCTCGTTTTCTGGGAACACCACTACACTTCACTATGCATCGTAATTTCAGGCGACACCTTGGCAGTACTCGTTAAAAGGAAGATGACGACACGGTCGTTGCCCCGGTTACACAGTGTATTGGATGGAGACCAACGATTTTGAATGGGAATGTTTTTAATGTGTCACTTCCAACACACCTGTTGATTTGCACTGCACGGAGGATTTGCAGTGTGTACAAATATTTAGAATGTAGAAAAATAATAGGACCAAAGGGGGCCCAAGAATGGAGCCTTGGGGAACACCACTGGTCAAGTATGATTTAAATCAGTCTAATGCAGTATCCCTGATGTCAACCCATTTTTCAACGCGATCCAACCAACTTGCATGTTTATCAGTAGCAAATGCTGAGCTAAGATCAAGTTTTAATTGAACAATCAACCTCATTATCTGTTAGTAAAGGCAAATTATGTTTTTTGTAATTTGGGTCAATTAACCCATTAGGATAAGCGATGAGTTTCCAAATGTGTTGTGTACCAAATGTAAAAAAATAGGAAAACAAAGCAGAAGTAGTGTTTTCTAGGTGAAGAGCTGACACACTGACACAGAATGGGTCACTTGAGACCAGTGTGGTTCAGGGTCAGTATTTTACTAACCTTTTCCTGCAAGTTGTCCGCCATCTCTTTGTGTGTTGCCTCACTCTCATCTTGTGCTCGACGCTGAGCCGTCTCCTTCTTCAGGTACTCGATCTCCCTATACAATGCACACACAATACACATTAAAGTTTTGGTGTCTTTTACTCCATCTCTCAAACCTTTAATGTGTTCCTCTTTCCTTACTTCTGCTGGTACTCTTTAATCAGTCTCTTGGCTTTGCTGTATTTCCTCTCTAAGGTTTGGTACTGAGCCTGGGTTTCCTTCAGGTGTTCATCCACTGCCTGAAAAGACACACACACACCGTCAGTTAGTGAAAACAACTGGCTTTTGGGAGATTATAAGCCCATTAGTCAACTGAGCTGTTAAGTGATGAGAAACAATACTTCGCTGATTCATGACTGATAGTTGCCTCCTTGCTTTTAATGTTTATTCTTTTATAAATTACCTTACACAGGGACTGTGCCTCCATCCAGTAGCCCTCCAGTTTCTCCATCCTCTCTTTACTGTCCCGGATGTTTTGCTCCAACTGAGTGCGCTCCATCCGCCAACGCAACTTATCCTGCTCCGCATGAGCCAGCTGGAGGTAAAGGGTGGGAGTGTGGCAGGATGAGGCGGTATGTGGGAGGTAGAGCCAGCGTTAAGTCATCGTTACAAAAACTGATGTTATGCTAGTGTACATTCTCCACGGAGTATAACCCGGATATTGCAGTATATTTCATTTCTGCGTGTTAAGAGGAGACTGAAAGTAAGGTGGTCTCACCTTCCTCTTTAGCAGCTGAATCTCCGCCTGGGTTACTGCATGTTTAATCTGGAGCTACAGACAGAGACATATTGACAGAGTATAATAACAAAGATGAAAACAACCCCCACCCCCCCAGAAATTGGGGGACAGATAAACTATGAGTGAAATGAAACAATGAGTGAATAAAAGCATTACGTTCTGGATCCAAATGATCAAAATCCCATATACCTCCTTGAATTTGTGGGCCAGCTTCTCAGGGTCCAGCTCCAAAGGGGACATGTCCTGGTTCTCGG
Organism: Coreoperca whiteheadi; assembly: GCA_011952105.1. Lineage (NCBI taxonomy): Eukaryota > Metazoa > Chordata > Actinopteri > Centrarchiformes > Sinipercidae > Coreoperca > Coreoperca whiteheadi. The sequence continues at coordinate 20,477,419 of CM022470.1, forward strand.
CCAGGTCAAAAACCTCAATGGAGTTTGGAAACACTGGACTCATCTCCTCCTCTTCGTCTGTTGCATATTCCCCTGTCTGCAGGTAAACAGAAAGAGATGGAGAAAGATAAAAAGAAAATCTGGTCCAATTTACAATAATTTATTGTGTCTGGGTGTTGGGAGAGTGGGGGCAGGTTTAAGAAACACATTTGTTTTGACACCACTCTCATGTCTGTATGGTAAATATGGAGCCAGCAGATGGTTAGCTTAGCTTAGCTTAGCCTAGCCTAAAGACTGGAAACAGTCTGTACAAAAACCGGAACGTAAACGACAAGTTGTGGTTTTTACGGGGGCCGATTAGTGAGCTTTCGAGGTGCTGGTCAGCTGACTTACCTTCGAAAAGAGCTAAACTAGCCGTTTCCCCCGTTTCCTGTCTTTGTGCTAAGCTAGGCTAACCAGCTGCTGGCGTTAGCTTCATATTCAAACAGGAATGGTATTCTCATGTCTTCTCAGGCTGCCAGTTCCACTCCTTTCTCTCTGCATAATTTGCTGTATAATTTCATTTGGAGGAGTATGTGTCATATAAAATGGTATGAATGCCAACTAGCCTGGAGCAGACCACATAAGTATGAAATTAAGTGAAAGAAGAAAGATCTTGCTGGCCGGCTGACAGTTCAGACTCAACCCTCTGAAATCGAATGCAGAACTGCCTGTAAGTGCCTTCCACTAAAAAAAAGGAGTCACACAATCCATAACAGCCTGCTAACCATTTGTATTCTTCTCCTCTTCTACATCACAAAGCAAATCATCTTCACATTAACTCATGACCACCATGTCTTTCCAGGTTTGAGAGCAGCTTCATTGCTGACAAAATGCATTAACTAAAATGTAGCATTGCACTTCATTGATCGCTCTTTGATCTGGCTACACGTTTCTACTCCGACACAAAGGCAAGCTAGCTCTCTGACTGCATTTATTAGGCTACATCAAAACCAGAGCATGCTGCTGTCTACATTAATGTCCTCTGCTGAGTGCGGTCTCTTTGCTCTTCTGCCTGCAACACAGAAAGATCACCAGCCACACCAATATTGGCCAGTCTTTAGAATCTCCCTCTCACAAGTCCCCAAACATGATAGAAGTGCAATACTAAATCACTGGAGTAGACCTTTAACTGTATATATGCTAAATTCCAGGTACACAGTGAATTATTATGGTTTATTACCTTATTCTCTGATTTTTAATTGATGACTCGATTGTTCACACTTTATCCACTAAATTCAGCAAATTTAGGCCTATGATTTGGCTGACCGAAGAGTCTTGAAGTTGCTTTTCAAGCTTCTATCATGAACTCTTTTGGTGAGTTTTTCTGTCTCTTTGGGTAATCACTGGAACATTTCAGGAAGTGTGTGTGTGTGTGTGTGAGAGATGTGGTGAATTATGAAGACAGGTTGGTGGTGGAAATTCATGTTCTGATGAGTGATGAGCGGACACAAGACAAGTCCAAATTCCCATTATTGACTAGATACCAACCAAAGGCTACAGTATTTTCTGACTATTAAAAAAATGTGTGTTTGTGTATTACATAGTATATTTATTTAACTATTCATTTATATATATGCTTTAATTTCTACCTCACAACATTATGGTCTGGTGTTCGGTTTCTAATTCTGGTGAGATTTTACTTTTGTTAAAATTTTCTATTTAGAATATTCATTAATATTAACCTAATATATAATAGTGTTTTTGCCTAAAAGGAGTCACATTTTATTTAAAAGATATTAGAATCTGCCTTAAAAAAGCAGCAAGTGTATTATGTTTGTATTTGTAGAATAGGTTATTATAAACCCCTACATTTCCAGACATATCACAGAGGACGCGTTCTTGACGTCCTCAATGCTCGCTACGGCCCTGGTGATGAGGAATGACGGCAACTTTCAGTCATCAGTTTAATCGCACTGGACAACCTAATTCACTGTCTAGTTATGCTGCAATTACTGGGACAACTGATGTGCAGTGCATTGACCCCAGTGTTATGGAGAACGCAGTGTGCCACTGGGATAATTCAATAAATTTTCAGTGGTTAATTGTAAGATGCTTTTACTGATGCTGGGTTTTGAAACACTCTCTCAGTTTAAATAGTTATCGTTGTAGTACTCAACTGTGTGTTACCATCTCTGACCACAAGGTGGGGAAGCTGGACTGAGTTTGAATCTACAGGCCACGTGGTGGCACACAGACCGACATTTTGTCACACAAACACACACACACACACACACACAAAACAATGCAACACTCCTCTCTCTTTCTCTCTTCATCTCGCTCTTGTTGTCTCTGTCTTTTGATTTCCTGCAGCTAACGAAGGCTCATGAGCCGACAAAGCAACATCAGCTGAAGATGATAAATAATAATAAGTGCTGAGTTAATAAATGTGGCTTTGTAAATGCACGTTGAAGCACCTGGGGAGGTAGTGTAAGTGATCGGATCGTTTTGGGCTTGTTTTATTCACACAAATTTTAACAATGGGAATGTTTTTGGAGTCTGCTGCAGTGTGACGGACGCGCGACGTGATATTCTTGTGTGTGTCTGTGCTGCCCGTTACGTGTATGTTAGTCTAAACATGCACCTCTTCATCTTCGTCCATGTACTGCTTGTATCTCTGCTCCATCATCTCCCTCTGCCATCTCTCCTGTTCCAGAGTCTGCTGGATCAGCTGAGCCACCTCACTCTGCTCCCCAGGCTTCTCCCGGCCAATCACAAACCTGGAAGAAAAACATTCAAAAACGCATCAGTCAAGTTGATGAACTCAAAAACACACAATCGTGGATCTGAGAAATCCAAACACACAGCAAGTGCACAAGACCCAATATAGAAAAAGGCACACCGTACCAACTGCAGGCCTGAAAAATATGCAATTTCTGTCACAAATCTGCGAAATAAGTAGGTGCGCGTGTCAGACCTGACGGTGCCGGTGGTGTTGCGGAGGACAGAGGCAGCAAGGCTCTGAGTGACGCCCACCAGGCTGGTCCCATCGACCTCCACTATCAGATCATTTACCTGGATCCTACGCACACAGACACACAAACAGAATGTACTGTAGGTGTGAAAATGAACAGAACAGTGTTTGACAACGAGTTCAAGCATTGAACAGATACGGTTAATCTTGCAACAAATATAACTATCAAACTATTCACTTTGACTAGAAGTGAAACGGATGAGGCGGGGGATAGTCTAGATATTTCTTATTTTCAAAAAATTACCATGAAAAGAGCAAATTATTTATTCTACTGTGTTATATTGTATTGCTCTTTTCTTTTTTTTTTTAAATATTCTATTCTAATGTAATATCTTTGTCCTCTTTAGAGACGAATCCAGCAGCTGATTTGCGTGTTGCGCTGTCAAGCACGTTACGCTGAGAATGAGAGGAGAGAGGTTTCTGTTGCTCGCCCCCTCCAACACATGAAGGTGGTCTGTGTGAATGTGGACTTTATTCAGTCTCTAAACACCTAATCTGAAAATCAGTTATTACACAGGCTTTGGGGAAAAATAGCAATAACGTGCCGCTTCTCTCCGTGCAGTGCAGTGCGGAGAACCCAGCAGGAAATACTTGCTAGCTTGTGATTTAAATCATCAAACTCCATGATTCCTCATAATTGATCGAAACACGAGGATCTCATAATAATAATGGCGATTTATGGAAGTAAAATTGATGTCACGGAGCAGAGGTTGTGGCTTTTTAATTTATTTTTGATATTTAAATTAATTTCATTTTGAGGACTATATTTTCAGCATATAACCGTTTCTACAGGATCTGCTGGAGAGTTTTCTTGGCAAAAGCGCTTAAAAAGTGAAAACCTTTACATAAATGACAGCACTATGCGGATTTACTAGTGAGGTTCTTGTCTACTTCCGCCTACAACCGGATTGGTTTAGGACATTTCTGAGCCTTTGTTAGAACTGGAATCGTATAGCTGTGTAGGCGCAAATGTGCTCGGGGCTGAGAGCCAGTGGCACAGCGGCGAAGTACTGAGAGTCTGACGGACACATTGGTGGTTTTGGTCTTTTCACGAGATTTGTTGACAGCTTGTTGACAGAAAACAGAGTGTGAGCACCTCTATTCAACATCACGAGTGAGACACATAAATGAAGACCGATGCACAGAGGACAGGTGGACAGGGTACCTGCCGTCCCTCTGCGCAGCTCCGCCCTCGGTGACCGTCTTGACAAAGATCCCCAGCTTCTCCAGACCCATATCAGCTCCTGCGCCCATACCGATGATACTGATACCCAGACCATCACTGTCTGAGAGACCCACACAGACAGACACGATGTAAATATTATCAAAATACTGACGCGCATCTTTACAGAAATTATTCCTGACATTCATTATACTCATCCATCCATGTTTTCTTTTTGTTACTGTCATCATCAGGTGTGATACGTATTCATGTTTTGGTATGACCATGAAGTTACATCAAGTATGAGGTGACAGCCAAAGCACTAAAGCGTATTTGGATTTAACATGTTCATCCTTATGCAATGCTAAAAAAAGTCAACCTTTTTTTATTATAGCTACTATCGTGTGCTGAGAGCAGCCATCACGGATGGTTGCTGGTTCAAATCCATTACCTCTAGAATTACTAGCTGCTAATTAGGCTAATCCCGCGCCAAGTTTAATCCCATAAGGGGATAATGGAGCTACTAGCAGACAGTGACTGTCCGCTAACAGCTCCCTGTCAGTTATGTTGTGCACACGCGAGAGTGTGTAGTTACATAAGAGGCTTGACTGAGTGACTCTCAATGATTGAAAAAGTGTGTGTGTACCTTTCTCCAGTTCTACAGGAAATAGGTCCAGCTTCTCGACTCTTTTCTCCAGCTCGTACTCGGCTGAGGCTGCCATGGGGTCAACATCATCATTACGCCGATCGTAGTCTTCGTTCGAGTAGGTGGTGAAGACCTACACACAGAGCAAAGGTCAAAGGTCAGAAAGCCTCCTTCTCTAGCTGCATGCGACTTAGCTCTTAATTAACTGTTATACAAAAACAAAAAGGGCATTTCTACATTTCGAAACAAGGGCGTCACTTTGACTTGTAACTCTGGTAACTCGAAAACCTTTGAATTTAAGATACCGTCAGTGAATATATTGTGTGCCACAGTGACCGCCAGGGGACATCATCATCATCATCATCATCTAACATGTTCATGCTATATAATAATGGTGTTGTCCCAAACATAAACATCTATTCCACAGTCAGCACCAGATGCAATTTGATAATAAAAGCTTAATATTGGACATAGCCACATCTGTGCATTTTATTTTTAAACATCGGTTTACTGATTTTAAACAGCGGTATAGAAATACAGCAGAACCAACACACAAACAAGAAATGTAGGAAAAAAACAGCAACGAAAGAAAAAAAGACAATGGCGATAGCACAAAAGAGGAAAGTTACCACATAGGTTACAAGGTATTTGACATATGACACAGTTAAGCCACTCACTCTAATTTCTCAAATCAGACTAACGACAGGTTGCCAGAGTTTCTGAAAGAATCCTTCTCTGTTTGACATAGTGAATCTAATTTTCTCTAAATGTAATATATTTCCTAATTCCTTCAGCCACATATCAAACATTGGGAACTTCTCAGATTTCCAGAGTTGTAGCAGGAGTTTCATACCTATCCTCCGCTCCACCTGGCTCAACCTCCCCAATTAATAGGGGGTTAAAGGGCCAGGGGGACACGCCATATTAAAAGCCTTGGCGAAAAAAATCTAATAAATGACCACAAAAAGGTTTGCAGCCGAGGACATTGTGAGAATTGGTGAGACCGAGTTCCTTGATCTTTTGAATATTTTAAAAGATCTTTGAACAGTTTTTGTAATCTAGTGGGCGAGGAGTGCAATCTATGCACAGCTTTGAACTGTAGCAAAGTATGCGGAAGCATTTATTGAACTACTGTGAATATTTTCAATACAGGTTTTCCACACTTTGTAATTGCCGTGGCCAATTCATTTTGCCAGTCTCCCCTAAATGAGTTTAACGACTGTCTATTTTAAGGTTTTTGAATATTGTAAAAATGAGATACGGCACCTTTAGTACATGGTTTAATAGTCCGGAGACTATCCAAAGCAGCATGATGGGGTTTCTGCTCGTACAGTCGGACATGAGCCCTTAAAAAGTGCCGCAATTGTAAAAAAAAAAAAAAGGAAGAAATGTGAGGTCGGGAGCTGAAATGTCCGCTGCAGTTAATGAAAAGAGGCGAGGTGATTATTAATATAGAAATCTCCCAGAGAGATGAAACCCTTTGCCCTCCGAGTTGTGAAGACCGGGTCCTCCAGACCTGGTCTGAACGCATATCCAGGTACATTTTAGGGGCTTTAAATATTGATAATACCTGAACCCAGACTTTTAAGGATTATGAGGTTATTCCCACATATGTCCTTAAGGCGTGCTGGGAATATCCATGCATTTAACAACTACTTAAAAAAAAGGCATACAAGTTTTCCAAGCAAACTTTCAGGATTTGTTTTTCGTGCAGTTCTCCTCGACTACCCGCTGACATATTTAGTCTACACTAATGGATATAAATGGGGTGGGCAAAATATTAGAAACACGTCACAGTACAATGCCAATTCATCAGCACCACAAACTACATCCTCCAAAATGACCATTAAGTTGTATTAACGCCTCTCAAAAACCGTTTCAACAACATAATGTTCATGAAGGTAGGATTTATTACACGACTGCATTACTTTCAGCTAGGTGTACCTTATAAACTGGCGACTGAGTGTATGTAAATCTCACTGTGTGTGTGTGTGT
>CM022470.1:20484238-20511942 GCA_011952105.1 Coreoperca whiteheadi
TGCTTTTAAACCTCGTTGATTTGATAATTGATTGTAACAATGCCACACACATCATTAGCACACATGCCGTTGTAAGCCAAAGAGTGATCTGTAATTAAGCGGCTCTGTAAGTGTTAGTGTCAAGGTGACAACACGTCTTGATTGGACAACGGGAACGTTCAGAGGCTAAAAGTCTCCAGCTCCATCCGGTTCTAGCCACTACACCTTTGTGAGAGTGGCATTGGACAATAAAAATCTTCCACCAGCCAGTCTGCACTGGTGCTGACTCATATTCCACTTCCCATAGAAAAGAAGCTAACGTAGGAGAATACAGGAAACGTACAGAGATATCATTTTATAAAAATCCACAACATTTTCCTTTCCCTTTCATAGGACAAAATATGCTCCCACTTTCCCCCTCCCCATATTTTCCCATCCTCTCTTCCACTCTCTATCACGCCCCTCCCTCCTCTCGAAAAAAGGTCAGCGGCATCTGTCTCCCCGGTGACCATCTCTGTGATCACGTGGCTTCGTTTCCGCGGCAACCACAGGCTTGCCCACTGTGAGTTTGGCACCGGCACTGACCCGCTCTCTCTCTGTCCCCGTCTGGCAGATATGCTAATGTGTGTGTGAGAGAGACACCATACAGCGATAGACCGAGCCAAATGCCTTAATGTGTAGGAGGTGCCTGGTAAAGTATTATTTACATTCCCCTGAATGCAGAAGACTGAGGTACACACACACACACACACACAAACAAACAGGGTCAGAGGGCGTGAGTGTTAAACTCACGTTTCCTGTAGTCACATTTCCTTCCTGTTGAGTAACTTTAAAGCTGTGCGTGCACATGAAGCTTCAAAGCGTCCCCTGCACACGGAGTGAACTGCATATCATTTTTGTGTATTATGTTTATTTCTGGCCTTTGTGCATAGCAAAAAAAAAGGGAACTGCAACTAAATCTCGTTTTCCACCCACCCTGTTGTAAAATGATTATAAATCAGCCTTGAACACGCAACTCGCTACTTTGCCACGGAAATAACAAGACACCAAGAAACAACAGCCAACAGGTGGAACAACAACGAAACGTAACGCGCACCCCACCTACTGAAACGACCAAACAAACCCTAAAAGCCGTGCAGCAATAGCGTCTTTGACATGACCAACAGGAATAGCAACAACAATGAAAACAATTTAAAAAATGAACCAACCAATCGCACCAAACAACACACACACACACACAAAACATGTTTTACAAGCATACCAGCTGGTAAAATGTACTCTCTAAACTGAGCGGCTGCATGCTGATTGGCTAATCTCGAAAAATTACCCTTCAAAGCCAATATGGAGCCTCAGGGCGGCTGTGGCTTGGTGGCAGAGCGGGTCGTCTACCAATCGGAAAGTCAGCGATTCGATCCCCGCTTCCCCCAGCCATGTGTCGAAGTATCCCTGAGCAAGATCCTGAACCCCAAATTGCTCCTGAAGCTGCGCCTTCGGTGTGTGAGTGTGTTTGAATGAGTAGTTTAATTTGTACTGATGGGCAGTCAGCTCCTGCCATCAGTATGTGAACGGGTAAATGTGATATGTAGTGTGAAAGCGCTTTGAGTAGTCGGACGACTAAAAAGGACAAGTACAGTCCATTTACATTTAGTTTAGATGCATATGAGGGTGAGAAGAGGTCAGCAATAACGTTACAAACTATAGGTTTCTGCAGGGAAATGTGGGATTGATTATGTTTTTGTAGGTTACCAATGCCACAAAGTAGTTTATGCACATCCCAGTATTGTATCATTGGGCAAGAAGAAACCATCATTACCAAGAAAAAGGCACCCACACACTAAAATGAAGATCTATTGAGCATTAAATGGTCACACACACAGTAATGCATTTCCATACAATCAAAGCAGCAGAGGTCGAGGTATACTGACTTTTAGTCGCTAGTTTAAGTCTAGCTCCCAAAAATGCTGTATCCTACAAATCCCATAATGCAATTTCATAGCTTCTTTCATTAGACCCTTCTGCTGTCTTTCAAACTCCACATCTCGGGGTTCATCCCTTTAGTAAAACGGGCTCTGCTCATGTGATGCTCCGGAACAAACACTGCCTCTTGAACGACAGCCTCTGCATAATCTGACCAATCACAGGCCACCTACTACTGCACTGGATGAAAGCCAAGCCACAGAGAAGTCCCGCAGGAGGCCGGGTGAACCTTCAACACAAGGCTGTGCTGCCTCGCTGCTCTTGGTTTGTTGCAGTGGGTCGCATCTTGACCAAAAGGCCACATTAAATTACAACCAACCAAAATTCAGCACATCGCATCGGTAGTTTGAATGTGGGACACGAGTCAAAGTGTTGTCCATTTGGACGTTATTAGGACACCTGGGCACACAGGCTCTGCAACTCTTCTAATGACTGAACAGAGTTTAGCATCTTGAGGTGCTATAATTTTAATCTATCCTGACTGATGAATCCACACAACATGGCTATGAACAACAACAGCAATCACATGACACGTCTCAACAATTACTTAAAAAAACAATTAAAAAAATAAAATAAAAAAAAACTACATGAAATAAACCGTCTGAAGCTAAAAACAGAAGCAGGCTAACAGACACTGATCTCATCACTCACTGCTAATCCACAGCTGAGTAGTCAATTAGCCTGAGTTACTCCACTCAGCTGGATGTCAGGCAGGTAAATGGATCAAGATTGGGCAAGGACGCTACGAGAGACGCTGGCACGAAACACGAAACGGCAACATTGGTCCAACGCAAAAGCGCTAAATGTGGTGTGCTTCTGTAGCTCTGAATTGCATTTTTAATAAATAATAATAATACATAAAGCAATAGTTCAACATTTTGGGAAATACGCTTATTGGTTTTTTTTGGTGAAAGTTAGATGAGATTGATACGACAGTCACATCTCTAAGGGAAGTGTGTAGCATGGAGCCAGTAACCAGTTACCTTAGCTTAGCATAAGGACAGGAAACAGATAGTCTGGCTCAGTCCAAAGGTAACAAAAGCTGCCTTTCAGAAAATAGTCTGGCCCATCAAACCAAGTCAAATTGCAAAATGGGCGTTATTACACTTTGGGTTTTGTATGGATTAAACAAAATTAGATATAAATGTGTCAATATGTGAGCTTCAGAGGTGCCAGTAGGTGGACTTTGTTCACCTCTGGACAGAGCTAGGCTAGATGTTTCAGGGCTTTAGGCTTGGCAAAGCTAAGCAGCTGCTGGCTCCGTCTACATATTTACAGAAGTGACGTGACAGTGGCATCGATCTTCTCATCTACTTTTTCCAAAATATGCATAAATTCGGAGATTTTTGGGATGCACGTCATGCTGACATTTAATAATGTGTAGTGCTTAAGCGATAAACGCCAATAATTAATTTGTCAAATCGACAGACAAATAATTGGCAACTATTTAGTTAAATCGTTCGTTTAAGTCATTAGATCCAGTTTCTCAAATAGGAGGAATTTTATGGTTCTCTTTGTCACGCTGTATGTGATAATAATGTGAACAAGTTTGGGTTTCAGACTAATGTATGGAGGTATCATTGGAGCAAAACAACTGAGCACCTGCGACAGTGGAATCTGTAGTTGTAGAAAAATAGTCACACGTGTGCATCAGTAGATTTAGAGTCAACTCAACAACTCAACAGTTACACCTTCTACAAATTCGTCGTTGCAGCTGCACAAATCCTTGCTGCAGTGAATAAGGAGCAAAACACATTCACACAATGTGAAGTCATGGACAAAATTTGCACATCTGCAAATCAGTATGTCATTTTTCTACAACTACAGATTCCATGGTCACAGGTGCTCAGTTGTTTTGCTCCCAGAATACCTTCGTACTTTTGGTTGGGAAAAACAAGCTACGATGACATCGTCTTGGGCTTTAGGAAAGTGTGCTGGGCATCATGCACTGAGGCACTTTCTGACATGTTATAGAGCTCTTCGTGCTGCAGATGAAGAGATGCAAAAAACCCCTCCAGACCTTCCTGCCACAACAGATCCACAATGACACTCCTCTCTCCTCTAGATTAGGTTAGTGATTTCAATCAGGACCGGGACAGGTGCGTCCCTGAACTCTGTAAAAAGGATGACCTTTTATTTAGCTTTTCAGCTCATGTAAGTTCACACACCAGGTGTCTTTTCTTCCAAACAAAGCTCTGCTTTGTGATTCTTATCAGTCAGCTTCACCTACCTTTGTGCGCATCCATGCATGCATGCGTGTACACGCGTGCGTTTTCAAGGAAAGCAAACACACCCAGCTACATTCCAACTGCTTACTACAGCCTTGTATACAACTCAGCACAGACAAAGCCAGTATGTGTCCGTAAAAGTTAAATGCAGGACAACCCAGCTACTTCAACAGGCTTTCTACAGCATGTGATTCATCTTTTTTTTACCCTTCACCATTATGCTGTGTTCAGGTGCGAGAACAATAGCACATCGTCCAGAACTTTAAAATAAGCTTAGAAACAGGGACGTAGTCACATGGCCTTTCTGCTTGAAGATCAAATGTGGTGGAAACTTTACAAAATGACGTGCTGCGGAGGGAGGTTGGCGACTTGCTAAGTATCGGAGGAGGTGGGAGCTCTCCTGGCTGACTTTAACTTGATGAAGTAACTCACGGTGTCAGAACAACAATTACCAACCAGTTTTGAAATTGAGTAACAACACCCAACGTGCCCAGGCAGCGAGGCTCATGTCTGGCTTGGTTCCCTGCAGCAGAACAACCCTCTGAACATGTAAGACAAGTTACTGGTTCAAATCCAAACAAGGCAGCAGAGTCATAATGTCACTTTTTCCTCACTATTAGGGTGGGGCTCAGCTTCCATTAAAAATTAATTTTCAGTGATGTTTAGAGTGACAGTAACTATAGTCTGTTTTTATTCCAACGAAATGACTGAGTCTGATTCTTCTGGTTTGGACTGAGCTGGGGAGCCACTGGTGTCCAGGTCTGTTTATTTCATATCCCTGCCATACTGACAAGCTTACGAGAGCAGGAAGTGGTGGTGGTGGTGAAAGCAGACAGGAAGCTTTCTGATGCCCACACTGATGCCCAAACATGCTGAGTATAGTGGCTATAGTGGTTCAAGCTGCTACCCTTTGCCCCTTTTGGCTGAAGTGTACCAAATAAATAAATAACATTTACTCCTTGTTTGTTATCATTATTATTATTATTAATAGTTGCATTCTTATTGTCACTGCTGTTGCTGTTTTTTTTTTTTTTATTGTGAAATTTGCAAATACAAAAATAACAGCATCAGTGACAACAACAATGTGCAGGCATGCATACATACACACAGACAAATATAGACAGACAGACCATAATAGTGCAGTAACCAACAATCTAGTAATTTCACAATTCCCAAAGTGAAATAACAGTGTGTTAATGTATAGGTGTGCGTGTGTGTGTGGGTGTGTGAGCATGAGCAAAGTAACCATTTATTATATCATCATCACCATCACCATTTTTTACTTGTATTCATTTTTCCTGTGTAATGATTACCATTGTCACCACTTTCAATGGATCAATTAATATCAGATCGTAAGATAATAAGATGAGATAACACCCTTTGCCCCTTTTGGCTGTGGGTGAACCAAATAAATTAACAAGTACTTGTTTTGTTTTTTTTAATTAGTTATGATTAATAGTTGCATTCTTACTGTCACTGCTGTTGCTGTTATTTTTAACATTATAATTCTACAATTCTTACACTTTATCTCTAATGAATTTATTGTGTCTGTATCTTTTGTGAAGGTTAAAATGACTGCTTTATAGATTTCATTTAGACTACAGTCATGTTTTCTCGGTGTTTGCTGTGTATGTCAGGCTGCGTATGTGGTAGGACATATGATTGCTGTAGTGTGCCAACATGGCATGTGCACAGTACAACAGGGGTCAGAAAACGTGGGGGAATTGTGATGGTTTGTGCGTTTTTTATGATACTGAACAAAAGGATTTTCTGAATCTGAGAACAGGTGGTTGCACATCGGTAGCACACGTTTGACAGGAGTCACTAGGCAGCGAACTGTAGCAGTTACATGGTGGTAAACAATGCTGCTTCAGGCCACAACTCTACTTTTAGCTGCACTGTAGCTAAAGAGGTCAGTGGTTAAAGGTCCAAGAAAATGAAAAGAATCCCTTTTTGACCGGACGCCTGACCTGAAATAAAAAACGCTCTTCCTCATGATTTTCTACCGTCTGCATAAGTGGACGTGACCGAGCAGGAAAAAGTGATCCTCAATGAGCACCGTCAATGTCCATTATGTCGTCTTAGTGCTGCCTAACAACATTCACTTCTGCCTAGACATCCTGTGTTTCAATACCGAGACTTGTTCTTGGTATTGGTTCTTCTGACCTTATTTCCCGTTCTTATCTCTTCTGTTACAGGGTATATCATTGTGTTTTACGCCTATGGTATGCTATTCAAGCATCTCTTTCACTGAGGAAGCATGTTGTTAACGGGACGGCTTCATCGTGGTGCGTTGAGACACGTTTCGCAATCCACAGAGCTCAACCAGCTGACTGCAGCAGTGGGGGGTTGGGGGTGGGGGGGTGAGTTGTAGGTGAAACGAGCGCTCTGTTATAGAAAAGCGCTTTAGTTAAATCAAGATCTATGTTCACACACAGTTTGAGCTAGAGTCAGCAGAAAATACAGTTTTGAAATCAAAGGGAGACAATCCCCCCCCCCCCCAGTAACTCGTGTGTATGTGATGTTAAAGAAAGAGGAAGTCAGTGAGTCTTTTCACTTTACCCCCTTCAATTCCTTCTCGTTCAGTTTCCACACACACACACACACACACAACCTTTATAAGGGCCTTCAATAAAGCCATTCAGCGACATTTTTCTTCCCGTTTATTATTTAATTGCCAGATACCAGCTGTCCAATGTCAAAATATTAATCAAACAACTAAAGCCCAGTAATTCATAGTCTGTCATCATTAAACCTGCATTAATTGATATGACTTGGCAGCCATGAAGCAAGCTGTAAACACAACGTCATATCACCATACAAAGTTGGCTAACGTGTTCGCAAACAGTTACCCATTTACACATCCAGAAGACATGGGGCAACATTAGCCTTCATTCGGAGTCGTGTTTCTGGCTAGGTTTTAAATGTATGTCCAATATTTACTTTTCCTTTTGTTCCGTTTTGGTCTTCACCAACTCCTGAGAGGAATATCTGGTTCTTTAGCAGCTAAATGACCCACTACGCTCGCGAGATAGTTGCTATGTTGGTGCTGGGCAGGTATCTGATGTGAGCGCACAGTGGCTCAGAGCTTTCTCACTAAAAAAATAAATTAAAAAACAGCTGCCTGCTGCTGCTGGTTGATGAGAGCGGTGAGAGCGAACACAAACAGTAAATTTGTGGGTCGGAAAACCAAAACAATGAGCTGAAAGATGCCAAAAATTAAGCGTTGTCTTAGTGTAACCCTTCATTACGATTTGAGCCTGAATAGACAATGAGGTAGGGGGTGCATTTATTTTTTTTCTGCCATTTTAAAAACAGGATATTGTTTAGCTGCATCACAAAGGGTTAAAAAAAAAAGAAGATAAAACTAGTAAGATATTTAATCCTAGCAGACCAACCATAATCTCAGTAGGTCCACCTCTCACTTTTCCATGAAATCATGATATTTATGGTCCTCCCCTCTGACACCATTTACACCTAGTATTAATAAGCATTCTCATTATCTAGATTCTGCCCAAATTGTGATCTGATCTCAATATGCAAATTAGTTAGGCGGGGCTGGCAGACTTGTCGATAAACATGGCGCCTCCCAGGTCAAGGGAAGCAACGCGACGGATGAGCGTCATTCATTTTTAATGAGGGAAGACTTGGTACCTACTTGTAGCTTTTGCAGGGTTTCCCTAAGCTAGCAGGAAGAGGCGGAGTTAGGTTAACCTTTAACTTGCTGGACAGATTTTCTTGAGAATGTGGTCACACGGACACTGGACAGATTGCATTTAGACCTGGCTGAGACGCGATGAGCCAGCCCACCGCCAGATGTGGTCTGGTCGATCCTTTCGCATTCTGATCACAATGTGTTCTGCATACATATACACCTGGCGTTAACATGCGTTTTTCCTTATCCACATAGGATATCAAGGTGCACATTGCATCTTATTGCCAGGTATGAATGAGGTGTTTGTGTAGTACACGCCAAAATCTCTCCACGACAAACACTTTCCAGGTATCTTGAAAACAAATGGTCAGATTTTCAGGTGCTGGGGATATTCACCATCCCCAGAGGATAAATCCGAATATTTTTAAAGACATCTTGGCCTTTCCTCCAATGCCACTACACACATTAAATATTAAAAACATAATCAGACCGATTGCATTAAAATGCAAAGCGCTTACACGCTATTAACTATGGTAAGACTTTACGAATAGCACAATAGTCAGTATTTGACTTTCGTCAGACACCCAGCTTATGGGGCTACTGAACATTTAGTTTTATTTCAATGAAGTTGCACTCAAGTTGCAACCACCACGGCTGAATGTTGAACCCATAGAGGAAGTGCCTCAAGGAGTTCCTCTTATGGGCTCTCAGTACTGGCTCCAATAAAACTGACAGTACTGTCATCAACTGGGAAACTTCCAAAGCTACAAATTATGCAATAACAGGTTGGGGCCACAGAGTTGATATCACGTCTTCTGATGTGTGTGATAGTCATCATTTTAAAATTACTGCTCTACTGAGAAGAAATGAAGGTCTGACCGCGTGTTGAAAAGTAAAAGTAATTAAATCCGACAAAAACTCACCTTGATTGGCCCGGTGCTGAATCGAATCTTCCTATTGGACGGCGGGGGCTCCTCCTCCTCAGGGAGGCCCGGGATCTCGGAGCAGCTAGTCTCCGGCTGATACACCTCCTCTTCCTCATCGTCTTCGTCGTCTAGCTGACTGCCCCCAGAGTCCTCCTCCCCAAGCCCGCTGTACGCACTGATATCAACAAGATCCCCCTCGGAGTAATCGTCCTTCCTCGAGCCATCCTCATCATTCTCCTCCTCTTCCTCCTCCTCCTCCTCCTCTCCCCTGCCCCTCCTCTCAACATCTGCTCCTTTGTCCTCTGAGGAGGGAGAGGAACCTGGAGGCTCTTTTTCTCCATTTTCCAGTGATGCATGAACCTCGGCCTGAACCAGCCTGGCTCCGGCCTCTGAGCCCCCGCCGGAGCCGTCCTGCTCATCAGCTTGTGGTCCCTGCTCTGGGGCAGCCACTGCACTTGAGCCACTGGCTGCAGTCGCTGACGTCTGGGCCTCCAACTCCACTTTGACCTCTGAGGAGGAAGAGGAGGAAGTGATAGCCACTGAGGACGAAGAGGAGTAGGAGGAGTTGGAGAGCTGGTCTCCTGACTGTCCGACCCCCTCCCTCTCCTCGCTGGCCATCACTCCTCCAAAGCTCCCCTGTAGAGAACCGGTCACTTCTGGTAGCTCTGCTGCCTGGGTGCTCACAACTCCTGCTGCCACCTCCTCACGGTCCTCCGTATCTGTAGATAACACCTTCGCCTGCTAGAGGAAGACCAGGAGAGATCATGCAATCATTTAATTAATCTATAGTTCCTGGTTTATGCGCTGTCCGTCAACCAGCTTCCTCTACTTCTACTACAGTTTGTGATTTCATGCATTTTTTTTTTTTTTTTAAATAAGCAAATTCTTTCTCACCTTCTTCCCGGTGGCCTCCGCTCTGGCTGGAGGTTTGGGCTTTGGTGCTAGGGCAGGTCCTGACCGACGTTGCGGGAGGTAGAGATTGTTTTGCAGATCAACCTTCTCAAACACAGCACTGAGCTGGCTCACGGTGGGGCTGACGGCGTCACCAGGCCCTACGGAAGCTGCGGCAGCGGGAATAGTAGCGGGAGCAGGAGGGGGTGGGGGAGGGTCGTCCAGCCGGTCCAAAGCCTCGGTGGAGCCGTTAAAGCGAGCCACAACATCTAGACGGCTGTCCTGGAAGCCAGACGCCCGCTCCTTCTTCAGCAAGATCCGGTTGGTGGCAGCTTGCTTCTCCTGAGGGAGGCAATAGTCAGTATGTCAAATGGTCTTGAATCAGAATCAGAATCAGAATCACAATGCACCAATAAGTAAAACAAGTGCCTTCTGACCTGCAGAGTCCGCTGTTCAAAGATCCTCCTGGTCTCCTGGAGCTTGGAGATGCCCACAGAGGAGCCCCCACCCTCAGCGCCTGGTTTGGAGTCAAAACGGTTGACCCTCTCTGAGACCGTGGCCCCAAGTTTGAGCAGGGCGCTGTGGTCGACATTCTCGTTGAGGCTGGATGCCCTCGGCAGGGACAGTTTGACCGCCTGGTCTTTACCTGACAATGACAGGAAAGCTAATTGGAAAGATGGTTAAGAGCAAAAAAGGAAAGAGAGAGGTTTGTTTAAAAAGAATTCTTATTGGCATGGCTTTGACCATGTTTGTAACAGTTATGCTAACATTATACTCACCAAATTAATTGCTGGAATCTGGGAACTCCAACAGTGCAACAAACACAAGCAGTCAGATGATCAGACAGGGTTTTAAAAAAAAAAAAAAAACAACAAAAAACAAGTTTGCCAAAATTATTTGAAACAGAAAAGACGAACTGTAAAATTATTACCCAAACTGTTTGCTGTAAAAAAACATGTTGGCTCGTTTACGCTCAGTCTGATCGTCTGACTGCTTGTGTTTCTTGCTCTTTTGGATTTCGGGGTAGCAATATCGCCATGTTCCCAGTTCTCAGCAATTACTTTGCTGTGTCCAATTGTATTATAACTAGTAGAGATGATGGCCAAAACGCGAGAATAAAACCAAAGCTGTAATATACCACATATTTTTCTAAAATCAATGACAGTTTAGTGTAACTTGAGTAATCTATTTAAATGTGTATATTTCAATTAATTGCATTGTTGCTTTTCGCAGTATCAATATCATCAAAAACAGAAAACTGAGGTATAACTCCCTCCGTTTCCACCTGAGTAAATGAGTCGGAGATGTTTGAGAAAATTAATTTAAATTAATAAAGTATGTCTTATGTAGATTTCTTTGATTTGATTAGCTATAGCTAGCTAGCTAATAATTGTGCTAACTGCTCCCAGGCAAAAAGTTAGCATCCTCGCCAACTGATAATCCATGTCGAAGAAATAGAAAAAATGAAACAGCTTTGTTCTTGTATAGCAGTGTAGAGCCAGTTATTCCTAGGATTATAAGTAAAATAAGGAAAAATGTAAAATCAGACCATTAGTTCGTTCTAACATACCCGTGTTTGGGTGCTTAGCTCACACACTTGGATGAGCACGACTGGAGTTCAGTTTTACTGTTAGAAGAGAAAAGCCTTTGAGGATGTAGACTAACTAACGTGTTTGGCAAACTTAACACTCGGGTAATATCTCACTTATTGGCTGGGGTTGCTACTTGTACATTTCCCCAAATCCAATAAAGAGCTGAGCAGAGTCGCGAAAGCATAACCTGTATCCCCACAAAATAATGTACTTAGCTAATGATTTGCTAACTCTTAGCTTGGAAGTGGTTACAAAGTAGGTAGTAAACTAGTTAGCCAGACATGCTAACATTTGCAGCTTACATTACAGACAGACAACTGTTTAATCCATTCCTTACACTTTTCCTCTTGTATTTTTGGTTTTGGAAAGGTGTAAAAAAAAAAGAAAAGAAAAGAACACCAACCTCAACCTACTCTTACGTTACTAAATATTGGTCTTATTACTGCCCCATACACACTACTTCAACAAATGGAGAATCCACAACTTGACAGGCCTGCTGTGCCTCATAACGATTGCTAAGATATTTGGACAAGTGCTGATCAGGGGAGGGGTTTAGAGAAAGGTCAATTCCAAGCATTGCTCCACCCTACTTCCACCTGACTACAGGTCTAGTTAGCCAGGGTAATTGAACAGCTGAGTGAGTGTGCAGGGCCTTTAAGAGCTTGGACTGAGGAATGACTAGGAAGATTCAAGTTGAATTTTTGCAATCATAATGCAGTAGCTGACAAAAATGGTAATAATAATAATTTATCATCATCATGTAGTTCTCCTCACACTGTTCATTTGAAAGGCTTTGATGAAAATATAACCAGTGAGGTGAATTACCAATCATTTTGGCTCCGTCCTCCTCATCACCAGGAGACTGCATCTGCATGAACATGTTCTTGATGCGGTGGACATTTGATCCATATTGCCGGCCCCTCCCTGTTGGGCGGGGGAGAGGAGCGGGCCTTGAGGCAGGGTCAGAGGCTCCGTTGGCTGCATTGTTGAGGTGGTCCGTGGCCTTCTTGAGCGCTGCCAGCCCCGCTTCATAGGCGTTGCGGTGGGGCGAGGGACTCCGTAGGTTTGCGCTCCCACTTCCCCCATTGCTGCCACCGGAGGTCCCGTTGCCCCCCGTGGCTGATGGGGGCTCAGTCTTCATCATGTTTGGTAAATCAAATGCCCCCTGGTAAACAGCAGGTTAGCAGGGATGAGGACAGCAGCATCCTGGAGCTGTTTGATATTCACCTCCTGAATCACACGGGGAGACAGAGAGATTTGATTCTTTATATTTGTGATTTCCTAAGACATCTAATCGATGACAACAGATACCCAAGATGAATTACCATAACCCAAACCACGGTCTTCACACTTTTTCCTTGGTCTGACATGCAAGCAACAAACCCAAAGTATTATACTTTTAATGATATGAAACAGAAATGAACATGTAAATTGTAGCTTTTGTAAACGTTGAAAGTTTTCAAGTCACTAAATGTCAAAAGAAACCACTTGATTTTACTGCTGAAACGACTAGTCAAGTATCAATTAGTTGATCAACAGAAAATGTATTGACAACTATTTAAATGACGGATTGTTTAAGGCATTTATCAGGGAAAAATTCTGGTTATAGCATCTCTAATGCTTCTTTTTCTGCTCGTCTCTTTATTTTTTAATATTACTGTGGGTTTTGGACTGTTGGTTAGTACTTGTAATGGACATTTTTCACTATTTACTGATTAAACAACTAATTGATTAATCATAATTGTCTGAACAATCGATCGGCAAAAAGAATGATTCAATTATGTTGTATTTGATTCCAAAATTTAACTGATCTAGACTAAACTAGACTAGAGAAGACTAGAAGAGAAGCGAAATCAGAGGGCACCGTGACACAAGCCAGATCTTGAAATAATTCCTTTAACTAGTTCAAACCAGCAAAGTTCTTCTTCACAGCCTGAAACTCCTGCTCTGTGTTCGGAACAAAGTGCTGCAGTGACTGACATTGAACATGCAGCTAATCATCTCAAGCAATGCCACTCATTACACTTTTTTGATGATGGTCCAAAATAGGTTCTCTTGGCAGTCAAGAGAATGGCTTGTACGAACGATTATTTTCACCAATTAAAGTGTTGATTAGTTTTTCTATAAATTGATTAATTGTTTGGTTTATGAAAAAACTAAAATGCCCTTCACAAGTTCGAAGAGGCCAAGCTGATGTCTTCAAATGTCTTGTTTTGCCTAACCAACAGTCCAAAACCCAAACATATTTAATTTACAATTATATAAAACTGAGAAAAGCACCAAATCCTTACATTTATGAGGCTAGAACCACTGAATATTTGGCATTTTTGCTTGATTAAACCGATAAAAAGATTGATCAATTCTCAACTTTGATGCTCATTTATTTTATCAGCATCATCTGCATTCAAAATTCCATTCAACTTTGATACGACCCCAGTGAAAAAGGGGCTGTTCACCCCAAAATCAAAAATACATATTGTTCCCCTTACCTGTAGTGCTATTTATCCATCGGGATTGTTTTGGTGAGTTGCCGAGTTTTAGAGCTATCAAAAGGTCTTTAGTGTACAAATCAGAATCAGAAATACTTTATTAATCCCTGAGGGGGGAACTCTTTGTAACAGCAGCTCACTATCATGTCAGTGCACACAAGAATGGAAGTACTAAACAAAAAGCAATAATATAATAAAGGTTAAGTACCAAGTGGGTATAAGTATAAATTTAAAATTTAAATAAGTGTAATGTACAAAGTGGGTTAACCAGTTGAGGTTAATATTACAGTATAAAGTAATAGTGCATGAGCTGTCAAGTTACGTGTAGCTTATTAACAATATATAATGGGACGGAGGATATTGCACAGCCGTACTAGAAGTATAAATAAGTATCACAAATTAAATTTAAAACAGGGTGTATTGCACAGTAGTTTAAGCACCGACTATTCCCAACTTATGTCCAGTATTGCAGAGATGTTCATGATCAATGTCCAGTTTAAAATGACTTAGGGTCATGTCGACTAACACTTAGAGGGAGGAGTTATAGAGTTTGATCATACAATACTAAGAAAACCAGCAAATATTCACATTTGAGAAGCTGGAGTTTAAACTGAAAAACTTACTGAAAGAGGAACTCCAATGATTTGGTTTCCATGAAGCAGCAGAGGCGGGGACTTTTAGTCCAACAACACTGGATTCTACATTTCCAATAATGCAACTCAGTGGGGCTGTAATGCAGGCTTTCTGTTGAGAATTCTCAAGCCAAAGGGTTCATTCATTCATAGTACTGAATGCATCTCTGTTTTTTTATGATCTTGGTGCAGAACAAATTCCCCCTGGGGCAATAAAGGTTTCTATCTTCTATTTCTCAGAGTTGAGAAAGCTTCTCCAGAGCCACAAAAGGACACTCTACTTAAAGATATTATACACTGTTTTCACAGGCTGATTTGTACTCCTCATGCCAAGTAAACTGACCATGTGTAAAATTGATGGAGTGCCCCTTTAAGTGAGACAGCTGGGTGGCCACGAGTTTGAGGCACCGACCTGACCTTGCGGTTCCTGGTTCAAAATCTGCAGTTGTGTTGCATGTGGTTCCTCATCTCTCCCTTTCTCCCCTCATTTACCGTCAGTTCTCCACTTTCAGCTTTCTAAAAGTAAAACTAAACAGGGCAGCACCGATACATCGGCCGAACAACGGTATTATATATAGGGCGGCTGTGGCTTGGTGGCAGAGCGGTCGTCCACTAATCGGAAGGTTGGCGGTTCGATCCCGGCTTCCCCCGGCCATGTGTCGAAGTATCCTTGAGCAAGATACTGAACCCTGAACTGCTCCCGAAGCTGCGCCTTCGGTGTGTGAGTGAGTGTGACTGGTTAGTTTAATTTGTACTGATGGGCAGTCAGCTCCTGCCATCAGTGTATGAATGTGTGTGAATGGGGTGAATGTGATGTAGTTTAAAAGCGCTTTGAGTAGTCAGAAAGACGCTATACAAGTACAGTCCATTTATTACCGTTATCCGCCTTGCTGACTGCAATCAGCAAATAGGATGCCATTCACCGATGGCACTGGTCGATGTTTATCCATTGCATCGCTTCAGTGTGGTTGGACTAAAAGGCAGTTATCTCCGCGGCTTCAATTTTATGGAAACCAAATCATTCGAGTACCCCTTTCAGTAGGTTTCAATTGAAAAAAATAAATAAAAAGAACTCCAGCTTCTCAATGCGAATATTTGGTGGTTTTTTTAAGTCTTCTGATTGTATACTGAATACCTTTGGATTTTGTACTATTGGTTTGATGAAACAAGCAGTTTGAATAGGTTAAGTGGGTATTTCTCACCATTTTATATTGATTAATGAAACAAGAAAGTAACTATCAGATTAATATTACCTAGTACAAACCTACAGTAGAACACTAAACGGGAGAAAAACTTGTTGGGTTTTAAACTTTGATGAGAAAATAACAGTGTATAAGCTGAAAATGAAACCTATTGCCAACAACTGCTTCACTCTGTATTTCATAACACCCACATGGCGCTCCAGGAGCCGTCAAAATAATCCAATTAAACTGATGACGCGCTGTGACGTAACATGTCATGTGCGTCTTCATGTTGCTGCTCCGAATGCCAAACTTACTTTGTGACAAAGTCAGCGCACGAATACAGAACGCTCCCGCGGTCCCCCAGATATCAAACTGTGGGCTAATAATCACAATCTAATTTACTGGCTGAATGCGTTAGCGGTCTGTCCTGTCAGATCTGTGCTACAGTAATGTCTGATGTTTTTATCAGCCTTGGTCTCTAGTTCTGCATCTTATGGCAACAACTGCAAAGCGACCAAAGTTGTGAAACACATACAATTATTAAATTGGGTTTCCCCGAATATAATAAAGCTATGATCTTATCTGTGATAAGAAAAATAGCAGCAACCCCGGCTGCATTCAGCTTCAATCTTTCTGGGCATGTCGGTTGTAACTGTCTCAGAGACATGTTTCACTGAGAGGATTATTTCAGATGTTTGTCATAAATTCACCATTATTAGAGTTCATACAGCCATTAAAAGGTAGCCTAATTAAAATGTTAAATAAATACGATGTTAAAAAGGGTTACACTGATGAACAAAATCACCTTAAAATGATGTTTGGTGAAAAATTAAGAATAGTAATTCTCTTTATGTAAAGTTGAATTTTTATGTACTGAACAGCAGAATGGGTCACATGACCCGAGTTGAGTGAAGGGCGTACGGTGGCATTATGGGTAAGAGCCAACATGGATGCAGAGAGAAGACATACAGCCCCCAAAACAACCTCAATCCTGCACTTGGTGCAAGAGGTTCAGTCACTTTATTTCATCACATTTCTGTTGGGCTAACGTGTTTGGGCCTGTTGGCGACAGACACCAGCTCGAGAGACTTTAAAATGACAGAGATATGTACTTGAAACCGTTTACGTCTTTATTTTCTTGTAATTTTCACGGTGTCTGCTGACGAAAGAGAGAGAGAAAAGAAATCTTCAAAAGAAATCTGTATGATGCGTGGCCACTGCTTCACGGGACCGGTGTAGTTACATCGGTGCTCTAACTAGCTGAATCAATCTACCCTTAAAAAAAAATAAAAATCTCTAATTACTTTGTATTCTTTACTAGCTGCCTGGCTTTCAATGATTTGGGCTTAAATGCTATCAGTTTTGTGTGACTTGCTTACCAAACTCAGTGGACTACGTTTAGGTATAGGTCAACATGTTGGGAAATAAGCTTGTTCGCTTAAAAACGAGCGCCACCCGTAGAGACGCAAACTTGACCCACGTGAAATCCACGAGACGCTTCAGCCCCCACATCCACCAGCTGACCCTGTGGCGGTTTACCACTTTACAGGTTGAATGAAAAAGAAACTGGTTCAGGAACGGAGACGATTACTTAATCAAACGTGGACTGAGCCAGAGACACGTCTCATTTTCCCAACAGACTCGAACGTCGGTATGAATCTTCACACCTGCGCTGTGAATTTTCACACAAATCCCACATTGTCACAATGATGCAACGTGTACCTCCTTCGATTCAACACTCCTCGACACAAAACGAACACAATCTGAAGTAGTTTGATAGTGTACAGCCTTGCCTTGTAATAGGTTTCCACCGCGGGTTAATCGATTAATCGTTTGGTCTAGAACGTGGCGGGAAAAGTGAACAAGAAATGGTACTTTGCCACAGCAGTGCTTTGAGCTTAACGCTAATGTCAGCAAGCTAACGTGCATGTCATGACAGTGCTAAAATGCTGATGCTAAGTAGGTATAATGTTTGCCATAGTCACTATCTTAGTTTAGCGTGTTAACATGCTAACGTTTGCTAAATAGCACTAAGCACAAAGTACAGCTGACGCTAACGGGAATGGCATTAGTTCTGCAGATATCCGCTCAAATAGAATTGGACTAATTTAAATTTGGACCTGATGATAGTGCTAAACGTTAAGGGCACACTTCATCCTGAGGATTACATGAACATCTTTACCAAATTTCATGGCAATTCCTTGAATAGTTGTTGAGACATTTCCCTCAAAGACATAAATGTCTAACTCATGGTGGCGGGGGAGAGGCAAAGGCAGGGGCATAACCAGAGTTAACAGAGAAAATTGCTTGTTTTGTCTGAGCATAGGTCCAGCCAGAAGATTACTAGACAAAGCAAATCCTCATCATTTATAAACAGAAATTAGCAAATGTTTGGCATTTCTGCTTGAAAAATGACAGAAAGGACTGTCAAACAATTATCAAATAGCCGACTTTGCCGTTTCAGCTCTAATTTAAATCTTCACTTTCAACCTTTCAGTGCTCCCCTAAGCTTGTGTTGGCACACACACACACCTCCGCTCGTCCATCACAGCACTGTAGCTACTCGTGCGCACACTCTGCGACACTATGCTGTGACAAGCATCTGAACGGAACGCGGATGAAACATGTTGGCTCACGTTGCTCTTTGTGTGGCAGCTCACTCACATCCTTTGCCATGGCAACGCTAACAGACTGGATGGTGATAGGACGCTGTACTGTTGCGGAATGAAACCGTCTTCAGGGAGGTAAAAATATATTTTAAAAAATTAAGCACTGTTGTAAACACTGCTGACAGGCATTCTGGGAAATGTAGGAAAGAGCGTTTATGTTCCTGCCTCGCCCCACACGGACTCCAGATGGCACAGCTGACTACAATGGGACGAACTCTTTCTCTCTCACACACACACACACACACACACAAACACAAACTGCGACCACTTTGTCATGTGACACTGTCTTGCCAAATAGCAGATTCTCACACACTGATCATGTGAACTTAATTGAGCAAATCCAACGTAAAGCAAATAACCTTTACACACGCCTCTAGAAACACACACACACACACACACACAGCTCCTGGACTTTTTCCTGTTATTGTTAAGAGGAATCGGGTGGCTCCTGGTCTAACTGATAAACACATGCCAGACATACACAAACCTGAAACGCACAACACAGAAACAGAACTCAGACTCCAGTATCCATAAATCCATCTCAGCATGAGGGACTGTCCACCTCTTCTTCGTTGGTGTTGGTGCTACCATATAAGAGAAAAATGGCTAAAGACAGTTGGTGCATCAGCCCAGATTTCATGCTACACCCCCCTAGAACAACATCTGTCTCCTGCTACCCCTAATCCCTTGCGGTTTGGGTTGCTTCCTGTCATTTGGTGTGGGTTCTCACTCCTAAACGCACTTTGGTTACCCTGTTTGGAGATGTGGACATTTTCAAGCATCTTAGTTGCTAACTCTCACCTGGCGGAAAAAACAAAACAAAACCCCAGAACAGTGCTGGTAAAGGATAATAGTTTCTTACAACCTGGGTCTTTACATAAACTTATCTGATTCACCTTTAGATAAAATTAACATTTGCAAAAAGAGACGTTGGTTCATTAAAGAATAGAGTAGGCTACGTTGTGCTCCCGGTCGTGAACATTACTGTCTTGGATTTGCCTCAGAACCTCTGATCTGCCTCTGTCACTGCACTTCTCTATAATCACTTCTGTCCATACTGACTTCCCCCCGCCCCCTTCTATTTTTGTAACTAGATTCCAAAGTATTGTATTTACCCAGAGCTATCTTCCTCCTCCCATGAAGATTACACACACAGTCTCAGGCAGGTCAATACAATCTAAAATAAAAACACTGCCTGACTGCACCAATAATCCTCAGCATATGGAGGTAAATGACTATTGACTTATTATCTATTGATGGGAGAACACCCCCCACCCCCCTTTCACTAAATACAGGCTACAACACAAACAGCCTTGCCTGTGTTTTTCTAAATGCCATGTGTGAAGTGTTCTGGTGGTCAGTATGGCGAAAATGACCTTGTCTCATCATATACTGTCACACTGAGGACTGGAGTTCTGTGCAACCAGTCACATTATGTCTTTGCGTGTGTGCGCATATTCAATGTGGTCAACACAGTCTGTGAGACAGACACTGCAGCCACTGATGTAGAGCTTACCCTGACATGGTAATATGCTGTCCGTTCAGACATGAGTAATAAGTCCTTAAGTCTCCATGTCTGCACATCTCTGGATGCAATGCGTGTCTATGTGCGTCACGCACACAATGTTCAACAGAAGGCACATTATGGCAACTACAATGCCTCCATCTATTCACACCACAATCCCTGCATCTGTGGAGGAGACTCCCAGGCCTGGCTTAGCGCAGAGGTTCGTACTGGCAGGCACACACTGCGTGTTCCTGCTGCTGCTCCTGCTGGCTAGAGAGAGGCTTTGTTGGCATACCCGACATATGCTGCTAGCTCCGAACTTCAATCCAAAAAACAGAGTCTTTATTGTGGCGTTGCTTTGGGAGCTAAATGTATCATAACCAGGCAAGATCTAACAGCGACTGCGCATCGCTGCGAGCCATTTATTAACTCGGCGTACATGTAATACACAGAGCAGGGTTTACTACGGCTAAAAGTTAAAAATATGTATATATTATTTGTGGTTCTGGATTCCCCTTCCGTCAAAATACGTTACACTTCAGTGGAAGGCGACGTGCACTGTGTACCCTCTTTAAGATTGGATTTTTAATTTGAATTAAACTGAGTTTGGACAAATCACTCATACGCCGAATTCGCGTCTAGACCTCGAGGAATCCAAAAGCATCTTAGTTCACATCCTTAAAGGGGTTTCCTTCAGCGTGTAAGCACGGGAATTTAAAGCAGCAAGGTTGGTAAAGGGGTTCGGCGTGACGTTCTTTCTGGAGAAGAGAGAACGCGGCTCGGGCACTCCGGATGTGTTTTATCACGCCGTTAAAACCCGGCACACACAGACACCAGCAGTGGACGGTTATCGTTGTGTCGGTGTTATAACGTGTCACCGGCCGGTTTCGGAGCCCGAGGCAGACGGACGCCAGGCCCCGCTGGGTGTCTGTCTGCTGCGCCGCGTCGCTTCCTTCCTGCAACCTCTCGTCGTTCATAGACGAACGGTAGATTTTAACGCACATTTTTACCCGCGCTAAGACCACCTGAGACGCTGCGCGCCGCTGCGCCCCGTCAACCGTACCTTATATTCCAGAGTGTCGGAAACAGCCCGTTAGGATCCGTGGTGGAGACAGTCCATTGTCCTGCTGCTGCCGATTCCTCCCGCGAGCGAACAGACTGAGCGCCAGCCTCCACTCTGCTGCTGCTCCTCCTCCTCCTCCTCCCACCCCTCCACCCCCCCCGGCCTCTCTCGGTCTCCTCCGCACCCCTAACCCTCCTGCGTCCTTTCCCCTCATCCTTCCCTCTCCTGTCTTTCTTCCACTTCATACCCTCTGGATTTCCTCCTTTCTTCTCTCCCACCTCTCCTTTCTCCCTCCTTTGTGCCCTTTTCCTCCCCTCTCTCGGTCTACCCACACCCTTTTCCATCCTCCCCTCCTCCACCTCTTTCCCCATCAGGACTATTAGAAGCTGTTCACCCCTCAGCAGATGCAGAGGAGCATCACTTAAACATTAACCAGTGATTAACCCACTAACAGACTGTAGGATGTCCTTTGTTGGCATTAAGGAATTTGAACAGCAAGCAACAGCCAACAGGCCTCACATAACAAGCATCCTCTGTCTCTCTGTTTTAACCGACTGGTTACCTGTTTTGGTGGCTGCCTGACTTTTACAAGCCTTTTTGGCAGAAATGACAGCTCAGTGCAAGAAGCATTTCAGCTACAACATGGAGATTGAGCGACCTCTGCTGACCAAGTCAGCTAAAAGCCATGTACAACTACAATGCAGCCAAGGCACTGGAAGTATAACAATGTAGTCAAGATGAATCACAAAGAAGCCGAACATGAATGATCTCAAAACTGAGTGCGATAACAGCCTTGAGCTTGGGAACTTGTTCATGTTCAGTACAGACGGCCCCAATGGAGGAAGAAGTACTCAGATCCTTTACTATAAAGTAACGACACAACAATGAAAAACAAACAAACTCTATAAGAAGTTAAAGATTTCAATATCCTACTTTGGAAGATTTTTAAAGTATAAAAAGTTAATGCACTTTTCAGATAACGACTGATATATATCCTATTATGATATTATTAGATTGTTAATACTGAAGTAAGCAGCATGTTACTGTAGGAGCTAGTTTTAACTACTTTGTACACAGTCAGCTAGTTTAGTTTAGTCCGGTGGTTCCCAACCTAAGGCCCCAGGCCCCCTCCAAAGGGTCCGGGTTAATCTGAGGGGCCGTGAGTGGATTAACGGGAGGGGAAAACTAAAAGTTCTGATACACTAATTTATATGCATCTTTTGGGGGGGTTCTCTCGAATTTTCTTTTCGGTGAAATATTGGGCCATTTGACCTCTTTGGTCCTCAGACAGTCATTGAAATGAAACCATGTGAGAAGCTAAGAGGGGAAATTACATCTCATTGGTTGAACTGCCAACACGGACGCCAAAAACATGACAAGGGGCCCCAACTAGACACTGCTTTTCTGTAAGGGGTCACAAGGCAAACAAGGTTCGGAAAACCGCTGGTTTCATCTCAGTCTGACAAGCAACCTGTATCTACAGCTGTCAAAGAAATGAGCAGAAGCAGAAAGTAGCAGAAAGGGTTTTGTAAAGCACTTACATACAGTGCTTGAGTAAATTTACTTTTCATCACTGGACACGTCTAAACATTTAACATCACGGTCCTTGTGTTTTATGTTTTGATTTTGGTTTGATTTTTCTTTATTAAATGCTCACTCTTCTCTCACAGCAGTCAGCTGTTTTGGTAGGCCACCCTACGTCAACAGGACCAGGCTACACCGTACGTTTCTGTCGGTCGATAACAAACTTACAAATAAAAGAGATACCTAGGCTACGTCCACACAACTACGTTGTTGAAAACGAAAACGATCTCCGGCCGTACTGCCTTTAAAACGCCTGTCACGTGACTAATCACGCACACTGGGCATGCGCGGAACCAGGACAACAGAAATAAACGCGAGCGCTTGTCACAGAATCCTCCCGGCCAATGTTGTTTATATGAAAACACTGCCGGTAGCATTTTTTTTGTCTCTCTTTTCAAGGTCCTTTTGTGTCTTTATAAAGACAGACATTTTAACATCCATTCCGTCAATCTCTATTTTCTATTCTACTCTCATTTTGACGGTATTTTACATTAACGACGGCATTCTAGCCCTTTGTTCACGTTCTTTCTGTCGCGGGTTATTTTATTTTATTTTCATTTTTTACGTAAAGCACTCTGCTTGTATTTCCTTTGTTGTAAAGCACTTTGAGCCACATGTCTTGCATGAAAGGAGCTATACAACTGATGTTTATTATTATTGTTATGAATTTACCAACACACATACTCCACAGCATAGCCCACATAACGTTAAATGCTGATGCGTCAAAACGAATCCACTACAACAACGCCCATGAAGCGGTACAGTAGTCAGTCACACAAGGCTTGTACCTTCAGAGAATGCGTCTGTTGCTGTAGTCTGTGGATCAGCACTGTGGAAGAACGTTAAGGTGTTTGGTAGAAGCTGGCGATAACATTGCTTCACTTTCGGGCTCTGTACTCGGTGTGTTGACGCTCCATCCCACCAGGCACCGGTTCTTCACCCGAAATGTACGGCTGATAACGCCGCCGGGTTTGGAAATGGTCACAAATTGCTCGAATCGCAGTCGCAGTAGTAGCATTATATAATGCCGAATTGAAGTGCACAACAGCTGCTAGCTGATGCAGCCAGGTCGGCAACGCCTGCGACTCGTTACCCATGCTGAATCAGCCGTGGCCCGTCTCCGGCCACGCTTTGCGTTTGTTTTCTTCCTGAAAAGGGGCACGTGAGAGGGGCATGGCGAATCAGGGACGGCCACGTCGTGACTGACAAGGCCCAATCAAGAAGCGAACTGGGGAGGCCGTCATCTTTTTGCCTGCCATCAACCTCATTGCCCGCTGCAGGCGGGGGGGTACAGCGGTCTCTCTGGTTTTATTTTGAAATGTTTACACCGGAAAAGGTAGTAGCGTGTTATTGTGCCTGCCTTGACGCTTGGCGGCATTGCCGGTTTACCTGAGTAAACACTACAGTCTGGGGTTCATATTCACGAGTGTTGACTGCCCTCGAGTGGCCACAGTGAGGAACTGCAGCACTAATTTAAATTCACAGCGCTAATATCAGGAAAATTGCTATTAATATCACATTTACAGCGACAGTTCACATGACTACTGCTTATAATTGGCCTATAATTATAAAGAGCTGTGTATGTGATGTGGAGTGTCACCATACAGCCTGTATGAGTTTTAGTTGTTAGTCGAACTAAGTAGTGTTGGCATATGCACTTCCGGTGACACTGGCTAATTTAATAATAATGTAACCAAACTGAAGAAAACCCGAAAAAGAACAGGATCAACATGCGAACTGTTCTCTAATGCCGTTACAGAATGCAAATCCACATTCCTCTGCGGAAATACACATATGTATACTGTAATTACTTGTATATTAATATACAACCAAACACCACAAGGCTTTCCAATCAAACAGCCTTCTATTTATTGTATCAGATTAACTTTAGTTAGCTGCAAATGTTTGACAGAAACATTTCTAGCTGGAGTATACACGTGGGCTTTTCTCAATAAAATCAGTAGCCTAATCATCGCACTTTCTGTGATGCAAGTCACTTAGCTTTGCTATAATGAAAAGGCAGACTTGAATAGCAATAACAAAGCTAATGGCTAGCAGGTGTTAGCTTAATCTTAGCCTAAGGTAGCACCAGTGGCTCTGAGTAGAAGACATTTGCCATGATAACTGAAAGTGTACATGCGGTGTAAAGATGGCATTTTCAACTTGGCATTTCACAATATCAGTTTGTCATTTCAATATCCAATCTCCTTTTTCTTTTTAACATGGAATTATGGGCTGATTATCCAGAATACTAAAATATAATACTAATTAATTTGCCGTTGCTGTTTTAATTTGAATTCTGAGTAAAATGATCCTCCTCTCGGTGGATGGGCTGTGAACAGAAAATACAGCGTGACCTCTGAACTGTGTGTCACGCTGTAGTAGACACATGTGGACAGCAGAGGGCAGCAGATCGAGATGCATTGATGCATCTGTGGTGGTGGTGATGACACATCCACTGCAGCAAACATATGATACACAATTTTGTACCAAGGTGGCGTGCATGAGCTCATATTACATGTAATTCACCATTTCAAAATATGGACATTCCTCAAAGTAAATGACTCATGTTTCCACTCTCATGTTCATGTCAGTGATCTGGGCCGGTATGTGTTAAGCCGCTCCGATTCATTTTGGAAGAATCAAGAACAGGTGGCATGCAGAAATGTTCCTTTGGAAATGTGTGACAATAAGTTCAGTCCCAATACACACACTACCCATACAGCACGAAGAAGGTCATGATGATGGATTCAGCAGGAATACAATCAAATAATCACCTCTTTGTGTGATTGTTCCTAATCTCCACTTTAAGCACATTTAGATGATAGGTTATATATCAGCTGAGCTGCGGAACACAAGAGTTTTGATGAGTTTGAAAGCCAGCACATTTTAAAAAAGCCACAGAAATAATTAATTAAAATGATTCTAGATATAAAACCTTTGCCGTGAACTTGTTAAAGGGGAACAACGATTTTACACATCAAGGTGTGTTTACAGGTGTTGGGGGAGTACTACTGCATATGTAAAAAAAAAAATTGTATAAAACCTTTAGTGTGTCCAGAGGGAGCTGTGTGAAGTCTGATACATTTAAATAGCCTCAAGTGATGTCACCTGAGTCAGTGTCGAGGGGAAGCCTCTGTAGCTTCTCCTCATCGCTGCTTGAGGCAAGCAGCAGGAGACTACGTACATTAGCTTCCACTAGCATAACACCCGGGGAACCTCTGACCGAACTGTCTGCTTTCAGAGTTGCATTGTGGGTAATGTAGGCACCAGGTTGTGACAACAAAGAGGAATGCTAGGGTGGAGGGGTTCTCTGGTTCTGCTACATCACCCCCCCCCTTTTGTTTTTATAACTGTCCATTGTGAGTCTGACAGTGTTGACAATGTTTCATTTTTAGGTAACAGAAACCATTAAACGCGCATTTATACATAATAGATGAGTATCACTTCACACTATTGCTACATCAAGTTTTTCCCATATTTTTTTTTGACGCTTTGAGCACCACGCCCAAGTGCCATATGGTGCCATTATAGTCTAAAAACGCAGACATCTCTACGGCCGATATCTCTGAAACTTGGCTACTCCCACCAAAACAATCTCGATCATAGGTGTTAAACTCTGGCCGGCAGTGTAATTATATTTGGCCCGCAAGGCAATACCAAATGACTACTAGAGCTGGCCCGCTGGCATTATACAGCGTGTTCACCGCTAATACTACAAATCCCATAATGCTCTACTGTTGTTTTGGCGTGTCAATCAGGACAGGACCCAGAAACGCCCTCTCCTCTGTGACAGTAGTCATAGCGACCTCATGCTACAACTGTCACCGTGCTACCCCTTCCCAAAAATGGTGAAAAGAAAAGGCAGAAAACAGGAGCTTTCTGCACAGGTGGGAGGCAGAATATCTGTTCACTCTTGTAAAAGACAGACCTGTTTGTCTTGTATGTGGAGCCAACGTGGCTATAACTAAGTCTGCACTATTAAGTTATATATTGTAAATGGTCTGTACTTGTATAGCGCCTTTCTAGTCTTTCCAACTACTCAAAGTGCTTTCACACTACATATCACATTCACAGATATGAAGGCACAGCTTCAGCATCTTGCTCAAGGATACTTTGTGGGAAGCCGGGATCGAACCACCAACCTTCTGATTGGTGGACGACCGCTCTGCCACTAAGCCACAGCCGCCCATATTGTTATAAGAGATACTTGTTCCATATTCAGTTTCAACTTGTTTGGGTCCATATCAAAAGGTTCATTTGTTCAATGTTGGCCCGTGACTTGATATTGTCAACATAACGGGGAAATATCTTTTATAAGCTTTCTTCTTGCATGCTATATATTGAAGCACGTGTAATGTTGAACACAATGAATTATGGGCAGTCTTAAGTTGTGCATGGAGACTGATAGCTGTGACGTGTCACCTTTGGAGGCCCACTATTGGTTGAATCAGTGTTTTAGGGAGGGCTAGACATGATTGTAGTGATTCGACTTTGGTGAAATTGTACTTGTAGCTTCTTTATACAAAACTTACTTAAAAATACTTCTTGCGACAAATGTTTTTGACCCACAAGTCAAAGTTTAGGATCCTTCTTAAGACAGAGTTTTATACATACCAGCCCAGTTCACCGCTGTAGGAAATCCCTTTTCACAATGATGCATATTTTGTTACAGACTCCAACTCCAATCACAGTTTGCCAAAGATGATTACCCAAAATAAAAGAAATGCAGAATCCATTAAGATGTACTGGTTGAAAATGCTTTAATTCATTCATATAGCCAACCACACATGATCAAAGACAAGTAATAGATTGGTATAAGTAGGCACAAGCAGGGCTGTCAGTTCTCTGGGTAGAAGTAGGCACACACAGTATACCTGGAAAATAACCTCATGGTGTTGGACGATGTGACATCGAGTGCTCGTACAGCATTGGCAGCGCTGCCGTCCTGTAACTTGCAGCTGGAATTAATGTTCTCGTCAAATGAAGTACAAGTTCAAACAATGCACAAATCACTTTCCAACACAGGGAGTCTAAAAATCCAAGCAAGAAACCTAATGTTATAAGTTTATGATAAACATCTTCATCTATTTTCCAGCCAAACCAACTGTATGTTTTCCCAAAATATAATTACGGATTTCCCAGGAATCCCCCCCCGCCCCACCCCACCATTGCTTCTGCATCTACCTTCTCACCCGCCTTTGCCTCTTTGACCCCCCCCCCCCCCCCCCCCCGGGGGACACCACTAACGGTGACGCCCAGTGCCCCCCCCGGCCCTCGTTTTTTTTTCCCGGGGGGAGGGGGGGGGTGGGGTCCCCCCCCCCCCGC
>CM022470.1:20511967-20555920 GCA_011952105.1 Coreoperca whiteheadi
GCCCCCCCTGCGAGGGTCAGCATTCAGCTGCTGACGACGTGTCCTGCCCAGGTCTCGTGTTTGGTTCCCGGGTTGAGATGGGTTATGGTCACCTCCACCGCCTGGACCTTCTCGTGTTTGGGAGGGATGGAGCAGATTTTGTAGCTCACCTCGTCGCCTTCCACCGGCACATACTCGCCCTCGATGCTGGAGGAGAGGGAAAGAAAGGAAGATATTCAAAAAAAAGTTTCAAATTATTAGGGCTGTACCCAGTAGGCCTACTGGTTGTACCAAATGCCATTTGAAAAAATATTATTGAGGAGCTTCTATTGAGGTGAAGCTTTGACAGAATGTTGTCTTTAAAAGGCTAAACACCCACAAATATGGACTGAAGCTGAATATTTCTTTAGGTAAAAAACATTGTGGGGAATTTTAGAAATGATTACATCTATTCTTTAATACATTTTGACATTTGGACTTTACTACCCTCTAGAGTTATTGGACATGTTTGGATCCCACGAGTCAGAAACAATCCAGCGCAGCCACCACTGGAATCTAATTCTACAAATAGTATAATACTATTAATAGAGTAGCCTTATTTTTATCTGCTACTGTGCAGAAATACCGGGTTTAAACAGAATGAATAGACATGCAAAAAACAAAGCTGCGCAGCATTCAGATGTTCATTTAGAATTCAAATGTCAACGTTATGAACTATTCGGTACAGCCCTACTAATTATAAAACAGTGGAAGTTATTCTTCTGCTTTACCCTACATGCAGACATTTGCAGATGAAACGCGCCTGAAAAAGCAAAGCATTGAACTGCCACTAAATTTCACTTGAATTCCAAAAAGGACACCGTTTTGTGTCAGAGAGAGAAGAATTACTGCAATGCCACCACAGATGGGGAAAAATGAAATGGTTCTCTTTTCTTGTGAATAGCAGCAATGCAAGTGAAAGCAGCTGAGCTGCGCAAAGCAAAATCTGTACGTCAAACATGGTTTTTGTGGTTCAACTGCTAACATCATCATATAAAGTTATAGTATTGATAGTGAAGTGGTGCCAACTAATTGTCCATTTGACTCCCGTGACTGCCATATAGACCTAGTAATGGGAGGACCCATAAATATTGAAAGGGGCCTCAAAAATGACAACAAAAAAAAAAGAAACTTGCCTAGAAATGATACACTGAGGGGACCCTCTGGCCTCAATGTTTGTAATTTATGTATCTAAAACACTTCTTGTCTTTTTGTAAGCAGGTCAAGGTCATCCCGGTGAAGAGTTTGAGGATTCTGGCAATAACTTCAGAACAGCAGGAAGTGTCGTTAAACGTCCCAACATGAGAGGAACAAACAGGGGCTTGACTGCCATGAAACGTCACCAATGCCCAGTCACTGCTGAGGTGCACACCACCTTCAACAGGGTAAGTGACAGAGAACTCTCCTGCCAGACAGAACAGCATGGCCACGTTATGTTGGCCAAATTAGCCTCTCTTTTCCTTTCCTTTCTTTTGGCCCTCGGGCGTATTTTAACTTCCGAAAACATTTCTGAAAAAAATGTTTTTTTGTTTGAATGAGAAAAACTGTGCCTCTAACGTTCTCATTTTAAATGTCAATATAGCCGATCAAGCTGCACAGCTAATGTGATTCACCTGTATTTATGTTGAATTTGTCACCGTCCTAACACAGTGATTTGATCACTGTTTTTTTAGTGTATAAGAGCAGGAGTCCCTGGTTAGCTCATAGCTTTTATGAGCCAAAATGAAATCACTGTTTTATGGTTCAACTGAGCTGAAGCTGTTTTCCTATTGTGAAAGTATTGTAGTGCTGGTCAGAGATGTTTACAAAAACAACATGGAAACACTAGTGTGGTCGCACATGGTTGGCAAACATATACAGCTTTTTTAAAGTAGTTTAGAGTTGGTGTGGACATACTGTCACCCTTCAAGATGATCTATCAAACCATCTTGAGTACCACACAAGTCCAGTCGGGTTTGACGCACCTGTTTGTTTCACTATCCCTGTGGGGAACAGTCATTGACATAATGCTTTCCCTATCTCCTAACCCTAAACCTAACCATCACAACTAAATGCCTAAACCTAACCCAATTGTAACATTTACCCTATAACCAAGTCTTAACCCTCAAAAACCAGTCTCTACCCGTGAAGACCTCAATTTTTGTCCCCGCAGTGACACAAGTCCCCATGGCTCCATTTGCATTCAGGTTTAAGTCCCCTCCGGGATATAAGAACACGAAACAAACACACACACACACACACACACACACACACACACACTAAGAACTTCCTTTGGGTCAGTTATAGAGGAACAATGATGCCAATAGATTCCTGAAGTGTTTTATTCCTGTGTTGTGTGTGTGTGTGTGTGTGTGTGTGTGTACAGTATACACTGCTGACGCCAACTGTTTTAAGCCTGTGGGTGATAACAAAGGCACCGTGGTGAAGGTCATCAGATATTCCGTTGTCCTCCTACACACTCCTGCCACTCCGGTGTGTGTTTGTGTGCGCGGGTTTCCTTTTACTCCTACACAGACCCTGACATTGTTTGATGTCGGTGATTAAAACCAAAGCAGCCCTCTCACACACACGTCAGAGACAAATGAGGAAAAACGCACACTCATCAAGTTTCACCCACAGAGCCGCTTCGATGAACAACTGTGTGCGCGCGCGCACAGTTGTTAGGGTTAGGGTAAATCCCTGGAGACTTACCCTAACCCTAACCATAACCACTACTAGATCAAACCTAACCCTTACGCTAGCCTAAACCTAACCTTGCCCTTACTCTAACCTTAAACCAAGTTTTCATTCTAAAATGTAATGATTTATGTTATGGGGACTTGTATTTTGTCCCCATAAAGAAGGCAAGTCCTCACAATGTGACTGTGTAAACAGATTTATGTCCTCACAACATTAGTAATACCCGCCCACACACACACACACACACCCCTACTGTTGATGACCCCAGCCCCCCTTAAACTGGGCTCACAGTGCAGGAGTTTTAAAATCCTAACCGCTTTTGAAATCCAGTTGCATCACACACTTCACAGAGAATCTTCACAGATTTCTTCTCTCTAATCTACAACATGCTCACACTACGAGATTCGAAAATAATGGTGCATCACACACTACAGGATATTATTAAGATTATCGGGCCAGTGGGAGCGATGCCCCACCTTGCGTGATCTCACGTGATCCCGTGGGGAAGCAAAAAAATGCAGACAGATGTGGTGCAACAACTTGTAACATTAATGATTTGCAGTGAGAGGAAACAAAAGCAGAAGGTGCGAGTCTGGGTGAGGACGTGCTCGGGGAGACGCAGCTTGTCAAGTCTTCAGAGAGAACAGGAGGTGAGATTGTAATTATCAATTTTAGCATATGTCAACAGTAGCTAGTATGCTAGATAACATTAGCCTCAAGGGCTGGAATGTTTACCGTAGCTTGG
This sequence comes from Coreoperca whiteheadi, assembly GCA_011952105.1. Classification (NCBI taxonomy): domain Eukaryota; kingdom Metazoa; phylum Chordata; class Actinopteri; order Centrarchiformes; family Sinipercidae; genus Coreoperca; species Coreoperca whiteheadi. The sequence continues at coordinate 20,515,410 of CM022470.1, forward strand.
CAACACCGTCAGCGTCACCGTCTCTAGGTAGACTTGTCTCTCTCATTGGCTCTTGTGGTCCCGTTAGGAAAGTACTGACGTAAATCATCCTGAATTTAAACCTTAAATATCAAACATGTTTGATGTCTGTCTGCGAGCATATCGGGGGCTTAAGATTGGATCAGTAAACCCCTCACATCACCAGATAATCTGGGCCGAACATCGGTTTCCGACCTCGGTCCCAGACCAGATGTCGCCGATTGACGGGAGGGGTGAATCGGGGACAAATCGGCCCAAAAATCCTGTAGTGTGAGCCCAGCTTTATGGGGACATGTACTTCCCATTCCCCAGTACGATTACGCACGTCAACCCATTCACCAACAAATTAATCCTGAGAGTGTGCGCACGCACACGCACACGTTGTGTTTCCATCACTTTCGGGGACATTACACTGAATTACATTCATTCCCTGGAGACTTACCCTAACCCTAACCACTACTAGATCAAACCTAACCCTTACGCTAGCCTAAACCTAACCTTGCCCTTACTCTAACCTTAAACCAAGTTTTCATTCTAAAATGTAATGATTTATGTTATGGGGACTTGTATTTTGTCCCCATAAGGAAGGCAAGTCCTCACAATGTGACTGTGTAAACAGATTTATGTCCTCACAACATTAGTAATACCCGCCCACACACACACACACACACACACTTACTCTGAGATGTGGACAAAGATGTCTTGGCCCCCGTCGGATGGCGTGATGAAGCCGTGGCCTTTGGAGCGGGAAAAACATTTGCACACACCAGTGAACACCGGACCCTCTGATGCACGAGCCGTCCTGCACCGAGAGACAGATAAAGACGGAAGGATGGAAACACCGTCAAACACCTGCAGTCATATCACAGTATACAAGATACCGTGATTTGTAATCTAGTTTTTAAATGTACTAGAAGGGGAAGTTCCTACATATCAAATAACGACACAAGTCTTTAAAGCTGCATTCACTGATTTTTTTTTTGGGCCACTTGGGGGCAACTGAACACAACATTGACATGTTATCACCTTCTAAAAGTTGATATGGCTAACATATTAGCAAACAGATGTCTATGTACACATCCAGCAGATACAGAGCAACATTAGGATACATTTAGGGTTGCGTTTCTGGCTGCCAACAAGTTGAAGTCCAATATTCTCTGTCCTTTTAGCTCAGGTACGGTCTCCACTAACTCTTTAGCGGCTCATTGCTCCTCAGTGTTCACCAGCTCGCCGCTAACTTTCTCGGTCTGCTGTTTGGTGCTGGGCTAGTAGTGTGCAGTTGGTTCATTTGAGCTGTTTCACTGTAAACAGCTGCCTGCTGCTGCTGTAAATCAGTTTTAGTTTGAGCAGAGTTGTGGGCCAGAAAACCAAAACAATGAGCTAAAAGGCTAAAAAAAAAAAAGCTCTACAGATCTGAGTACCTGCTGTGATAATTCTCCGTGGGTTCGTCACAACGAGTGACCCCTTTCACAGTACACATAACCCTGGATCCATTGTTAATATGAAAAAAATAATTACAACAGTTTTAACAATCCAACACCGTTATATTGGATGATACATTCTTTGACCTTAATTGTGTGTGGGGACTGAACTTTGCTTCCTTGTTTACATTGTACCTGTGTGTGCACATATGGATTTCTACTTATAAGCAGCAATGCTGCTCCCAAAGAAAATTTCCTGCTCTCACTGGAAGTTCCCAAGCATGCGGTGGTGGGATTTCATTGTGTGAGATCCTCCTGCTTACACACAAGTTTCCACTTACAGTACATGCTCTGACACGTTCTGCCTTGGATATGTCTGTATCTCAGCAGGCTGATCATGTTGCGGTGTCAAATAGTAACAGTAGAAATTATAGGAGACTAGTGCAACTTAAGTGAGTAGGTTTAGGCCAGCTTCTGTTCTGCCTTTAACCACATTCAGGATCCAACATAAGAACTTCTATCAATAACTAATGAATTCAACAAGCTTCACTTACTGTACTGGAAACAATGCAGCTAACATTACACTCCATGCACTGATTCATAAGGTCGTTTCATCCCGTGTGGTTCTACCGTGTGTGTGTGTGTGTGTGTGTGTGTGTCCTCACGCTGAGCAGGTCCTGTTTCTGCGTGTAGGCAGAGGGCTGGGGATGAGGTGGCCTCTCATGGGGGAAGGCGAGCGGTCTCTGTGTCTGCAGGCTGGAAGCTGCAGGGACTCTACGGGACAGAAAAAGAGTGCGTTGCATCATGACAAATAACACACAGCAGTGTGGTACATCACTGTGTCGGTTCGATTCTTCAACCCTTCCAGGAAACAATGTCACACAAAATCCCCGGTATAGTGACTAAGCATGTGCAGCTATAAAAAAATATCTTTGTATATCATAATATATCTTTAATTAATGAAATAAGACAATATATTACTACATAATATTCTGCAATTTTCCTTTATTCTCCGCCTTCCCCTGCTCTCCACTCCTTGTGGCTGCTATTCCCCACTGCTGCCCTGGGGACAGTATAGACCGCCTCTAATACACATGGTGTTTGCCAGCTACAGATTTCCGTGACATCAGACCCCGTTTTCGATAGCATTTATGGTCAGCATTTCATCAGCAAAAGTCATTCAGTGTATTTACATTCTGTGATTACTTTTCTATTTAGCGGTTTTCATTGTTAGTGGTGGAGTCCACCATTCCAATGCTTGATTCAAATTGCCTTCACACATGAGAGATTCACAGGAAATTATGTATTTATGTAATCAAGCGTTACCGTGTGTGATGTCATCTCACTGACATCAGCCTCACTGTTTACCTTTTACTCTGCGAACGCTGTATCAGAGTTGTACTATGTTACTGCTAATGCAAGTTGATAGCAGCTTTCATTAGATCTTTACTAACTGGTAAATGCACCCACATTTTTTTTCCTTATCTTGTAAGACTTTCGACTTCAGATCCACAGACAACAGGACTATTTTAGGGGGGCTGAAGCTACCCCGAAAAGTTCCTAAGCCCCCCTAAATGATAATAAGAACAACAAAAACAATTTGATTTATCAATAACCGTATCATCATTCATATTTAGACGCAACAAATGATATATATCCAGCTACAAAAAATAGCCGAAAACTGCTATCAGGATGATGCACCGCACCGTCTCGTTGCATTGGTGTGACCTGCGGCAGCTTTCAGAGCGTTGCAGACCGGAGCGCTGCTGCAAGTAACTGGAGGATTCATCTCGTCTCGTCGTTGCTCCAGTTTGGTCTGAACTCGCTATGCACCCTCCCGCCCACACACACCGATACACACGCTGATGGTGAAAGGAAGATTGGCAAGTGTCGTGAATCGTGATTCAGAGTGAAACTGTAAGTTGTTTTTAATTACCTGCTTACCTTTAGTGAAATTACACTCTAATTGAAGCAATCCACAGCGCAGTTACAGTAATTTGTGTAATTTAATAGCATTCTGTGGACAACTTATCTTATATAGAGAGGAATTAGATATTGTATGATAAATTAATAGCATACTTTTACATGAGCAGACAGATAGCATTTAAGTCATTGCTTATAGTAACTCATCAGGAGCAAAGTCTGGCCTAAGTAAATTCCCCCATGCAGCTTTGATGGGTCTAAAAGCTAACATTACAGTAACTTTTCTTTAGCAGAGTAGAAATAGAAGAAGAGGATATGTAAAGATTTTGCAAACGCAAGTTAGAAATACACTGGGGGCTAAGCCCCCCCCCGACTTCCAATTCTAGTGACGTCCCTGACAGACAATTTTCCTCAACAGTGTTCACAGTGTGTGTAAAATCAGTGGAGTGCCCCTTTAAGACAGGTTATGATACAGCACTGTACGTTTTCTCAACAGTCTCAGTGCTTAAAAAACATATGCCTTTACTTGGTGACAGTGGAGAATGTGGGGATCCTGGAGAAGTCAGCGGAGGGGTCACTGGTCGCGACCCCTGGATGGGCGTGGCCTGAGAGGACATCACGGAAGAGGTAGACTCAAAGGGTGCACAGGAAGCACGGGGGGGGTCAACCCAAGAGGGAGCACAGCAGAGGATGTTAAACACCTGGGTAGAGGAGGACAGGAGGAGAGACTTAAGAGTCTTTGAACTGATCGTAGGGACACACACACACACACACACACACACACACACAACATCTCGCTTAATGCACACACACACACACACACACACGTAAGAGTGTCAGTCTGTGAAAGGATAATTTAAAACATGTTTTTTCCCCAGTTACTTTAAAAGCATCATCTCTACCTCACCCCTGAAACACAACCCCTCCCCAGTCATCCCCCCAAAAAACCCACACTCAATCAGTGACTTCCTTGTGGCATTGTCGGAACACTTGTTACCACGACAACACAAATTTGAGGACAGACTGAAGTGGCTGCAACTTGACAGAGACACAGAAGGAGAACAGTCTCCCTCATTCACCGCGGGACTTACATCATCAGTCATTACATCACACGCTATGTCAACCAATTAGGGAAAAGAAAACCTTCAGTGATTTCGACTTTCCATTACTGGTAGATTGTTCAAAGAGAGCTATGGAGAAAAAGCATGAGAAGAGGCAGAGAGGGCTGTTAGACAAATATAATAAAAAGGAAACAATGACAGAGGCACCAGGAGCAGGTCAGTGCGCTCCTGGATTCAAGTCAATATTTCTATAGTTGTTGACACAAGAGGGGGGAGCAGATTTTCCAGGTTTCCAAAAACAGGATTTAAGACTATTACAGGTACCAAGTTGTGAGTTAAAGACCAAATAAAAAAAAAAATGGAAAAAAGCTCATGTCCCTGACTTAACTGTAGCTGATGGATGTTTTAACAAAATACATTTAAAGCTGCACTAATCAATATTTTTATATTATCAATGGATCAAATGACTATGTGTAATGTGAATGGGGCCGCTCACAGTGACAAACCCACAGCAAAGTAAAGCAGAGCTCTACATCCGGCCTGCAAACTCGCTGGCAGCCGGCAGCATTTTTCAGCAAATCAGGTTCTTGTAAACTCACTGTACACTACCTGTCCTGCACCAAACAGCAAAGTTGTTAACTAGATGGTGAAGACAGTGGCGCGTTTAGCAGCTAAAGAGCCATATTGCTTACCTGGGTGGTTGATGAAGACCGTCTTGGTTTTCCTGGGCTACATGCTAATCAAGCTAAACACTATTCTAGTCAAGAGAGTGGTGGTGATGCAACTGAAGCTGTTTGTTAACTGCCCACAATGACAGAAGGACAGTGACATGTGCACTTTAGCAGTTTAAATCCATGGTTGAAACAATAACAGTTAGCTAGCTAGCTAATAACTGATAACCCCCGAACTGGCTTGAGTGGTAAAATGTCTCGACAGCTATTGGATGGATTACCAGTACATTTTGTGAAGACAGTCATGGCACCCCCGGGATAAGCTGAAGTAGGCTAACTGTGGTGATCCCGTAACGTTTCGTCTACCTCCAGCATCAGGTTAAAAATTTTACTTTGTGCAATACTTTGGTTTATGACCAAATACCTGCAAAATTGACATTCCCGCTAGCCTTTGTGTTTGGAGCTAATTAGCACATTATGTTAAGTATTATACCTGCTTAACTCTAACACATTAGCATTGTCACTTTGAGCGTGTTAAAATGCTGACCTTAGCATTTGCCTCAAAGCACTGCTAGCATGACTGTAAAATGGTAGTCTTGTTCTAAAGTGTCAGTATGCAAGCTGTGTACAATTAGCTTCTTCAACGCTAACTTGTTTTCTGTTGTTTTTTGCGTCACGTTTGAAATGTACTCCTGTCTGACTATGAAATTCAATTACTAACAATGAAGATTCTGAGAAAAGATTTTTCTAAAGGATTAAATGTAAATGTAACTGGACTGTACTTGTATAGCGCCTTTCTAGTCGTCCGACTACTCAAAGCGCTTTTACACTACATATCACATTCACACACATTCATACACTGATGGCAGGAGCTGACTGCCCATCAGGAGAAATTAATCATTCACACACACCGAAGGCACAACTTCGGGAGCAATTTGGAGTTCAGTATCTTGCTCAAGGACACTTCGACACATGGATGGGGAAAGCCGGGATCGAACCGCCGACCTTCCGATTGGTAGATGCCCTGCTCTCTCACCAAGCCACAGCCGATTACTTTCTTGTTTCTTAATTCTTTTCTTTCTTACCCTTCCTGTGGCTGTCCGGTGACGGGCAGAAAGCAGCACTGATGAGAAAACATTCACACACAATATAGTATCGATAAAATGGAACAAAGTCAGATTGAGGCTTCGTGTTTGTTATGTTGGATTCTCTCGCTCTGTGGAATCTGGTTTTTATACTGGACAAGGATGAATAATAGCAGTGAAGGGAGGAAAATAAGCACTGATATCTTTCACTAGGACAGATGATGAATGATGGCAAAAACTGCAGCATCATGCTTCCAGATCTTAACTCTTTGAAGATACCCAGATTCATTGATGAGTGCTAATCCTGAGCAGGTTTCTTAGCTCTGGTAGTTCCATCTGAGAGTTAACGTGTATATTTATCCAGGAAGGGTTGCTCAGCATTCATAACATGAAATCAGCTGCACACATTGGCGACAGGAGCCTGAATACATTTTACAGTTTCGAAGCGCAGAGCAGAGTGAGCAGAGCGTCTGATCCGTCTTAACTCAATAGACAGGAGGTTAATGTAATCACAGCCTCTCTGGACAGAACGCTTCCTGCCAGAGGAAGGCGGGTTATGACTGACGACCCATACACACACATCATCAGATACATACACACCCGCATGTACACTTTTCAAATCATTTACTGACACTGTGACAAGCACACCCCCCCCAACTAATAGGGATGTTAGCTCGTCTTTAGAAGGAGCACAGAGGGAGGAGGAGATAGAAAGTGGCAGATAAGCAAGAGATAATGCCCGAGGGAAGCTCGGAAAATATGAGAAGGTGAGTCCAGATTTAGACTGGGAAGTCTTTCTCTTTACTGCATACTGCTTTAAAATGGATCATAAAGATGGTTTGGCCACCTAACTACAAAATCCATGCACTGTACTTTACATTCCTGCTGATGATTGTCCCAAGCATACTGTAACTTTTTAAGATAGATTTCCTGCCTTTCAGATAGCAGTTTATCCCAGAACGTATAAAAATCGACTTGAAACTTGCTTGAGGTTGGTTATAAAATAACAGAAAATGCATGAAAGTGTGTTATAATTTCCCAGAAGCCAAGATGTTGCCCACAAATTCTTAGTTTTATCTGACAGCCCAAAACCCAAAGATATTTTTACTATCAGACATAACAAAGAAAAGCAGCAATTCCTCACATTTGAGAAGTTGAACATTAGAGAATGTTTGCCACGGTTGCTTAAGAAATTACTAACAAATAATCTATTATTTGTTTTATGACAATCGTTTCAGCTCTACAGAAGACGAATAATAAGAACGTGAATTTTTTGGTTTCTTAAAACGCATCATGATGCATGCAGCTCAGCAGGCAAGTAATTTCTTCAATGGTTAAGCAGCCTTGAATGCAACAACAGGACATTTCTGAAAACAACTCCCTGCTTGTTAAGAAAGATCACTAAATATTCATTCTGATGGACCATAGTAGGGATGCAACTAACAATAATTTTCATTATTACATAATCTGATGATTACTTACTTGATTAACTGATGAATCGTTTGGTCTGAAATGTCAGAAAAAAAACTGAAAAGCGCCCATCTCAATTTCCCAGAGCCCAAGGTGACGTATTCATACTGCTTTTCTTGTCCGAGCAACAGTCCAAAACCCAAAATTATTCAGTTTACTATCATATAAGACAAGGACAAGCAGCTACTCTGGAACCAGCAAATTTATTCCAAAAAATAGCAAACATCTCTGGCTTCCTCCCACCGTCCAAAGACATGCATTAGGTTAATTGGTGACTCTAAATTGTCCCTAGTGGATGAATGTGTGCGTGAATGGTTGTCTGTCTATGTGTCAGCCCTGCGATGAGTTGGCCACTGTCCAGGGTGTACCCCGCCTAAGGCCCGAAGCCACTGGGATAGGCTCCAGTCACCCGCGACCCCCAACGGGAACAAGCGGTAGAAAATGACTGACTGACTGACTGAATAGCAAACATTTCTCTTGATCGACGTAATTTTTTCAGCTCCTGACCATTGTGTAATAAACTGAAACCAATGCAAAACCACCAACAGAATCCGAACAATAAGTCCGGATTCTATTGGTGGTTTTGCATTAGTTTCATTAAGTATCTGCATCAGGTATCTGCTGATTGTTACCAATCATTCAGCAAATACTGTGACAGCTGCTGAGATTTCACTTAGTGGCCTAGACTCTGGTTTGGAAGAAATCCCCTCCTCCTGGAGTTCCCAGACACTCTGTCTCCTCCTTCCACCTGCTTGAATTGTCAGCTACTCTGCGATTGAGGATAATGAGAAAAAAGAAAACCGTATTGCAGCACATTTAGCTATAGAGACTGAGAGTCGAGCTCTTAACCATTAAGCAGTGACATTAATACTGTATTTATCATAAACTGGCTTCCTCCTCCCTGTTGGGAAAAATGGGACATTGCTGTGTGTGTCCACTGCAGAAGGGGGAGGAGGGGGATGGGCAGGACAGGTCCTGTCCAGGACATTTCGTTCTCCCACTCAACAACTACAGCTTGCTGCCATTAACGTGAGCAGCGGCTCTACTCTGAGCTCCTCCCGAGTGACCGAGCTCTTCAACCCATCTCTAAGAGAGCGCCCAGCCACCCTGCGGAGGAAACCCATTTCGGCCGCCTGTACCTGGGATCTTGTCCTTTCGGTAATGACCCAAAGCTCATGACCATAGGCGAGAGTAGGAACGTAGATCGACTGGTAAATAGAGAGCTTCGCCTTGCAGCTCAGCTCCTTCTTCACCACGACAGACCGGTACATCGACCACATCACTGCAGAGGATGCACCGCCTGTCGATCTCCCGCTCCATCCTTCCCTCACTCGTGAACAAGACCCCAAGATACTTAAACTCCTCCACTTGAGGCAGGAGCTCTCCACCAACCTGAAGGGGATAAGCCACCCTTTTCCGGCTGAGAACCATGGCCTCGGACTTGGAGGTGCTAATTTACATTCACACTTTAGGAAATGTGGGGTACAATTAGGAAATATAACACCGGAAGTATTTATGTCAAATACCAAATGTCAAGTACCTGTCAAATTAAAGGCCTCTGCTGAATCAACATGGGTTTTCACAGGAAGTTTTTATTATTTAGCGTAACAACATACACACTACTACAGTGGCACAAGAGGAAAAGTCAGGCGATTTCTAAGGTCATTAGTGTTCATCCATGTCTGTGCAAAATGTCATGGCACTGCATCTGATAGTTGTTGAGATATTTCATCCGGGACAAAACTGGTGGACTGACCTACAGACAGACTGACATTGCCAACCGTAGAGCCACGCTGCTAGCACGGTTAAAAACCACAAAGATTAGCGAGAGACTAGACAAGCTAGAGACAAGAGGAACTCCTAACATAACATTCATGCTACTTATTTTTACTGTATAAGTGAGGAACAAAAAATAAGCACAGTGCAAATGTAGAGAAGAGGCAGTGATGAAAGGCAGCGTGCAGTAGAGAAAGCGTTAAAACATTTGCATAAACATGCGTGGTAGAAACAAGACAAGCTGAGTCATTAAAAGGTCGAAAACAGGAAGATTAAAGAGCAGGAGCGTGAGGAGTTGAAGATAAGGACAGAGAGACTGAGAAAGGAGGTCAGACATGATAACACAGCTGTGTGCGTTTTTAGAAGTTGCCACCAAATCATACATAACCCCCCCATATATAATGTATTTGGACATTTTAGATCACTATGTGAACAGATGGGGGGGCTTTGCACAGATTATACTAAAGGTAAACTCAATCAGAATGAGTATATAGGACAGAAATCTGGTGTATGTGTACATATGTTTGTATCTATGTGTGTACTATGTAAGTGGGTGTATGTATATGTATTCATATATGCATGCAGGTGTTTATACTGTATATGCTTGTGTGGGTATGTCTTATTTTCCCTTTTTGTCTTTACATTTAGTTTCTATTATTTCATAATATTTGTTTATACAACAAAAATCAGGCAAATATAAATGATAAAACTTTATATCAGGACTTTGGGCTGCATAGGGGTAAATTGGACGTATGCACACAATATTAGTTTTGGTTCTAAACTATTTAAGCAATTTAAGACAAACTGACTGAATTTACACCAGTATCTTCTCACAGGAAGCCCGTCGCTCACGAATCATCCAACAGTTGTTAAGATATTTCAGTCTGGACCAAAGTGCTGCTCCGACCCTTGCATTCGGCTTAAAACAAATACAAGCATCGTATGCTCATAGAGTATATAATTATATACTAATTATTCATTTTATATACAAGCTCAGGTGTTTTTAAAGCTTTTTAAAGGCAGAACAGGTTTCATGTTGACAAAATACTGCAGAATTCCCACAGAAGTACACAAGTTCACACCAACACCACACACACACATTAGCAGACACCAACTTCCTTCACTACTTGTTGCACAAGCGGTTGTCATGACTTGATTCTTGATAACGTTTTAGTGCTGTTGGCAATCTACCAGGAGGCAGAGGACCGGTAGGCAAGAAGAAACTGACAATGGAACAAAGGGATATGGAGAGTGCGCCAAGCTTCACACTGAGATTTATGAATTTTCATATTCACAGTCATCATATACTTTTTCATAAAAGGTTTTAAACGATGAGGAAACAAATTGTGGGCCATAAAATGTTAAGAAAATAGAGAGAATAAAGTCATTAGATTGAAGCATTATCTGAAAAGCTACTGCCTGTACTGTAATATCAGCATCAATAACGATCACTGCTATAAAAGTGGATCTGGAGCTTTGGAAACTTATGAAAATAAATGGCTTATTTTCTTTTTCATTCCTTCTATATAAAACACAGGCATGGACTCTCTGCTGCTCCGCCCCCCCCCCCCCCACACACACACACACACACAAGCAATGGACGTGCTCTTGGTTTTTCTCTCTATCTCACGCACGCAGCACTAGACCCAACCTGTGCTCCATGGAATCTTCCATGAATTGCACTCTCCGACCACCTCGCCACCCAGAGACCCTGCTGATACAGCAAATACCAGCCCAGTGCGGCGCACACACACACACAAGCAAACACACACACACACACACAGCTTTGATGAGACAAACACTACCCGTCTCTGCACAGGCAGGATGATGCACTTCATGAATCCACGCAGACTCCATTCACATGGTTTAGAGTTTTAGTCTGGCACTCTCTACAAGATTGGATCCATTCATCTGAAGCTGCATTCACAGAGAAAGCAATCTAATTTGTACAAGGATAGTCCCTGACATTTCCGTATAAGTAATTGTATGTGCTGGTACTTTGTATTATGGATTTATGAAACACAGTAATGTGACAGAAACCGTAATCGTCCTACTGCCAGTTTATGAAAACTTCCCGTGCTAAACACAGATTTTTTTTGCAGTTACAGCAGTCTGTTCATCAATAAAAAGTAGCACTGCTACTGTGAGCAGTACCACTGAGGGCGTCTGTGTGGCAGGAAGTCCTGTCGCCTACCATCCTGCTGAGGGCTTACTAATGGATGAAGGACAAAACAACAAAGACAACAGTCACAGAAGAATGGGAGGGAGAAAAAAAGAAGCGTACAGAAAGACGCAGAGCAGATGTGATTTAGCCACAATTTGAAATTCAACTCACAGAAAGCTTTCATCTTGCCACTTAGGAGCGGAGGGTGACCACGGATATAATCAAACTGCTTTTTAGCCAATCAGGATATAAGAAACCGACATAGAAGAAGGAGAAGAAAAACATCTTTGTCATGCCATAGCAGTAATCTGAAACTGAAAAGGTTCATTAAAGGCTAGTAAATGCACAACAAGCTATCCAAATCTGCATGCATGGTGCATGCATGCAAACATCAGGTCACACCAACGCAGACTAGAAATTCTGTCTGTATTTTAAAAATGATGAGACAAAAGCCAGAAAAGTTACAGATGTTTAAGTGGTAAGAAAAAGGTCAGAGGTAGCAGACTAGGGCTGCAACAAGGACTCGATAAAATTCGATTCTAAAAGGGTTGGCAACAAATTTCATTATGGATTCGTTGTGTCTCGCGATTATTACACCACTCAATAAGACGCCGAGATGTTTGAGTATAAAAAAGCAGCGCAAAGACGAGCAGAGCAACAATAAAAAATAAGAATTGAACTCATGAGGGATGGTGTTTGAAAAACGACTGGAGAACATAAAGCAATAGGCCAACATGGATGTCGCTAAAAAAAGATTAATGTGGTAGCTTCTTGCAATAAAAAACGTTAAAAGTCTCAGATTTTGTAGAACGTAGAACATAGCTTCTAAAATATCAAAAATGTGTTTTTGAAAAAAACGTAGTTCTTCAAAGTTAGAGGCTTGTCATGAGCAGTACTACTCACTTCTATAGCGTCTCGGTCCTATGGCATCATTTGTAGTCTTTAAGCACATTGGTTTAGGCTGTGTTACAAACTGCAGGTCTGGGGTTTGAAAGACGTGGGCATTTACCTGGCTAAGTCTAACGGAAGATACCACAAAGTTGCATTATGGGAAATATAGATTTGTGTTTTTTGTGCTTTTATCTTTATACTTCTGCTGCACTGAAGAAGAATTAAAGGATGGGATGTTTTCAAGTCGATCTACGTTCCTACTCTCACCTATGGTCATGAGCTTTGGGTCATGACCGAAAGGACAAGATCCCGGATACAGGCGGCCGAAATGGGTTTCCTCCGCAGGGTGGCTGGGCGCTCTCTTAGAGATGGGTTGAAGAGCTCGGTCACTCGGGAGGAGCTCAGAGTAGAGCCGCTGCTCCTCCACATTGAGAGGAGTAAGCTGAGGTGGCTCGGGCATCTGTTCCGGATGCCTCCTGGACGCCTCCGTGGGGAGGTGTTCCGCGCATGTCAACCGGGAGGAGGCCCCGGGGAAGACCTAGGACACGCTGGAGGGACTATGTCTCTCGACTGGCCTGGGAATGCCTCGGTATTCCCCCGGAAGAGCTGGAGGAAGTGTCTGGGGAGAGGGAAGTCTGGGTGTCTCTGCTCAGACTGCTGCCCCCGCGACCCGGCCCCGGATAAGTGGAAGAAGATGGATAGATGGATGTTTTCAAGTCCATCTTCCATCGAAGTGTAGGGTTACAAATAATGATTATTTTCTATATATAATCAATCAACTGTTTAATCTACAAGGCGGCTGTGGCTTGGTGGCAGAGCGGTCGTCCACCAATCGAAAGGTCGGCGGTTTCATCCCGACTTCCCCCTGCCATGTGTTGAAGTAACCTTGAGCAAAATACTGAACCCCGAATTGCTCCCGAAGCTGCGCCTTTGGTATGCGGTTCGATAAAAGCGTCTGCTAAATGACTAAATGTAAATGTAATCTATAAAATGTGAGAAAATAGAGACCTTTGTAGCTGATGGTTGGCCAGTCACTGTGACGTCTCCGTTAAGTGGGTGAAAAGAAATGAAGTGAATGGGGGTTGCTAACGGCTCCAGGCAGGCTATTGATGACTTGTATGAACACAAAAAGTGAGAGATGCTGCTTTAGACACATTATGCAGCCAAGGTTGAGCACTGAAGGCACAAAGCATTAACTTTAAACAGAGACAGCCTATTATATCGAGCTCTCTGTGTGGGTGTTTGTGTGTGTGTGTATGGTCCTCTGTGTGCGTGTGCAAGGCCAAACCTGATGTGTGTGTGTGTGTGTGACAGAAAGAGATGGTCCTGATCCTACAATCTGATGACTCACCCGCCGATGTGCGTCAATGCCCGTATTTCAACCATGCACACATTCGTGAAGGCTGAACGCTGTCGTTCACACCAGCAGCCTCCTTTTCCTGGACTCGTTTACGTGAAGGAGCCCTGGTGGCATGTCCATTTGCATGTACAGTTCAAGATAACTGGGACCCGGCTCTTTTCTGAATCTAAATCAAACGGTGATTCCCTATGTGTTACTGGAGCTGCATCATCAACTCTCTCCCACTGAAAGGAACTACCTGCTCATAAAGTCGCCCCCGAGGGCACCAGATTACGTCCCGCATTAGTCGTGTGATCCTTAGGCCTGTTTAGATCAGATCATGGCAACACGCTCACGATGGCAATGCTAACACGCGAATGCTAAGCAGGTATAATGTTTACTACGTTCATTACATTTCGAACATTACATTTCCCCCCACGTTTGAACAAAGGGACAGCCCTATTGCATGCACAATAAATAACTAAGACGGTTTTTATTTTCTTTAAATGTTGCTTATTTTGGCATATAATGTTATTAAAAAAAGAAACATTAGATTTTTAATTAAGCTTTCCAGGGCTTTAAAGTGCCCTAAATACTGTAGGTCTATGGATGAGGATGATCCATTTCATAATTAAAGAGGTAGTTCATTTGAACAGATGATCTATTCAACTTCTTGCAAGCATGGCCTTTGATCAAACTATTTTTTTACATCATCTTTTGTTACTGACCTTTGAGTTCATGGAAATTAAACTCTTTACAGCCAACTTGAAACAAAGCAAAATAATGGATGTTGCACACAAAGAGCCAAGCACTTCAGAACACCTGTGCAGAGCTCTTTGAGCTTCAACCAACTTTCTGTAAAAAAAAAAAAAAAAAAAAAAAAATCTATGTAGCTGTTAATTAGAATGTCCTTTCTATACCCGGTTTGTATGGTGGAGTAATTAAAAATACACAGTCTGAGACACTCACTGTACTCTGCTATTAAGTCTTGCCAGTTGTTGATCAGTTTCTTACACCTGTCCTCGATGACAATGGCAGTAAAGTCCATGCTATTCTTCTACCTGGTTCATCAAACGGCATGTCACTTTGGATTCCAACAGCAGCACTGTGAGATGTAACAAGCATGAAACTAGCTGCTCTGCTGTCTTTGCTGTAGTTCGAGGAGGTCAGTGTGATACACCAAGCTCACGTCTCCCTACAGTTACCCAATACTCCCTTCTCTGCATAGATCCACTTAGACTTCTGCTACAAATCTCGAAATATGCGCTCGAATGTGGGCTCTGTGTAGTCATGTATTGATCTGCTCGAATTCAAAATTAGTGAGTGGATGCAACAGGCCATGCCTTGTACTCAAGCGGGGATGAACAGAACAATGTTAATACTACATTGTATTTTTAAAAACATAGCTGAAATAAGAGTGACAGAGCAAAAGCACAAAGTTGAGGCAAAGAAAAGGAATAAGACACAGAGAGAAGAGATGACAGAGAGAGAGAGAGAGCGATATGATCCCTGCATTCAATGGTGCGCTTGTTACAGCAGCATCAACAACAGAGCTTTCCATCAGGCGCTGGACACAGCTGACTAGTCAAAAAGAACAATGGCTCCTCTCTTGTCCTCAGTATTGTGTTGGCCAAAAATGCGACAAGATACTAACTTCCTAACTGGACCTTGAATGGGCAGATAAGCACTATTTACATTTATTAGGCAAAGTACCGAGGAGTTCAAACACAGATTTGTACCACTTTCAAACTCACGACCAAAAATAACTGATAAACTCAGATTGTCCACGTGTCACTTTAACCTTTTACTTTCAAAATGCACTTTACTGAATTTCACAACGTCCAAAAAACCCTCCCATTTACATATTCCTACAGTTGTGAAATCATTGCCTTTTCCCTATATGGACTCTGGGCCAGTGTGACCTGTGACCATCCTCACTGTGCTGATGGACTAAATAAGTAAAGGGACCAACATGCAACCAGCATTTCAAACAGTTTCCAACCGATTCCTCAAACAATTCAGAAACTAGAATTAACGCCCTGCGTTTTGTATGCCTCCGCCAGCCAGTCAAGTTGCAATTTACATCTATGTCTGTCCAGACTCATAGTACATGTAGTGAATGCTTGGAAGGAATTGAATTAAAAATTTTTTTTAGTTTTAGCTAAATGGAAGCTAACGCTATATTGATGCTACATTTGTCTGATTCCAGTGAATATACATTTTTGAACTGATTAATGAAGGACTATCATAGATCTATTGGCTGAGCAGGTACATGATTACTATGTAAAGATGGATTCTTCTGAGTAAAGCTACACAAAATGTGATGCTTGTGTTTTCTCCTGGCCTCTCCATGAGCTGTAGGTGACCGTGAGTCCTCACTCACAGGGTCACGATAAGCAATGCATTGCTCGCGGTCATGTGATTCCGCTCAAAATTCAGAATGAAAGGCAGAAGGGACGAGATGGAGGAAAACCCACGTGGTGTTAGTTATTGTTTACTCATTGCGTCGTCCCAGTCAACATGTGTGTGAAATCTGCAATACCCCAATACATTCTTAAAATTATGGCTAAAAACCTAGTTTGAGGTCACTGTGACCTTTGAGTCAGAAGTGTCACCAATTCAGTTCCCCACCAACTGTGAAATATGGTCACAATGTCCCCTTCTGTTCCTAAGCAATGGTGTTGAATACTGGCCAAAAAAAGTTTGTTTTTCCAGGACATTATGATGTCACAGCGAAGTAGACCTCATAAAAATATCAGTTCATCTTTGTATCCCATTAAACATAAGTGTGAAATTGTGTCCTAATTACCGCATCAATTCTTGAATTCTGGCCAAAAACGTGTTTTGTGAGGTCACAGTGACCTTTGACAACCAAATTCAAGTCAGTTTGTCATTGTCATCAGTTTGTGCAAAATTTGAAGAAATTCCCTCAAGGCGAGAATGAGATATCGTGTTGATGAGAATGGGACGGACGCACATCGATCCGACTAAATATCACAGACACAACTGTGACACACAGTGTTACACAATGTACACTGTTAAAAACAAGACACTCTCTGGTCTCTTTTTCCTACTGGCAGTATAGCAGCTTAAGTTGCAAAGCCCTGATTAGAATGTGAGCACTTTTAACATTTTTACCCCCATAACCCTGCAATCAAGTTCAAATCTGTCTCAAACTGACAGGGAACTCAAAAATGTGATTAGTGCGTTTCTTTAAATGTTTGAAACAGTCTGGGTTGGGACACATTTTCTGAACGTAACGTAGACAAGAATCATTTTTCATTAATTAGTGTGAGGGATTCAGCACAATCACGCAGAAAGATTTATTCTTGGTCATGCACATGACAGGAATGTAGGTTTTCTAATGGGGTTTCACAACGAAAGATCATTACTTAAAGCTGTGCATCCCATTATCCAAATGAATTATATGTCCAACTAGAGCTGAAATAAATGTCCACATTTATATTATTTTATTTCATGTTTGTGTTGACAGCGGATTTACTCTGCCTAAATTCATACAGATTTTCACTGTTACTCTTACCGGAGAGACTGTTCTCTCACTGCATAATCAGGGCAAATGCTGGAACAGAAGAAAAAAATAAAGAAACTCTTCAGGCTGCAACATCATATATCACCAATACACACGGATGGTACAAAACAAAACAAAATGGTAATGAGTAGATGAGGAATCTGACTACAGAATCAGAGGTTGTGTAAACAGAAACTCTGATTTCGCCGTATCAGCTGGTCTCTTTTGGGCGTGCAAACGCAGGGAACAGCCACAACGGTGAATGTTGTTTCGTGCAAACACGGAGAGAGGCATCGCAAGAGAAGCCAACAATGTCACTGAGGCGGTATGTTGAGGGGCACAAATGCACAAAGTGCCTGCTGAAGAATATTTTCGTAGCAAAGCGAGTATTTATGTACTTGCAGAGTTCGGGGATTATCACTTTACGATACGGGTTCAGCAAAGCACGACCTTGTTTGGCGATGTCCCTTCACACACGTTTCGCAAAGTATAACCTTGAGTGATGTGGAGATAAACACCGAAATGCCTGCAGAAGCCATTCTAGTCCCCTTTCAGTGAATGAGTGGAATTTGCCCATTAGGCAAACAGCAGGAAACAAACACGTCGTACACACACACACACACTTATTTGATTTTGCACATGCGTACAGTTTATAGAGGCGAATGAATGCAGATGGGCCACAACAGCATAACTCACTCCCTAATATCCGGTTTTTTCTTCCTGCCCCATCTACGGATTTTCTCTCCAAACTGCCATTCACATTGGTTCCCTTTTCGTTCCCCTCTGACCAAAGGTAACAAAATCCACCTACAAGCACCTCTAAAGCTCACTAAACTTTTTTTACACCAAAATTAGCGCAGGTTTTTCAAACCTGCCAAAAATAGGCGATTGACTCCTTTCCCGTTGCATGTAGATGAGTTGGCCTTTTCTGTTTCGTTCTGATGTGTCCCGTTTGACGTCCCGAACGCGCCAGAAAACATGGTTGGTAAACAGTGGAAAGCAGCATGGAGGCTGGTGGCAATGTTACGGTGGTTGCTGTGTGCAACCCATAGAGTGTATAAAAAATAAGGTGCAGCTGCAGTGTTTCTGGTTTAACAGCACTGTGCTGGGCAGGTGATCACAGCGCGGATATAAAGTCACACAGCTGGCGGACTGGTAGTCTTTCAAATACTAGCCTATATAACATTGGTTTTTGGAACTACAATTCAAATCTCGTTATACAATCCTGCAAAATGATGAATAAATCTACCTACTATATATTACCCCCCGCCCCCCAAAAAAAGGTCACACTTAAAATGTATTATTGGGTGCACCTAAATTACGTGCTAATGCACCTAAATGAAAAAGTTAGGCGCACCAGTGCCACCAATGTAAAATGTCCGTTGCTCAGTATCACTGCTTTATTGTCTACAGCCAGCGCTCACAGGGGACTATTACAGCAGATCATATTGCACAACATGCAAGGCCTTCACCTCAAGCTCCATGTCCCGACTTCACGGCTGTAAAAGGCACGGCCGTAAAAAACCACACTGAGCCTTTAAAGTGGCATAACAGCACATTTAACAGCACAGTGGACATTCTGAAAACAAGCATTTATGATAGAATAGACAAATATGAGGCCGGTGCTGTGCAGATTGTTTGCCTTTGGCCTTGTAACGATGCCAAGCCCTCACCTGATTTGCAGTCTCATGTAGACTAGATGCAATATGTAGAAAATGAGCATCCCGAAGTCGGATACATTTACGCACATTACTCCTTACAAAACGCATAACTCCCCTCTTAACTTGTCAAGATGAAATGCCAGCACTACACCAAATGCCATAACGAATCATGTAGTGGTGCAAGATGTTATTCAAACTCAGCTGCTCTTTCAGTTCAGTGGGTGAGGAAAAGACAATGATGTACCGACATGGCTGAAAAAGCGTCTCTGAGCAGCTGTTTATTTGGAGTGACAGCATACAACATTTATAATAAAATGTACAGCTAGACCCATAAATTGGCCAGGCTGATGTCAGATATATTGGTATCAGTCTATATGTCGGCCAAAAATGTGTAACATGAAATATCTGTATTACATTGTATATATTATTAATACCATATTTGACAAGAAATGTAAAACTCGGTGTGATGTAATTTAGAAACCACCCACCAGAGAACACTGACAGGATGATATTTACACTGTAAAATGTCTGCCTCAGTATGTATTTTGGTCATAATTCTTAAATAAAGTACAATGAGAGCCAAAATCAAGCAAACTGCAGCACATATTATGGCCTAAGCCATACAGTATGTCTCTACAATCTCCCAGAATTCTCTGTATCAACTCTCTGCAAAACGAAAGGGTACCTGCCGCTCAAGATTAGCTGTGATTGGCTGGTTGGATTAAGGCCACGATCAGGCCGACTGCAGAAGGGCAGTCCAGATGTTGAATATTTCATGTGAAGCTAATAACCATATTACTATCTTCACTCTCTTGCTGCTGCTGTCTTGCATTCAAAAAAACGCACGGAATTATTTCCTGGGTGTATATGTGTATGTAGTTATATGTAAATACCTATATCTATTTTATGTATGTAGCATGAGAGGACGACTAACTTAATTTTCGTTGTACAACCTTGTGTTGATAATAGATAAACAAATCACCTTTGTAAGCAGGTTTGTAGTGTAGAGCATGTAGTTTGTTGTTCACACAGGAAAAGGGAACATTTAGTATGCAGACTAAAACACTTGATTTTTTAGGGGATGCTGAAGTACATTCTTCTTCCAAATTGGGGAGCTGCCCCCCTAGCTGTGAGTATAACTAAATGTGGAAGGTGGTGAAACAGCTCCAGGAACACCACCAACAACAACAAAAAAGAACTACCACATTTTTGGAAAACTTTTAATCGGCAAGCACACTGCAAAGTTGCAGTGTGCTTGACGTCCGACCTGGATTTCTCCACGTGTGATTTTCAAATGCTAGCGCAAATTGGTTTGGAAGCTTTTTGATCTTCGTGTCAAGTGGACTACCACCAAATGCAACGCTTATGGCTGTTATTGTAAATGGTTGAAAAATCACTTCTGTTGCCAAACTCCACTTAAGCGGAGCACGTTTATTCCTGTGACTTAGAAGAATACTGCACTGAAAAAACTATTTTAGGGCTCATTTGTCGGAGTACACACGCAGGTCTGCTGGAATAATATATCCACTGCCTGAAATGGAAACATCGGTTCAACCTTTGATTTTTACTCGGCTTGTATAAGAGGCCTGCCTCTTCACCTGTAGTGACAGAGAGTCCGGTCAGCCCCCGAACAAGCTAAAACATGCAGTCATTTACAGCCGGCCACATCCTGACTGAAACTGCCATGACACCCATTCACTACCCTTCTTGGGAAATCTGGGACTTTTTTTTTTTTTTTTTTTTTAAAACACACAGGCAAGTTTGTGTAACTATCCTCATGAGGACAGTCATTGACATAATGCCTTCCCTAGCACCTTACCCTAACATCACGACTAAATGCCTAGCCCTAACCTGACTGTAACGTGTACCCTAAAACCAAGTCTTAACCCTCAAAAACCAGTCTCTACCCGTGGGGTCCTCCGTTTTTGTCCCCTACAGGGACACAAGTCCCCATGGGTCCTTGTGCATTCACGTTAAAGTCCCCACCAGGATACAAGAACAGGGAACACAAACTCCCTCAGAAACATCTCTTGCCCACCACACCATGCTGATGCTTATTCTTTCAACCAACTGGCTCAAAAACAAGGGCTTCCCCTCCACCTCTGCTCTCCTGTGTGATTTATGCACACACACACACACACACACTATAATGACCTGCTGATGGAAACTGGCAACATCCTACAGCTCTGAAGCGCCCACAGAAGCTCATCTACCAGCACTTCATTAACTCAGAATGAGGGGTTTGTGTTGAGAGAAAACCTTTTCAAGTCTCAGAATGAAAGCTTCTGTCTTTCTCACACTCACACACAGGTTTGTGGCACTATCTTCATGGGGACCAGTCATTAACATAATGCATTCCCTAGCCCCTTACCCTAAACCTAACCAATACAACTAAGTGCCTAAATCCAACCCTTACCCTTACCCTAAAACCAAGTCTTAACCCTCAAAAAGTCCTTTAGACTTGAGGGGTCCAGCATTGTTGGCGCCACAAAACTGCCGGGACCCCACAAGTATGGTGGGCTACTGCTTTTTGGACCCCACGAACATAGTAAAACAAGCCCACCCCCACATCCTCTTTCTTTCTTTTGTTGGCTGGTGTTTCCCTTGCTCGCTGTTTTTTTCCCGCCACCTCCAAAGGAAGTGACTGCGCCAGGAAAACCCCGTCCGTGATGGAAAGGGGTTAGGGGTGTGGAATTCACTGGACTTGAACCCTACTAATGCGCTGGACAGAGAAAGCAAGTGACAACCCCGACAGCAACGCCGTGTTCCACTTTTACCACAAAACAAACAGATGTGTTATATTAGCCACATTCTTGACTTAACGTAACTCACCCTACAACTTCACGGCTAGCTTATGAAATAAAATGAACTTCGCTAAACTGCGGCTTTCACGGCATAAACACCGTCCGTGCGTTTGTGATTGTTTGAGTGCATCACTCACCTTGTTTCCTCCAACTTCACGAGAGAAGGATGTTCTCGAGCCGGAGAAAACGCGTCCAACAAACTACAAATGAAAGTCTGCGAGGAGTTTAGTCGAGTACGTTTTGTTTGGTACTCCACTGCACAGAACATGCCAGGGACAAGGTTTAGTTTGTAAGCGTCGAGGCAGCGTAAATACTTGCTCTTTTTTCCTCTCTCTCTCTGTGTGTTTCTGAGTGGGCGTGACTGCTTCAGCAGTGACGACACCTGTGAGCTCTTTACCGTAACGGACGCCACAGTGCGACCCCAAAAACACGCAGTGTACCGTAAATAATAACCGCAACCACTGCCATTATCGCCTCACTGTTGAGGATAGTCTAAATGCTGGCAGTTGGATTAGTTTTTTGGAAGGGATTTTTATGGAAGCTCAGTTCTGCCAGGAACTGTTAGCAATAAAAATAAAGATTCTCATGGTTAATTCAGCCCATTTTTTGCCTTTCATGTATTAACATTAAATTCGAGTCACAGCAAAGCATCTCTTTTTGGTGACAAATCTTTAAAAAACAAACAAACCCTGAAGGTTGTTTAACAATGCCCACTGCTGTTATTGCTTGTTATATTCTTCCTAATCCAAACAATGATGGTTATCAGAAATTTCACATCTATAGATTATTTGTATGATGTTGCATTGTATTATTCACTCTAATGGAAATACATGAGAGGAACAACCTGGGGCTAGGTCAAAATTAGACAGATAAACTACATTGGAAAAAAACTGTAAACAGAGAATAAAGATAGGTCGATAATCTTTGTGTACTGAATAAATTACAATGATGGTGCTGGTAATATAATAGAGCTATAGTAGAAGTAGTAGTAGTAGTAGTTTTTATTCAGTCATCACACACAATACAATAAGTATAAACAATATATAGAATACACAATATAATATAAAATACGTATAAACAGTAGAATCTCAACAGTCTATGTATTAAGTAATGACTGAAAAGGAACAGGCAGAAGCAAACAGCTTATTATCCATTTAGACACTTACATACAGTACAGTAGGAAGCGCACAGGTGAAAATGATAAAACTGGATTCCAATTAGCTGCGTCAGTTTCAGGGTCCTGGTGTTGTGCACGCTGGCTCGCTGTCATGGCGATCAGTAACTCTTGACTGGAACAGAGCCATCGTCAATGTTATTAGTAACGCCTGTGCTTTCCCTGTGACAAGTCCAAATGTCTGCTGTGACAAAGGCCCAATATGAGACAAAAGTCGAAATTTTGACTTCCCGTCTCATCATTTTGACTTGCTATGAGTTTTAGTTTTGTCATTCCTGACATCTCATCTTTCTTGGGGCTTCCATTTCTTTTGGGAAATGAATAAAATAAAACAAATAAATAATAATGGGATTAATATATGAAGTAATAATAGTATTATAACATCACTATGTTTCTCTGATATACCTATGGGAAAAACTAGTGTTGAGTCTTTTCATTTGAGTTTGCACACACACACAGACACAGAGTCACTTTAAGATATCTTAGAAACACTTTGTGCCTTTGTAGCTTCACATGAAGCACACTGCACAATCATGTCCTGAGAATGGGCTATGAGAAATAACCTGGAAAACTAACGGATTGAACTGGAAAAGCACCTCCTCACATACAGCAGAGGGAGACATGACTGCATTTTTATTTAAAGCTTAACTGGGAACTGGATTTCTGCTCGCTAATTACTGCATGTTTACATGATTCCTCTGAACGGCTGTGTGTAATGTGTTGCTGATGAAACAAACTGCCCAGCTCCAGTACTGCAGCTGTGTAATAACTAGAATTCCTTCTTTTTTTTATCACCACCACAGACTACTGATCCCTTTGGTACGACCCATGAGGGGAAAACAAACAGAGCAGAGCATGGAACCTGGCGTTGCCTTTGGAATGAGAAGGGTGAACCTGTCATGGTTTTAGGTTTGTGTTTAGAAATGTCCTGTTTTATTTTGAAATATTCTTCCTGGTGTGTCTCAGGTCAGTTGTGCTTCCTCCCTTTGATTGTGTTCGCCCTTCGCCTCGTTGTCTCCCTGTACCTCTGTGTATTGAAGTCTGTGTCTGCGTTTGGGTCCTCAACCTGTTACCCAGGCTTGACTGTGACAGTAAAATGACCGCCTCCTTTATGACCTTCAGATACACAGTTTAGGCACAAAAAACCCCCACAAGAGACTTATTCATCATAGCAATACTGCCCCAAAGGAGGATCATATTAGGCTGAATTCCAAAAAGCAACATGTGAAAACTAAGCGGGCTCCGAAGAGATAGTTTTATCTGTGCCCACATTGTCAGGGAAAAAAAGTTAAAATATACTGTTAATGAAACAGTGGAGGAACACGGCACTGACAAAGAGGAGTCAAACTCACAAGATGAAACCAACCTAAAGAGTTCATGTTTGTGCAGTTGTTTCCATCTCAACATGGCCACTATGTAACCACTGCTAACTGGTAAGACGATGGACACTTTCTGCATGGTGATAAAGCAATTTAAACATCAGAAAAGCAGCTTACTGCCATTTTCTCACAACAACCACATATATGAGACTAATTACTTTTTATGCGACCATTTCATGTAAATGAACACCTAGCAATTAGAGGTGTTAGCGACTTGGCTCTCGCGTCGGCAACGTCAGTCTGTTGGATGGTCGGTCCACCACTTTGGTGCAGACTGAAATATCCCAACAACTATTAGCTGGATTACCATGAAATGTGTCACAGACATTTATATTCCTGCAAGATAAATTGTAATCAATTTGGGGAACCCTCAACCTTTTATCTAGCACCACCACCAGCTGGTCAAAATTTGAATTTGTCTGATACTTTGGTTTATAACCAAATGCCACCAAAACTAATAACATTTCCAGCTGTTCTTTGTGTTTGCTGCAAAATAGCAAATGTTAGCACGCTAATACGATCAACTAAGATGGCAAACGTGATCAACATTATACAAGCTAAACATCAGCATGTTAGTGTGTCATTGTGAGCAGGTTAGCATGCCACAACATTAGCATTTGGCTCAAAGCACTGCTGTGCTTACGTACGGCCTCACAGAGTCGTTAGAATATCTGTAGACTCTTGGTCTTGTTTCCTTAAATATGGACCACAAAAAAAAAGAAATCCAATCCATTCTGTAAAAGGGCTTTATTGACAGTGATCCCATGACTTCTTTGCATTTTTATTTGTACCCCTTTTTTTTTTTTTAAAAAGACGTTGCGTTCAATATTTGTGCCAATCAGGAAGATTGACACCTGCCTTCCTTCTTTGTCAATGTGTCCAACATGCCTGTAGCAAAGTAGTCGGAGACCATTAAGTAGTCACATGGCTCACTGCAGATACATTTTCCCAGTCATTTGGTAGTAAATGTCACTGGCTGAGAGGATACAATGTGTAAAATAAAATGATTATCTGATCACCTTCTTCTAACCGGCTTGTCCTGCGCCAAACATTGAGCCAAAGAGAGAACTTTAGTCGCCCCACCGGACGTGTTCTTCTGACACAAAGCTCTGCTTCATCAATTCCATGGTGAGTGTGCATTGATGATGGTCTCGGGCCCTTTTCAATACCAAGAACATTTTGCCTACGACTGTTGATTGATTGTTGATGATGATTTTTCTTGGCCTTCTAAAACCAGATTAGTACATAAAAAATTTAAATCGAGTCTAAAAACAGATCATGTAAAGGGAAAGTCTTTAACAGCTATCTTCAACGTGTAACGGGAGCTTGTTAGGAAACAAACAGCGCCCTAATGTACAGGTTAGATATGGGCCTTTTCCCAAAGTATGATTGGACATTTTCATTTTGTGGTCAGATTTACAACAAAGTAGAGACCTTAATTTAATTTCTGTTTTTTCGATCACCGATTTTAGAAGTAAATTTGCCTCTTTGGGGGTTATCCAATATTTCAAACTGTGTCTTTTGTCTCTCCAGGGCAGCTCAAGATGGGAAGTTGACTGCTGCAGGACCGTTTACGATGGGTAAAGGTTCGAACCCCATAGGAGAAACGAGTCCTTCTGAATATATCCTCCAGCCACACACTCCTCTTCCTGCCGCCAACGAGAGCATCAGCTAAATAAACTACAAAATGTACAGTGTTGAGAACACACAGACAGGTCGTGCACAGGAACAGCAACCTGCTGTTGAATTATAACACAAAAACCTGCTTCTTTTCTCTTTTTACCCAATTATTGAAACCATATCATGTGCACAAAAGCCTTCATGGTCCTGGACCAAGCAAAGCAGCTTTACATGCAGTCAATAATAAAACATAAAGGAGGCTTGTTGAGAATATCGACCAATTTTCTTCAGTTCCCCACAAGTGCTTTGGTTCTTGAGACGCATTGTTTCGGCAGGATGCTAACGCTGCTATTGCGCCTGTGTGGCACCAGATATTTTAGGCGGTAAGGACACAATGGAAGCCTTTTACAATGTATTTAAAGGGGCCCACTACCAGTTTTAAACAACAAAAGGTTCAGTTTACTCATCGGGGGGATTCAGCCTGTGAAAACAGTTTTAAAATGTCTTCTGTGACTCTGGAGGAGCTTTCCAAAGTATGAGAAAATAACCCTGATGATGATCATTTTTTAAGTGAAAGCCCAGACACTGGGAGTCTGAAAGGCATAGGCTGTGTTCGAAATCGCATACTAACGTACTGCCTACTACATACGCAATCAGCGTGTACTGCATACTGCCAATAAATGAACGATTAAGTATGCCAATGCAAGCAGACTGCCTACACTCAAGTATACTCATCACATGACCGCCATTGCGCAGTCTGAAGAGATGCAATGCATTTTGGAGAGGCTGCGTATGTAAGCTTACGGCGCATCCTCAGGAGTTCTTCTAATCTAGTTTGCATCCGGACATTTCTCATGTACACAAAATCCAAAGACTATGCAGCTGGAACGCACTACATACTCGATTTGACATCTTAGTAGGAATAGCACGTTACTATGCAATTCCGAACACAGTTTTGGGCATTTCCCAGTCAGGGAGGGTCAAAGAGAAAGATGCTATCAAGTTGCATTATGGGAAGTTTACAATCTAGTGTTTATGGCACTTGACCAATATTAGGTACTTAAAGTCAGGATGTCTCGGCCTCTGCTGCCGAGATTTTGACCATTCTTTTATTAATCTGTCTCTCTCGAGTCCCACCACATTTATGGAAGTGCGATATAAACGCACTGGAGTGCCCCTCACAGTTGAACCCATGGCACAACGTGAATGTATCACAATGTAATATGAAAACACAAAGAAAACGTTCTAACAATGTAAAATAGTCATACAGCAGGGGCAGTTCAGTCTTTACAATCGAGGAAATGAAACAAATTTATTGCATACACAATGTCTCAAATTTACTTTAGTGTTACCTGCACAGGGCTGGCAAACTGAGAAATGTTCACCTTTTAACAACGAATGCACATTTTTCACAGTTACTCTTACTTTTGTTCAGTGCTACGCCATGTATAAAACCTTAAGATTTGCTCACTGACTGATACATTGGATCAGGTTTGTGATTTATTATGTGAAAGTGAAACAGAATGCAATAAAATTGAGAAACTACAAGGTTACTCACTGACAAAGTTACCAGCTTGTTTGGGGGAACTTTACTCATTTGTCTTTCACAGGCACATCAGACCAACATTTGGCACTTGCTAGGTGCTAATTTTGGACCCTGTGTGTATACCTACCAACACACACACACACACACACACACACACACACACAGACGCACACACACACAGACGCACACACACACAGACGCACAAGGTGTATGCTGTTTGTGTTTTGGAGCATTGCTTCCTTTTTCCCTCATCTCTTCTACAGGCCGACATAAAAATCTAATCTGGGCCATATTTTAAAATCTGGACAAATAGACATTTCTCTACATCAGCAGCAATTTTACAGCCATAGAGCAGACAGACAGGGCTGCAGCCATTTAAACCCTCTAACACAAGGACCCGAATAACTCTCCCTTACCCCTGTATGAATTCTATATAGGCAACATTTGGAAACAATGTAGAAAGGCCATTTTTCTTTGAGTTATGATCATATTTTTATGTAAGACTTTCAAACAGCACTGCATAAAATGTGAGGTGTTTGTAGACGTGTTGCAGAAAGTACTGAGTAACATGTTCACATGTGTCTGTACTGATGTCACTAGTACAATTACTGC
The DNA here is from genome assembly GCA_011952105.1 of Coreoperca whiteheadi. NCBI lineage: Eukaryota > Metazoa > Chordata > Actinopteri > Centrarchiformes > Sinipercidae > Coreoperca > Coreoperca whiteheadi. The sequence continues at coordinate 20,543,554 of CM022470.1, forward strand.
ACACAGAAAATAAGACAATATCATGAACTTCCAAAAGGGAAGATTCCAGTTGCTACTAAATATATCCCCTGTCTACATTGCGTCTCAAGGTTTCCTGTATATATAAGTCTACCCTACTACCCTATTAACATAGCTGGATTCACAGTCCAGTCAAATTTAACTTCTTCTTGAGTCTCTATTTTACAAACTGGAATTGACTCTGGATTCATACTCAAAAATGGGACAGGATGGGTTACCTTCCAACTAGGCCTACTGACAGCATACAATAGACACACTGTACATGTTGAGAGAAATTTATATATTAGCTTAGTATATATAATATACAAACAGTATACATAGTCTCTGTGACAGTGGTGGACAGGATGAAGGGAGACAGAAAGATAGGCAGGGTTGAACCTTTAGTCTCTGTAGGTTTCCCAGTGTGTGTGTGTGTGTGTGTGTGTATATGTGTGTGTTACACCCCATTCACACCAAAACTACGACCTGTGTTTGCCGCCTGCTTTGCTTTGCTCTGCTGCCCGGGTTGAAAGCGGGTAGGACACTGCTCGGCTTTGCTATGACTGGGTAAACACGGGTTACTATAGTAACTATGGGATAGTGTAGTATATATGGGATAGTATAGTAACTGAATAATTAAAAGAAATCCCATGGTTTTACCAGATCACACCGTCCCGTCGGTGTAAAAACCGACATTGCACTTTGAATGACGTTGCAATGCAACAACCCTGTTTCGCAGTGGGCACAGAACTACAGCTGCAAACCCGGAACTTGTGTGAACAGTGCCAAAACGTGTATTGAATCGGGTCTAATACTCTAGTGTGTCAACGATGAAACGCAGGTTGAACCTGAGTCCTGTGTCATACACAGGGTGTGGAAAGCTGTACGAGACGGAGAATGTGAGTGTGCTTGTACATCTTGGTGTGTACAGGGGAAGACTGATGCGTGACGGAAGGTGCGCTCCTGGGAAAAAAACAGGAGAGGAAAAGAGAAAATCAGACACCCAGAGATAGACAGAAAAAGGTTATGTTATTACCGCCAAGAGTAGGCTCCTGTCACCACAACTCCCACCCACCATGTTGTGTCACATTGTTCTGCTGTACTGTATGCCGGTCTTGGAGGCGATGTTGGACCAGGGCAGCAGAGAGCGCAGCAGGGACTGGGCCTGTCTGTACAGCCTCTGAGGGATGGAGCACGGGCTCAGGCTGGCCAGGGTGGAACCAATGTGCTGGATATAGTCAGTGGGACAGGAAGTCAAGGAAAACGTGAAGAATACCACATTTCTGTTTGGTTTATCTACTTGATATGTCCGTGTGACTGCCTGGTAATGCAAAAGATCTAAGCACAGCACAGACATCTCCTCAAATCAAGATGGAGCAAGTTAACTTCTGGTGTAAGAGAGAAATATAAATACAAACTGTCCACTAAACAATAGTGAGTAAGTGTCTTCTTTTCCTGCTTCCACAAAAGGATATAATATTGTCCAGGGTGGATGACCCCCATTGATGTAGAGCACATATGTGAATCCGTCTTTGAGGACACCTCGTATGGAGTAGTAGTAGGGCAGGTAGTGGTGCTGCCTGAAGTCCCTGTTCTCATAGAAGTGGATGGCAGTGTTGTTGGTGGTGAGGACATGTAAGTAGATTGCCTTACAATGGTCCTGGGCTGTCGTTGAGATGTGCTCCTTCAAACTGTCCAGCAGCAGGGAGCCTGAGTGGTCGAAAGGAGAGAGAGCTCAATCCGTGAGGGTCTTAGTCTAAAGTCTACAGCTCTGCACCAAACAACACCAAATGCAGTGATTCAGCTGCTTGAGTTCAAGCGGAGTTTATAGGAATAAATGCAAACACCGCCCTCCTTAAACTGTGATAACATCACTAACATACTGTATGTATCTATTAATCGCACATAAAAGGACAATTGGACAAATACACTGTAAAATATCAATCAATGTAAATGAACTCCTCTTCTATCAGGGGAGTGGATGAAAGTCAGCGCAATGTCTTCCAAAGTGACAAAGCCAGCTTTGTGTGTGTGAGTGTGTGTGTGAGCAAGTGGGGAAGGGGAGCCGTACCTATGCCATGTTTCCTGAACTCTTTGACCACTCCCAGGCTGAGGATGTAGGCTACCTGTGTGTCCACAGGGAAACTGGAGGCCAGGATGTCTCCATCCTAACACACACACAGAAACACACAGATAAAGACAGAGAGAAAACCCTAACCCTAAAATTGATTATTTTACCATGCACAACAGATTTTGGAATAAAAACAGTATTGAATTAAAAAATATCACTTATACGGATCTTCCAGTTTAGTCATTTGGTATCACTGTGAACATGCTCTGCGGGCTCCCTCTGGGACCCGCCCCATTACAAAGTCTTCATGTTAACCTAGGCAAATTACCCACAGGGAAGGCAGATTCCAAAACGCAAATACTCTTCCAAAGGGAAATTAAGCTTTGACAGCAGGCGCTCCATCGACTAATTGAACAGCTTATAAAAACTATGGCCTAAAGTGAGAGGAGCTGATTTGTGATACCAGTCCAGTGCAATACATTCAATTCCAGCACTTCATTGTTTTAGGACACGAGTTCTTCCACCGCTTCATACAGCTTGTTGCATAGTATGATAGTCATAAGCTTTAGACTTTAGAAATGTTAGACATTTACCCACATTCAAAAACACAAGGACGCAGGGCTAGTGGTCTAAATGCACTTAAATGAGAACTTAAAAAAAAAGAAAAGAAATAAAAACCTCTTTAATGTTCATCATTGTTTATGCTGCTTTCTCATCTGTACTGTGTCTACGTGCCCCACTTAAGACATTTCCAAATGGCAGCGCCGCCGGCTGAGCGAGAACATCGTACCTCTTTGTGTACTTTGGTCCGGCCTTTGATCTCGGCGACAATCATTCCCACGATGCCTCCTCTGAAGGTGGCAGCGAGGGAGAAGAACTTCTTGTTGGAGGTGATGTCCTGATACCATGAGTCTGGGTACCTGCAGCCAAAGGTCCGAAAGGTTTGCAATCATGCGTGGGCATGTAAGGGAATCTTTAGAATACTTTGGTGAATATAAATATGTGTTTTTTTTCTCTTGAGGCTGGAAGTGGGTTCTTGTAGACTCTGCTGGGAAAGCGCTAAGATCAGTCATTAACAAAGTTAAATTATTCTACATTTTAAGATGCATGTGTCTCCCCTGCACTGAACTGCATCACCGGGATATGGGGTTTAATGAATTCAAAATTGCAGACTCACACAATAGAGCTATACAATGTTTTTGTACAATTCATCGAGGCATGTGCAGAACAATGGAAATGTAAAAATGATCTGACTTTGTATTTGCCTGATAAAAATCGCAGAGGATAGAATAAATAACAAGGTGTTTATGTGGAGTAAACGAAATGATTCTCCATGGGCTAAAGAGCGCTACCTAATCTTTGAGGAAGCTGACATGCTGTATATCTTAAGGAATCATTTGTGTTGTAATGTTAACGCCATTGAAGTAACCGGGGTTTTTTTGGTAACATTGTTTGAAAATGAACACGCCGCACTCTTTTATGAATTTGTTGTGTCTTGTAAGCCCATGCAGGCTGTGTGCATAACATAATGATAATGAAGTACTAAGATGTCACACACTTACATTTCAGGTCGGCACTCTTCTAAAAACTTGACTGTGAATGCACCAAAGTGCAATCAATATGTATGCTACAGGCAACTAATGGGAGTGCAGTGAATGAGCTTATCAATGCAAATCAGAAAAAAGAAATATTTTAGATATAATATATAATATAAATACAAATTCCATATTTGATAAAATGCTTCAAACTCCAACCCTTACAGGTGCCATTACTGGCACACTGAATAGGATTCTTACTCGATTGGGAACCAATCACCACAGAGCAGCTTGACATTCTCTATGTCATCGTGGCAGAGGAAGCGGAGCTGGACTTCACTGAGAGCTGTGGGAGGCACCACGTCACTCATTCACACCTGCAGGGACCAACAGAGAGCACAGACAGGTTTGATAAGTTACGGTGTCAGTAGCTGCGACCTGACCAAACAATTAAGAGATCATGCTGAATGAAACTTAAACCTAACTTCAGTGAAGGGTGGTCATTCACAGCCAAACCTCAGCCTTTTATTTTTAATATGTTCATATATTTAATATGTATGCACAGTACATACAGGTTTGAGAAATGTAATGTAAAACCAATTTAACAACCAGAGTTGGAGTTAAAGCGGTCTAAAGGAGTCACACCTGATGACAAACTCCAGGAACAAAGCTGTGAGTGGAAAAAAGGAGGCCGCGAGTCAGTGTGTGTGTGTGTGTGTGTGTGTGTGTGTGTGTGTGTGTGTGTGTATCATCTGACTGACCAACATTCAAGCATATATGACTGTTTCTACAAAACCCTACAAAACCGAGGTTTGCATTTGCAGAAATTGAAAACGTTCAAGAGCGTTGCATTAAAACATGAAATTGAATTGAAACCAATTTTAAAAAAGCTAAATAAATGATCAAACCTGCCAGAGCCAGTGATATTTCTGATTGAACATATACGGTAAATTATTAAAAGCCCAAATATCAAAAACAAACCAGGGAATGATTAGTCTTTTAACAGGAAATGAATCAGCAACTATTTTAACAATCAATTAAGTCTTTTTTTTAAGCAAACAGACCAAATATTCACTGATTTTCATCTTCTATGATGGTAAGCTGAATATGTTTGAGTTTGGACTGCAGGCCAGACGAGCCTTGATCTGCACTGATAAACTAATAGAATATCAACAATTATTTTCATTATCAATTCATCTTCCACCTATTGCTTTTCCATTGTTTGAGCTATAAAACTTCAACAAACCTATAACGAAAGAACACGGACCCAGCAACCGTTTGACATTTTGGCTTGGAAAAATGGCCCAAATGAGATAATGGATTATCACTGTGCTTAACTCTGTAACAGTGGGCATGCGGCATCTGGAAAATCTGGTGCAACATGGAGAACAAAAACATGCATGTCATTTATGGCGCTGAACAGCTTCACAGAGCAGATTCACTTCAACTAAAGACAAAGACAAGTGCTTGCTGCTTGCAGAACAGACACCACAGCAGCAGTAACTGATGCCATCCCGGCTTTAGGTTTCTAACTGCACAAACGAAGAATGGAACAAATAAATGAATGAATGAAAGCATGTTGAAAAGACACACGTCTGCAGAGACTGCATTATGTCCATCTGTTGTGATCGACAGTCTTGCCAACGAGCTGACGATCCACAACAACACGTTTCATACTGTTATGGCTGACTACATGACCTGTTTGTACAAAAACGACACGAGTCATTGACGTTAAACTAGCCGTGGGTTTACGTTATTGTAGACGTGTGCTTGAATTCCCAGCGGCTGGCGCTGCTGTTACTGCTACTACTTAATAGTTAACTTGTACCAACAACGCTCTGCTACCTGCAGCTCAAACCACATTCCAGCGGACTATTAGTATGATAAAAATCATATACTCACACAGTCACACGACAACAGACGAAAACGGCAGTGACCTGGTAAAGTAAACGCCTCTCCCAGGTAAAAGAGCTGCCCGTGAACTAGCATACAGGCTAACCTTAGCTGCCGTTAGCTAACGTTCTGCTGCCAAGCTAACGTACCTCGTTTCAACACTCGGACCGGAGGGAAGTCGAGGGGAATTTTATTCCTTGGGTATCAACTGATACAGCCACTACTCCGGACACAGCATGGCAGAACACCAGTGTATTCCCGACTCGCAAGACCGTTTCATTACTGTGCCAGTGCTACACAGGCTGCTAAGCTAGCCAGAGCGCTCTCCCTGCCGAGACAACAGCTAGATGTTTACTTCCTGTTTGTGGCGGCACCGCGAATGACGTCACCCTAAAGCGCTTTCTTCTGGGGATTAGTCGGCTGGTATCGAACATGTAAGCGCTTCACCGCCACCTGCTGGACAGAAAGTGTGGTCAACTGAAATATCTACTCACCTGTCCTCTTTCCCTGGGACAAAAACGACCCAACGTTATGGCTGTGCTGCCGCTCAGTGGTTCCACCCGTTTCAGTGGGCTGCAGTGCAACAGTTTCGGAGCGGGTCTCACAGCTGCTGTTTACCTCCCAGGTTAAAGTCATTCCACAATCTGACAATATAATCTTAAGGATCTCCCCGAGGCATGTTTAAGACGTAATAATCAATACTCAAAATACTCTGCTAAGAATATTAATTCATGTCTGATATGGGTTTTGCTCAAAAAGTGCCTTACCTTGTTGAAAAAGTTTAAAATTACATCTACTCCTGCTCCATCATTAAAACAAACCCAGACATTATGGGTTTGATTCAAACTTTAACCTGGACACAGGACGTCTGCTACTTCCCGGAAAAGTCCATTCTCAGTGTACGTGCACTTGCTCAGTTGTCACCCCATCCGCTAAAGGAAGACCACGAGTTGCAGCTGAAAGCTCCGGAACAAGCTAGTATGTGGACCTTGAGTTAAGATTGTTTCTTTTCTTTCGTCAAATTACTGTGTCCAGTATTAAAAAAGGAGGTTTCATGCTCAGCATTTCTAAAATGACTAGAAATGTATGTTTTCAATTTATTTATTTTTTTTGCACGGGTCACACAGCAGAGCAGTGGTCCCCAACCTGGGGGTTGGGTTTCCCCAAGTGGCCCCAAGATCACGGTTCTCGGTTTGATTAACAGCATAGGAAAGCAAAACAAAAAAACTAAGCAAACAACCCCAACACACTTCTGCTCCACAAAGTTTGTTTGTATTGTTTCTGACTTTTTACTAATCGTTTTGCTCGTGAATTTCCAGATAATTACAAGGCCCCTAAAAAGTATTCAAATCCACCATTTGAATCTTTGCCTGCACTGGCCACCACGCACAGACATTTGCAACCTGTGACGAGGGAGGGCAGGCGACACAGGGATGGAAGTGGCAGGGCAAGGGTTGGCAAGAAAGAGGCACGAAACCGAAGAGAAAAAGGGACCATAGAGAGATTTTGGTAAGTTGTACATTTGTACAACATACTTGAGCAATACTGTGCTCATGGTCATGCCAGTAAATGTGACCGGTCTAAACACTCCTGCGGTGGGTTTGAAGAAAGCTAATTAATTACATTTGCATGATAAAGTTAAATGTGAAGCAAAAAAAACCCCCCACAACAATAATGCAAATCAGCTGTATTCATTCATAGTACATTTAAGCTATTATAATATATAATATATATATATACTATATATACAATGTCATAATTTGTTTAAGACCAAGCTATCATTAAAAATATAAAACAGTTATTAAAAGGAGCATCATCTCTGGCCTTCTTTTACAATCTTTACAAATGGATGTGGACACAATGAGGGCTTAACTTAGTGATAAAAACCTCATGGAAGTATATTCAGCTACTTGTACAACTGCAGTTTCACATCACATACATTGTAATTATCGGCAACTATGACTGCTCAATTTAATGAGCTTCATATATCGTATAAATATTATAGTTAAAATGTATCTACAACCCACAAGATACAGGAACCGAGTAAACGTGGCTCAGTGCATCCAAAAGTTGCCACCACACATGACCATGAATCAACTCTCTTTATCACATATTCATGCCACCTGTTGCCTTCTCACTGCTCCTGCAAACACTGCAGCTAAAAACAAAATAGGCTCTACTGATCATCTGCACACTCTAGTTCAAGAGGTGGGTGTGCTCTGTGCTCAGTGGACTAAAAATAGTAAAGAAAAAAAAACACTTTAAAGCACAACTTGTGTTCTTATCTAAAGTTAATATTGTGATTGCATTGCACGTTTTAGCGTTTCAATGGGTGTTTCTACATGCAAACATACATAACATTTTGTAAACAATGTTACGTTTTTCTTTACACAATTTAAAGTTTTAAAAGTGAATTTCTGATATATTTTCCTATTTTTTTTAAGAGCATTACAGATATATTTCAAAGCACAAGGTCTACTGCAAAAAGCATACAAATACCTTCCAGACAACACGCTGCAAATATCTTCCTTTAAAATTGTTTGGATTTAATTTCCCTGATATTTGTCCAGAAAAGTTATTTCAAATACATAAATCAGCGGTACACACTGTAAACACCGCACAGCATTACTCTTACCACATTAATCATTATCCATCAAAACACCCATGTGGTAACTGAATACATGTGTTTATTTGCATTGGAAAGTTACACTTGCAGTTGGTTCTGACTTATGGCTTTGAATGGAGCTCTTGTTGCCACCGCAGCAACTCTGTCTCCACATGCAACTTTTCAGATGTTAGAGGTAGTTTCCATCTGTTTAGCAACATAAGAGCAAAGCTAACACTTTGATTTTCTCTGCAGCTGGTGCACGTGGGCACAGTGTAGCTCCTTGACGATGGGGGATGAGACGGATCAGTAACAATTTTAGATTTTAGTCCACAAATTACATTGAAAATAGTTTTTATATACACGGTACCCATGAAATATTTACTAGGTACCTTCTGGTAGGTACAAGGGAAGAAGCACAGGGATTGAGAGCGTAACACATTGACCTAGAAATGAATTACCCTGCAAGTACCTTTTAAAAAACTTAGTACATATTAAGTAATTTTATAAAACTGACAGGGGACCCACAGGCTTAGCCGACATGTCCCTTTACAATAGCGGTGCCATGAAAATTAAGCCACACGACGCTTTACAGTAAGAGAGTTTTTGCATTCTGGGTATGACGGTGCGAGCTATGTTGATGCTAGTGAGCCCAGACTGGTGAACCTCTGCCATGCTGCAGCCACAGATCCTCAAGGGAGCAAACAAACGCTGTTTACACATTGACATCTGTTTTAACATTGAGATGGATTTTGTTTTTCTGCTTAATAATACTTATTGTTGTGACAGACTGTACTGTGTAATTATATCACAACAGGAAATACATAGAAAAGCCCCAATACTTCACTTAATTACCTTGAAAAAGGGATCAAAATGTATGTATGTATGCATGTATGTATGTAAGAATGATTGGGGTGCCGGGGTGGTTCCTTGTGGCTGCCCTTAAGAAAAAAGGGATAAACATTAAACTGCTTTATTTTACAATCTGTGTACCCTGTTACATTAAAGACGGTGAGAAGGGGGCCCCCTTATTTAATAGCCTGCACACCCTGCACTTACACTCTAATGAGGGGGGTTTCTAAAACATTTTCAGTGCTTTGTCCCGATGGTGGTGTACTGTCTCTAAAAGGTAACCGTGGCTGTTCCTGATGCATGCTTTTCAAAGAAGTAAAAAACATATAGAATACTGACATGTCAGATGTTGCGTTTGAGAATAGCTCGCCACTCCACGGTCCAATAAACCTCAACAAGGTTTGTTTGCGAGTGAAAGTATGGCTCCTTGATTGTTTTTGATCTGATGATATGACAGGACGTAATTATAAGTATAAGTACATCTATTTTGGGGATTTCTGACTGGGTTACCAGAGTGCAGCAAACTGAATTTATAGGCAACCGGGTCTTAATGTAACTGAGAGGCCCTGCGAACGTTACCTTACGTTACAAATTTTGTGAGTCAAACGTTACTAACACAACAGACACAGTGCATGTCAGCCGAAGACATGACTCAGTCAAATCAGTGGCAGAATGACACACTCCCACTCAGCAGAGCAGAGATTCTACTAACACAGCCACATTGAAGCCTACATATAGACATCAAACCATTGTCAGAGTCAATTTTTGCCCAAGAGCTAAGGACTTCCATGGCTGCGGTGATACATCACCTGAAAGCCCCGAACCCCATCCACAACACACCTCCTCTCTTCACCCCTCCCCAGCCTGACCCAGTCACATGCACTTGCAGGTAAATAAAAACCGCAGGAGAGACACTATAGGCGGTTATGCTTAGAAGTTGTGGAGGAGCCTCCGGGGATTCACACGATCAAGCCTCTGTGCCCTGCAGACCTTCTCCATCCCAATAAAGACTCACAGAAGCTGGTAGATATGCACCTCTGACTCTTCTTTAAATGCAGAAACGGCAGATGCAAGCTGAGCAGAACGAAGCTTACACTGTGGGTCGTGATAAGTACGCTTGTAGACTTTTGGCTACAGTTTAAACTAAACACTGTAACACTGTCCACGGTAACTGTAACCCAGCGTGACTGGGTCTGCTTTATTTTTCATTCCATGTTTCTTCCAAAGGCAAATGTGGTACTTTATGTTACAGTCACGCAGAATATGGTTGTACTCTGGCTGACTTAACGCGACACACAGCAGCAACAGTGGAAGTAGCAACGCAGTAACACATAGTCACCACAGTAGAGCTGCTGTTTTAAATTTCCATACATTACAACCTTTGCCCAATAATCACCTCCACACCAGTGTAACCAGGGAGACAGGATAATATATATTCTCCTACTGGAGTAATAATTTACCCAGCGTTCCAACACGAATCTGCACTGTTTGTTCACTGGTTTGCACTTTATCTGCATGTACCTTGCGCTGCTTTTATTTAACCTCATTTTCATTTTATTTATTTTTTTTTACCCTGTCTTTTTTTATTTTTATATTCCCTTATTGTATAGTTTTAGCTTATATTTTACATTTGATCTAGATTTTAGGCTCTACTGTTAGTGTTATCTGTATGCACCGGGGGTCTGAGAGTAACGCAATTTCGATTCTCTGTATGTATGTAATGTACATGTGGAAGAATTGACAATAAAGCAGACTTGACTTGAATCCCGCGTCTGCAAAAAGGCAGCACATCAAACACTAAGTTGTCGATAAACTGCCAGGATTAGGGATCATGTCGTCATCTGTCCAGGGCTGCAGGTGTTACGTCCGTCGCTCACTCCCACACACAGTGAGGCTATGGGAAGGAAGAGGCTTTCAGGGTCTCGTGACATACAGTACCACTGCACATTCAACAACATGCATTCCCTGCAAACTATTACATGCTAACTGTCCACGTGTCATACAATCAAGATTTGGAATTGCAATTGTAAAATGCCATAGATGTGATGCCTGTTCCACGCCCCTGGTTTGAAATACATTTTGCATATCTGACCTCTTTGGCTCAGGATGCGTTTGGTGTGTGCTTTGGGTCTCTTCCTGGCCCTGCTGCATCTGTCTACCTCTCTGCTGCTGGGAGCCTTCAACATCAAGACATTTGGAGACAAGAAATCCTCCAACGCGACTCTGATGAACATCATCAAGACGGTCTGAAGCGACATTTTAGCTCCAGCGTTTCTTTTGTCTTAGACTGTCTCACCACAGAGACCCCAAATTTGAAATATAAAGACAATATATGTGCTGAGTGACTAAAATACCACAAGGTTTAGCCCACACTTGGCCTCGCTTCCATTGTAACAAGTTGGTGGCACGTTAGAAATATAAGAGTAGCATTCAGGTTAGTTTGAATATTGTATTGTTCAGTGGAATTCGGAGATTAAAGGGGCATGCCAGCATTTTTAGCGTTTCACACCCATGAAGATGAGAGACTGGGAAAAGAATGTAGTCTACATATCCCATAATGCAATCACTGCCATTTCATCATTTCTTTTCTACACCCTCCTTGCCCGGTAAATGCCCATAGTGTTCAAATTCTGCGTCCCCAGTTTGTAACGCAGGGTTTCTGCTATACATTTGTATTTTCCAAGCCCAAGCTCATAATAACCCTGATGGCAGCACTGACATCATTTGGGTTATTTTCTCCTGCAGAGTCACAGAAGACATTGTACAACTGTGTTCACAGGCTGAGCGCCCCTTTACTCCCTAGAACAAGAGTGAAAAGAGATGATGTATACTGGACAAAGAGAGATTTCGTTGGTTCACCTCTTGCTTGTTTTAGGAGAACCATACTTTAATGAACTACACACACTAGAGACCAGCCACTTATATAAAAAAGACCCTATTTCACAAAACTTTAATCAGATATGTGTTGTTTTGTGTTTTGCTTTTTTTCAGATTGTCCACCGCTATGACATCATTCTGATCCAGGAGGTCAGAGACAGCGATCTGTCAGCAACCAAAAAACTCATGGAGCATGTCAACGAGTTAGACTGACTACACACCTAATACAAAGCACACATAGTATTATTACACACAGAACATGGTCATATGTATTATGATATTATGATATGCAAGAAACTAAATGATGCCCTTCATCTGTGTGTGTGTGTGTGTGTGTTTCCCCAGAGGTTCTCCTCAGTTCACGTACAGTCACATCGTCAGTGAGCCCCTGGGTCGCAGCTCCTATAAGGAGCGATATCTTTTCCTCTACAGGTAAAGGCAAAAAAAAAAAAAAAAAAAAAAACAAAAAACAATCACAAAGAAAAACATAAATTTATTTCTAAAACTATTTTTTTTTTGCCTCTTTTATAAACCTAT